>OZ023273.1:55236494-55836494 GCA_964007475.1 Hybos culiciformis
GTTAAAATAATAAAACAAAAACATGAAATGAAATGTGATCACTTTTCTTACTTATTTTTCTTCCGGAAAATTCGTACTTTTTTTAGCGTTTATTATCTTATTAACTACAACAGGATTAACAAATGCTTGGTCAAACACATATTATATACATATAACTGTCTTGTCATGGTAAGTGGTAAAACATGTTTGAAAATTAGTTGGGACTATTGGAAATTACAGATCAATAAAAGATGTTTTATGTTCGAATTATTAGATATGAATGAATAATTTATTTTATTTTAAAAATCATTATATGTATATAAACATAAAATCTAAGGTTTCTTATAAAATCATGAATATGTATAATATAAAGTATTATCATTGATTTCCAACATCCTCCCTCAATGAGAATAATTAATATTGATACCTAACATATTAGTAAACTTTTTATGTTTAGCCCTTGTAAGAGTTTTTGTTAAAATTTCGGCCATCATCTCAGTTGTTTGAATGTAGTTTAATTCAATGATGTTATTTTTAAAAACTTCTCTGACATAATGATATCTTATGTCGATGTGCTTGCTTCTAGCTTGATAAGCTGGATTCTTAACCAATTGTTGCGCACTTAAGTTGTCATTGCTCAAAACTATAGATTTTCCAATTACATCTTCAAATTTCAATTCTTTTATAAAATTGTATAAATAAACGGCTTCTTTACTAGCCTGTGACATACTCATATATTCAGCTTCCGTACTACTTAACGCCACGTTAGACTCCCATGTAAAAGCACTACCAGCTAAACAAAATGTCCTGTAAAAGATTTTCTGTCAAATTCATTTGCAGCCCAATCTGCATCTACGTAACCTCTCAACTTTATACCATTCTTCTCGTAAGATAATTCAGCATCCTTTGTATAAGATAAATATCTCAATGTTTTGTAGCGCTTAAATGATAATCATGTGGATTACAATTAAATTGAGATAATTTACTTACTGAGTGCATTAAATCTGGTCTTGTTGATGTAGCTAAAAACATTAATGAACCAATTATAGATTAATATTGAACTGGATCAATTTTGTTACATTTTTCATTGCAATGTAGTTTAATTCAATGATGTTATTTTTAAAAACTTCTCTGACATAATGATATCTTATGTCGATGTGCTTGCTTCTAGCTTGATAAGCTGGATTCTTAACCAATTGTTGCGCACTTAAGTTGTCATTGCTCAAAACTATAGATTTTCCAATTACATCTTCAAATTTCAATTCTTTTATAAAATTGTATAAATAAACGGCTTCTTTACTAGCCTGTGACATACTCATATATTCAGCTTCCGTACTACTTAACGCCACGTTAGACTCCCATGTAAAAGCACTACCAGCTAAACAAAATGTCCTGTAAAAGATTTTCTGTCAAATTCATTTGCAGCCCAATCTGCATCTACGTAACCTCTCAACTTTATACCATTCTTCTCGTAAGATAATTCAGCATCCTTTGTATAAGATAAATATCTCAATGTTTTGTAGCGCTTAAATGATAATCATGTGGATTACAATTAAATTGAGATAATTTACTTACTGAGTGCATTAAATCTGGTCTATTTCTTTTATAATTTTTTTTTTACAAAAAAAAAAAAATGGAAACTTTAAAATAAAAATATTCATTTCTTTTTTGCTATATCCTTAAAGGATTTTTTTTTTGAAAGAAAAAATAAACAGAAATAATATTTCGTTAGTTTTATTTATTATCCAATTTTTTTTTGATTATTTGAAATTCTGTTTGTTCTTCTTACGATATCTATATATTATAAAATCGTTAAGATAAAATGATTCTGAAAACTTCAAAGACCCGTAAAAAGTCAACTTGTTTATAATTAGCTTACACAAAATAAACATACAGAATTTTTATGATGATAATTCTAAGGGTGTGTTTATGTTGGCGATAAAAGCTGTGATAAAATGCTAAGTTTATTTTCTCTGCTAGTATCGTTGATAAATATAACTATAATAAGAACGTTAATCGGATTGTAATATTCGTGAAAAATAAAAAAATATTTAGTATTTTCTTAATCTTTTATTGTGTAAAAATCAATTATTTTGTGATATACTGCCGCAAGATCTTAAAAGATAGTGGAATTTTCGGAAATTGAATCTTTCCATATCGACATGTACAATATTTGCGATCTCTATTTTCAAATAGATTAAAATTTGTATCACTTGAAAATAAAATAATGCTTTCATACTCCGAATTAATGATTTTTGTCTTAACTTTTTTATTACAAAGAATTAATGAATTAATTTTAATATTTATAAGAATATGTTTGTAAACTCACACGATTTTATCATATCTCCATTATAAACATAATAGAGAATTAAGCGCTATTCAACTCTTTTATTTACGCGCTCTTATCACAGCTTTAATCGTTTACCGCAGCTCCGACATAAACACACCCTAATAAGAAGAAAAAAATTATTTCGTATAATTTACGTACAACAAGCAGAAGTAAAGTACTACATTTTTTTTATGCTAAGTATATGAAAAATATTCTCTTCATTTTCTCTTTTTTCACTAAATAAAAAAATATGAGAATTTTATTTAGATTTTTTTATTATACGAAAAAATTACTGTTAGAAAATTTTATTTGGTTGGTTTTTTATAGATAGAAAATTAAAAATTAGTGCATTATACGTCTTTTTATAAATATAACTCAACTCGCTTAATAAAAATTTTTCAGTGCCATTTTAATTGAAATTCTCAAAAAAAAAATAAAATAAAAAAATAAATAAAAAATTAAAAAAAGTAAAATAAAATTTAAGAAATATAAACTTAAAAAATTATTATAGTTAGGAACAGAAACTCTCAAAATTGTCTACATATTATGCATTTCATGAGTATAATAATAATAAACAAATAAATAATAATTAATCTTCTTCTTTTTTTTTTTCGTTTTGTTTTTTGTTTATAGAAAGATTTTTAAACATTAAGGTATGTATAAAAACAGATATATCTCTTATGAGTACAAACAAAAAACAAAAAAAAAAATAAAATCTCATATTAATTTCAATATTAACGTCAATTTCATATATATTCATAGTTGAATTTTATCTCTAGTTTAACATACAAAAGCTTATCATCTTTATATAGTGGCATCAATCATTTAAAAAAAATTTAATTTTTGAAATTGTTGTCTAATGAATTAAAATAGTTTGAAAGTAAAAAAAAAATATCTGCTTTAAAAATTTCAAAAAATTGAAAAAATTGAGTTTACAACTTAATGGCAACTAAACATAGTTATTACTAAAAAAAAAAAGTTGAATAAGTTTCACTTACAAGCCGAAAAGTAAAAAGTTAAATAAAGTTGTGTAATTTTTTGTAGAAATATTTGTTCGACGACAGGAATTAATAATTCACCAATAATTTCATTGATGACGGGACGAAATTTAATTTTCTATATGTCTTTTTAAAATATGATGATTCCTTATATCAGCTTTAGAAAGGTTGAGTGTAGATACCACCGCACTACATTATTCCTCAACTGAAGCGAAATACTAAGCAGTAAAAAAATTTGTATATAGTACTTAGCACATTTTTAAAACGAACTAAAAAGTATAAAATAATTTCTTCTCACCCTATACAGATTCCAATAGTCCCATACAGATTGTAACATTTAAAATAAAATTTTAGGTTTATTTCAGTTCCTCTTCAACTGATCATAAATGAAATAGAAAATTATATTAATGATATATCAATCTGTTTGATTATGGCATTGTCATCCTGTTCTCAGCTATGTTTTAGAGCTTCAAGTCTCTAGCTAATCAGCAAGTTAGTTTAAAATCGATTCCAAAATTTGTATCGAATAGAGAAACAGACAAGAAAGCGAGTAAATATTTTATTGTCCGCCATCCAGTTCTCAGCTATGTTTAAAATATCAAGTCTCTTGCTCATTAGCTTTCTCGATGACCAGTTTCTTAATGATGAGAGAAATAATTTTCATTCAATCAAATTTTTAATTGAATTAAATTTTCTGGTTTGAAATATAATATATAATTAATAAAAAACGTATCATTAATAACAAGTTTTACGTGCTATCCATAGAGTCCCAAATCGTAGAACTAATAATTGGACTAAATTTTCATATAATTTGCTATAAGAAACTCAAAAAAAATTACTTTTGTGACCAACATTCTTTAAATTTTACATCTAACATTTACAACATTATTGTTCTAAAAATTAAATTCTGCTTTAATTTTTTTTTTTTTTTCATATTATTGTTTTCATTTTAATATGACCCAATGCATTAATTAATACAGGGTCATTGGCATTCACATGTATAGAGATTAAAAAATGAGTTCAATTCATATACTGTTAAAACAACATAATGTAAAACAAAAAAAACTAAATGAAGATTTCCAATAATTTTATGCGTATAAATTGTGCATAATTGTCCTTATTTATTTCCAAATTCAATTAATTTATATAATGTATTTCATTAACATATGAGTTCTCTTCATTACTACATATTATTAATATTTCAGTGACGAATTTTATAGCGACTAAATTTTATAAACTATTATAAGTCTAATTAATGTACATAATTTGAAAACGCTTATATTGATAATACTGAAAAATTTATTATATTAGATCTCTAAAAATTTGCTATCAATTGATGGTTACGACGTTTTAACTTCAGTAATATAATAATACAAGAGTACAATACTATTTACATAAAACAATGTAGGAGCTAAGTCAAATTAAAAACTTTTTGCATCCGAATTAGATAAATTTAAAACATGCGGAATCTCAATTTGGTTTAATTTCGTTGATCACCTGTTTGGTCACCTACGAATAATGATTTCAAAAAATTTCTCAATATAAATCATGATGTTTTAGAATGCGTTTGAGAACATAATTACAGTCATTGTTTAGAGTGGAAGAAGAAAAAGACACACTTTCGTTAATTATTACTCTTCAGAAGATAAAATATACGTACATACATCCATGTTCCATTTTTATGAGCACTTCAACAAAATAATCTTTTAGATGACAATTATGATACAAAATCTAATAAATAAAAGTGAAAATTCTTTGTCTGTTTCTCTGTCATCATTCTCAACCCTAAACCGCTGGACCGATTTTGCTGGAATTTTGGAACAAACTGTGTTTTGATATTATTGTATATTCGGCAATCCCGTGTGAAACCGAGGAGTAATCTCAATTTGTATTAAAGATAATTATAATAAATCTTTTCGAATTTTATTACAATATTTGATTTCAAATTTAAAAATCCTGCTTGTATCCGATGCTGCACTAATCGCTCATATAATAATTTACATAGATCAGAATTTATAACATTTTAATTTATTTTTATAATTCGTTTGTTCAGATGAATTAAAAACCTTTGAAAGTTATACTTATTCCCGAATAAAAAAAAAACTTTTTCATACAACAAAATAAATATTTAATGAGAATCAAAATAATTCTCTTGAGCAATAAAAAGTTGAAAAAAGAAGAAACTAAAATGCACATTTCAATGAAAAAATAAAGGTATTTTTAGTTTACAGTGAACTAACACAATATCTAAAAAGCTCATTTCCTTATTAAATTATTCACAATCAAAAACCAAATAACTTCTATTGCTATATAGTTCTAAAAAAAAAACAAAAAATTCTTAAATTCATGATTGGAGAAAAATCTGATAAAGATATTAAGTATAGGTTTATACGAATAACTCAAATAAATGACAAATAACTGGATCAATTTTCTTGAAAATTAACGATTCTCTAAAATTGTAAATGTTTCCTTAGTAAACTTAAATTCGGCTATCTTTAACGATTATAGTACACGGAAAGAAAAAAAACGTTCTTCGAACGAAAAATTAAGCAAACAAAGTTTGTTTGTGGTTTTCTTTTATGACAAATAAAGGTCTCCATTGCATTAAAAGTAGCTTTCTTTTAAAGCCAATATCTAGTACTTTTGCATCAAAAGCAAACCAATTGTTGCAGTTTCCTTCAAAAGAAATTTGTTTAAGACAAACAAATAATAAGATTGCATTAAAAGTGGATTACTTTTAAAGCCAATACTTTATTTTTCCTGCACTTTTGCTGCAAAAGAATTTTTTTTTTTATTTAATTTTTTTTTAATTATTTTTTTTTATTTAATTTTTCTTATTTATTAGAATTTTTTTATTAAATTATATTCTTATTATGCTTGTCCCTTTCTTTGGGATTCGAACCTGCGTCCTTAGCATTGCAATTCGCGAACACTACCACTCAGCTACGGTATTCAAATTTAAAAAGTATATAAAATATTAATTGGCGATTTGCAATGCTAAGGACGCAGGTTCAAATCCTGTACAGAGCAAAAAAAATTTTGTTTTTGTTTTTTCCGAACGTTTTGATTTTGAAGTAAACATTTTAATTTTATTGAATTTCACTCCAAAAATTATTTATTTTACTGTAAAAGAAAACTTTTGATAAAGTAAAAATAAATAAATTACAATAAAAGCTTTTAACTTGTGACAAATGCAGTACACCATCTTTTATTAGCCCCAAAATTATATTGTTTGTTCCAAAAGGAAGAATTTCAATTTTAAATAGCTCTAAACGCTTTTTGTTTAAGACAAACGTTTAAATTTCTGTCAATTTCAAATCAAAATAGTTTTATTTGCTCTAAAAACTTTAAAATAACATATATACATATTTCTTTTGGGTCCAATTAACTTAAGTTGTAATGAAAACAAATGTTGTTTGCAATGAGTTTTTTAAAATTTACTCTAAACTTTCCAAACGTTTGCGTTAAACATATTTGAAAACGGATTTGATCTAAATAAAAAGTGTTTGATGTCAAGTCCGACTTGTTTCGTGCAAATATATTTTTTTTGTTTTAAAAATTTAAATTTTTGCAATGACTGTTTTTTTTTTAGAGTAAACACATTTGTTTTGCTGCAAACGGGCGATAAACGTTTTTTTTCTTTCCGTGTAAGTAAATGCTCCTTTAGTTCGATCAATCATTAATACTGGGCGCAATAAATGTTGCCAATCTAAGCGATTATAGAGGTCGCTTTATTTAAATGTTATTTCAATGTTAAACAACTATTTCCGTTCAAAATGAGTTTCAAATCCTTGAAATGAGTTTAAAATTTAAAATAGAGAAATTTGTTTAATTTGAATTAATTTGGCTTTTTTTTTTACAAAATTTGTATAAAACTCCCACTTACACATAGTTTACATAGTTTACATAGACAGTGATAGACCTAATTGAAGTTCTTTTTAAAAATTTTTATAATTTTTTTATTATATCGTTTCAATTTCTTACATTTTGAAGTTGATAACGTCTTAAAATGCACTATCTTAATAGATCATTTCTACAAAATTCTTGCATTCAAAAAAATAATGAAAGACAAACAATATGCATAAAAACAGTTTGTAAAATTTTAAGTATAGAATCCAAATTTATTTAAATCATTTTTAGGTATAAGAATTTTATCGTAATTTTCAAGTAATCTTAAGAACATTTTAAAAATTTATAAGCTCTTTAAAATTTTTTAAATCTATCTTTATTTACATAAATTCTCTGAATAATATTTTTAAAATTATTTATAAATGTAAATATAGTACATATTAAAATATAAAATTTATTATACGTAGCTCTAGGTAAATAAAAAAAATATAGAAAAGTGCCTGATAAATAAAGTATGAAAACCCAACGCCGATTATCATCAAAATACTCTTTAGCCCTAGTGCGAGCCCTGGAACGCAATCGGGAGTTAGGTTGACGAATTTACTCAGACACTTATTTTCATATTCGCATCCCAGTATCAAACCTGGAATACAATCGCGAACTAAACATTATTTTGATGGACTCGTACAATTGGAATGTTTATGATTCAAATCGAGATCCAACTAAACTTTTAAAATATAAACTTTGTTGTGAAAATATTATTGATCCTTGGCCATTACAAATGGATAAACCGACAATGAAAACAATGAGTCGTTTTTGATTTTTTGGGTAAAGCGTTATTTTAAACACTAAAAAAGAGCAAACTGTCAATGTTAGAATTAATGCTTCGGTAAGTATAAGTGAGGAATACTCTCCAGGCATTAATATAAATCTAAATTTTAAGAATAGATGTTCAGCAACAATATTGTATAATGTACTTGGACATGAATTAGTTATTAAAATAATTTTAGATACCACAAAAATAATATGAGACCATGGGGGTTGTCAAAATGATTTCAAACAAAATCATTCCTGAATTAGAGATAATTTGATTTCATATATATTATATTTTTTTCAAAAAAATTTAATTTTTTTTCTCCTAATTGAAAACCACAACAAATTTTCTAATTTTATTATACATATGGACCAATACGAGGTTCTCCCGAGTGATTAATTATTTGTTTTTTTGTTATTTTAAACATAGTAAAATAAAAAACATTTTATTAAACATGATTTAAATTTTGTTTTATTTATAGAGTTTTATAATAAAAAAATGTTGTTAAGAATATTTTGATTTTAGTAACTTTAAAAATAGTTCGAGAAATTGTAAGTTAAAAAAAAAAATTCTGCACACAGTAAATAATAAATTTGTTATCTTAAAGTTTTATTAACATTTTATGCTCCTAATTATTTTATTAACAATTTATACTTCAAAGGTATCAAAGATCTCGCTAATAGACAATAAAATATGATTTACATACATTGCTTATTGTTTGTTCATGTTTTTATCTTCATTCAAATATTTATCTAAGATATTGAATTTTAATAAGTTTTCTTTACACTCTTATAGTCATCTTTTAATTACAAATAAAGTTGTGTAGTTCTGTAGTTTTAACTATCTTATCGTATTACTAATAATAAAAATTCTAATATTAAGTTTTAAGTTATAGTACATATTATAGTATTATAGTATTATAATACAACATTATATACATTTAAATAACATATATATAATATATAGTATTATTCTGTGTCAAGTTTTCAAAATTTTAAATAATATTTAGAAGCAATTATACTCTAGTGGTACTAAAAAAAAAATAGCTTTTTAATCTTAATATTTTCCAAACAAACTAAAATAATTGTGTACATATTTATGCAAATCTATATTAACTTTTTGTTCTATTTTAAGTTTTTTTTTTTCTTTTTCATTCATTGTGCTGAAACATAAATTATAATATAAAAAATGCATTTTATATAAAAGAAAATTCATCAAGAATAAAATATATAAGTAGTATATGCTCTAACCTAGTTTTGTCCATTTAAATCAACTTCATTTAAATTTGTCTTAAAATTGTTATGAAGAAAAATTAATTTCACAATACAATTTTTCTAGCAAAAAAAAAAGAAATAAATGCATATATTTTTTCATGGTTTTTGTAATTTTCCGACAAGAATAAAACAAAAAAAAAACATTTTATAGTAATTTTAAAACTGGACTTTATGACAGACTATTTGGACTTTGGCTAAAAATTTTCAGAATAATAAGTTTACAACCAAATTTCTGTTGTGAATATAATAATTTAAGTTAGTGCATCCACTTACAAATATTTTAAAAAATGATAACGACGGTGTATTCAATTATTAATAATACTGTTTGTTACATCAGATAGGTAACTCTACAGGTACAACAGTAAGAATTTATTTCTAAATCTGATCACAAATAAACTTCGTCTTTTTTGAGAAATTATAACAGATTCCTTAAATATCAAAATAAAAATTATGTTTTTATAAAAACACATATTTTGTATCCGTAACTTTCAAAATAGAGTTATCCACAAAAAATATTGATTTGAGTAATATATTGAGGAAAATATTTCATAATTATATATGTACCTCTTTTTGAAGGTGAATTAATGTTTTCAACCAAAAATATTTCATATACAAAATTAGTTTCATATATAAAATTGGTTTTTTTGCCCAAAATGTTTTAAGCCCCTTTTTTAAAGTTACAGAGAAATATAATATACAAAAATACATAAATATATATTTGGATAATAGATGTATGTATATCCATGAAATATTATACTTTTGTACGTTACATACAAATATTTACAAAATTTAAAGGAACTTGTATATTTCAAATAAAAATTTAAAATAAAAAAAATATATACCATTACAAGCTTTAAGGAATTTCGGTTCTTATGATGAGATTTTTGGTAGATATGATATTGATATTTGTATTGCATATTATGTAAATATATGGCCTATAAGTAAATTCAATCAAAGCTCTTAGTTGCTTGAAAACTGTAAAATCAACAACAACTTTGTTGACAATTTCCCAATACATTATAATGTAGAAATTCTCAATATTTAATAATAAATAAATCATAATTAAAAAAATAGTCTCAGTATCTTTGTCCGAAAGAGGCCTTACATTACAAGTACATAATTTAAAAAAGAATCATTGAAACAAAATTACCTTGAAACTGCCTGTCCACCAAAAAGTAATTTTAAATGTGACGATTTTGTATCATACGAATTAAGCTTAAATTTTTAAATATTTTCTTACTTAGTTACATGATTTTTGAAATACTAAATTTTAACATGACGCAAATTGCTTTAAAAAAAATTTTTTTGCTGGTTGGTATTTTATTAAATTATTAAAATATAATTCTTTCTAATCAATGTTATGTGTTTTAAAGGGTTTTTATGAAAATATTGATATAAATTGAATATCCTATACATATTTCTTCATATATCTAATCTACTTTAAGTGGGATACTTTAAGTAAAATGTTTCTACATGCATAGTTATAAATATCAAAATTTCTTTACAAACATTCATCTTTTCAATTAAATAACTTCTTCTCGTCTAAAAAATAAAATATTTATCTAAAATTGTATTTTCCTGCAAAAATATTGATATGTATACCTATATAACCGAAATTGCATTCATATTTCGTTTTGTTCAAAAACAAGATAGTAAATGAATGAATGAATGTTCGTACATGAGCTTTTGAGGAAAAAAAGAACTTATAATATTCATTCACTTAAATATCAATGCGAGTAGAGTAGATAGCACTTACTTTTGAACTAATGAATGTTTCATACAAATATTTTTGAATAGTGTTACTTGACTTATGAAAACAAAATAAGTATCTGATGTTCACTTATTTGTTTTTTTTTTGCAAACGAGTGCCTGTATAATATTAAAAAGTGACCATTTAAGACATTGTTAAAAGAAAATTTTCAGGTCTACATTTAAATAAAAATAATTTTTATTGAAATAATAAAAAAAAGTTTTTTTTATGACTTACACAAAAGTCGTACTTAATTTTTTTTTTTTTATACTATATTTTCAGGCAAATAAAACTCAAATTAATTATGATATTAGCAATAAAAATGCCCTACATCAAAATCAATGGTTAACAAAAGAAAATTGTTCTAAAGCAGGTAATTAATAAATGTTTGAATTATTTTCCGTTCAATTCATTATGTATTTTTATTTTAATATTGTTCAATTATATAATCACCACATTCTTTTACTTTGAAATTAATCAATTTGCTAATATTTGCAATAAACTAAATTTTTTTAAATTTTAGATTGAATTTATTCGAATACCTACCTTGATTAAAATGCATCTAGCAACTACCAGTTACATTCTTCAATTAACTGAAATTAATTTTCCTATTACTTTGCATGAACAAAATTTTCTTTTTTAAATTAAATTGTTTTCAAAATTATAATTGAATTTCTTTTTCAAGAATCTGTTTATATATATGGTATGCTTATATGTATATATATGTATATACAATTATGTGTTGTTAGGTACATTTTCCTGTTTGAAATATTTTAAAACATTTTAATTAATCTATACAAACATTATTGAATAAATACCAGATTATACAGCATGTTTCCAAATAATACTAAATTTTGCTAAAAAAAGAATATTTCTTATCATTTCATAAAAAATGTGATGTGAAAAAATGTGTTCTTTGAAAATATTCTCCATCCCATAATAAAATCATAATAAAATCAAAATATGAATTTAAGATCTGAAAGTAAATGTAGTCCAATATTTTATGCCACACTAAAATTACCAAAGTTATAATGAATGTAGCTTCAACATTTAACAGAAAACAAATTCCAATTTGAAAGTTTGTTTGAAAAAACATTTATGCCGTTGGTATGACACTCTTCAATTGCCAACATATTGTCATTTCAGAGATTGTGTTAAAAATATCTAATAAGCGTCTAAAGTTAAGGGAACTTTATGACTTATATGCAGCAATAAAAGGTAACTTAAGAGGATATATATACTTTCACCGTATTTTAATAAGATTCCTTGTAATCATGAATAATATAAAAATTAAAATATTTAACAAAACTCAGCTTTGGAAACTAATTCAAAAAAAAAAGCCGCGGATTAATAATAAAAACAATATTTTTTTCCCAAATACTGACCATCATTAAGAGATAAGAATATTAAATTTTTTTTTAATTGAACTTCTCTGATATTGAATTAATTATTTTATATTTTAGTAATTTATTAAACTCAAACAAAATTGTTCAGGAATTGTTTTTGTTTACTTTTATTAGAAAAAACCGAGTGTTAAAATTATAAAGTAAAGCTTGTATTCATTATTGCAGTTAATATTAAAATAATATAATACTAATGAATATAATTAATTTATTTTAAATATTAAATATTAATTTATGTTAAATATTAATCAAATAGATTCATTTATGTATATACGTTTGAACTAATTTGAAATCGCTCTGCTTCCTGTTATCTAAGTATATATTATTAGAATATATAAAAAATAAAAGAAATAAAATCTTCTATCAATTTTATTTAACAAAATTTTATATTTCCTAAAAATTTGATATTGAAAAATGTGCAAAAAATAAAAAAAAAAAATTAAATACATATAGAAATTTCAAATTTATATTCATTTTCCAAGGTAGATCATATTGCGAAAAAAAATATCATATTTTGCACTTTAACACTGAATATCCTTCATCGTGCAACACAATTTGAAATATGTTATAGGTTAAAAAAAATTCATAGTGTGTATTATTTCTTTCGTTTATGTTTTTGTTTGCATTTTTCATAATTTATCTTTCTGCAAATATTTTTAAAGGGTAAAAGAATTTCATTGTGGTTTGGTTTATGTTCATCAGAACAAACTTTTAAAGCTAACATATCTACTCTCCATTAGTTATGTGAACTGTTTATTTTATGTTGTTATTGTGTAATGTATATAAAGTAATTTATAGCGGCTTACTTAATGTAAATATGAATTTGTAAGAATTTACAAAAAAAAATTCATAAAAATCAGTAATAAAAGATTAGAAACTTTCATACTGCGGTTAAAAAAAGTGTACCTATTACCACATACACGTATAAAAAACCAAAATGTTTATTTTGTAATATTCGACCATGTTGTTGACTAAATTTTTTATATTTCAGATAATTTCATGTAATATATTTGCAAGTTTGAATAATTGGCCACATAGTGGGTATTAAAAGCAGTTTAAAACTGGAGGTTTTTTGTTAAAAACTTTAGAAAAAAAAATTTGAATTTGGTTTCAGATTTGATTCGAAAAGTACCCTAATTGAACAACAAATGATATTTTTTTAAAAGTTATGTTTTGAATACGCAATTTTCCAGATTTTTTTTCATGACATATTCTTCGGTTCTTGAAGTTTCACGTTCTTAGAATTTATATCGTTCATGAATACACAATTTTCCAGATTTTTTTTCATGACTATTCTTCGGTTCTTGAAGTCTTAAATAAAAATTATAATAAAAGTTCTTTTGGGGTTACTGTATTCAAATTAGTCGATCAAGCGATTGTTAATCAAGCGATTGTTATTATTGTTGAGCTATTAGGAGAGATGATTAATATAATCAACAAGTTGAACTATGTACGATGTGAATCTTTATATTTTAAAAATTGACTCTTGTCTAAATATTAATCACAAAAATAATTTTACTCATTATTGGATCTTAATTTAAAAAAAGTTCTTCTCTAATTTTAATTTGCTCAACCGCACGAACTTACTTAATACGTTGAAGTATTTTTTTTTTGTAGTTATTCTAAAATGTACATAAAAATAATATTTTTTTTTTGTATATAAATTATTATCGGAATAGATAAATATTTTGGTAATGAAAAGTTTATTCTTTGAAGATTTATTTGTCTATAATTAAAAAAAATTGAGCCCCTTGAAACTTCTTTCTCTGCAGATAATTTACATGATGAATAAAATGTTTAAGAAAAAAAAATAGATTTTTAATGTAATTAATAAATAAACTTTTTTGCCATCCCAAGAATTCCTACAGTTTGTAAAGAAGAGTTACAAGAGTTACTATACAGTTTATAAAGAATTATTCAGGGCTTAGAATGTACAACGACTATTTTGTAAACTTCGAAACATTAAAATCTTTAAATTTTCCTATACAAATTTATTTTTTCATTAATGATTACTCAAACTATTATTGTTAACTCTATAATAATGTGTTAACCCATTTACTATAATTTCACGTTTAAAATATTAAATTTCCCTTTTTTTTTTTGCTTTTTTATCCCATTTTTATTTCGAGACAAGAGCACATTTTGAAACAATATACACCTTCTAGACATGACAAATGTGCTTATGCTTCATTTGATGGAAAATGTGCAAATAAAGAAAATTCACACTTCTTAAAATACCTTTGAATAAAGAAAATTTTTGCTCCTTGAATTGTAAACTTCCAGTATATGGAAAAAACATAACATAAAAAGCATATTCTCGACAATAAATTTTTCATTCTTCCGTTCTTTGCATACGTCTTTCGTATAAATCCTTTTATCTCCATTTCACCTAAAATCATTATACTCGTTTTTATCCTGAGCTTTTCTCTATTCACCGAAAAAAAATATCATTGATATATAAAATCATATATATACTTATATCGAAAATTTTAACCGTCATTTCTAATTTTTGATTTACATATGTTTTGTAAATCGAAGTCGAAGGCAACGTTACATTTCGTGACTTAATTACGTTTTCTGGTACAAAAAAAATGTTCGTCATGTGATGGAAAAATGTTATATTTAGGACTGTTCATAGTCATTTCATTACTTTTTGCTCTTTCTCGAGAATCTTCAAATGTGGTGCTAATCAGTTTTTGAATTCTTATTGACACCTTTGCAATTGTGAAAACTAATTTTATTATTGTTTTTAAAATAAAAATGTGACTAATCAAGAACGAAAATTTTATACATTTTTTAATGGGTAAATAAACTCAATTTTAAACATACTTTACCTTGCCATTTTTGTCCCTGTTGATATGATTTCATTTACATAAACATATTTCAAACCTTAAACTTAATTCATGTATTATCGGCTCTAAGTTATTTTATTGAATTAATATGAAAATAATGCAATTTTAGTAAAAACAAAAAAGTTAACCACTTGGAAGATATGTAAAATTGAATTCATTTCTAAAAATCAAAAATTAAAAGTATATGTATTTTTCTCGGTGAACGAATTCAAGATGTCAAGAAAAATTACAGTGTTTAAAAAGAAATTTTCCCTTTAAAAAATCAAATCAAATGAATGGAAAAAAATATTTTTTGAAAAAATATGAGAACTGCAGGTTGTACGATGAAGAATTCAAATTGCTATAATAAATCATTCTAAAGAATATGTTCGCAGAATATTAAGGAAAAAATAAAAAACATTTATTTTTTTTTTTCAAATTTCTAGAAAAATTATTTAGTTATAGTCGATTTGCCCGCAAAATATTACAGTATTTTCTTTTAAAATTTTCAAAATTAATCAAATTCTAAAAAATTTAACTTAATTTTGTTTTATTTCGTATATTTACATCATTTTCCATTATCTATTCGTACATATGCAATGTGTATATCCAAAAGTAACAAAAATAATGAATAAATCAATAATATTATATTCACTCATGCGTTAGAATGTTAGTAGAAAACTTTCAATTATTATTTTTGTAAGTATTAAAAAAAAATATATAAAATACTCCATTTTTTGCCAAAATAAGTATCCGTAATTAAGTTCTTATTTTAAAAACAACAAATTAAACAAGTGAAGCTTAATATTATTTTGACATTTGGGTTCAGAACTCATTAATATGAATTTGAGTTGCATATTTCTTAATATAATTGAATTGTTGATAATTGCACATGAATATATTTTAGTAATCGATATCTAATTGTATTACATGTGAATTGCATTGTAAATATATCTCATAGTATGACGTTCAAATATGTTCAAACTTTTTGGGATTTTAATTTTAATAAGATCGAAATGGTTAAATGGTTTTACTTTATTGTAAAACAAAGTACTTTAGAAATTATTACACTACTTACCAATCTTATTTCATAGAACATTGAGCAATTCAAAAAAGCCATAATTCTTAAATTCGTTTATCTTTTAATGTAAGTCATAGATCTTAAAAAAAAATATGTATATAATAAAGTATACATACATACACGCTTAATTTATTTAGTAGTTGTTTTTTATGATTTTTGTTTCTTATATATATATTCTTATATATGTACATATTTTGTATTTGTTTTTCTTTTACATAAAAAGCTTTCAAATTATATTCTTTTTTCACGCAAAGTTAAAAAAAACAATGATAATCAGTATTCTTTTATTTTAACTATTTATAGAAAAATTTCTTTAATGTTGGAGATATTTAGAAAGAATCAATTTGTCTACCGCAAGAATAATTTTGCAAATATGAAGTTGAAACTTCGAATCTTTCAGAACTCTTTAACAACTTTCACTCATTTAAGATAAAATCAACAAATTATATTAATAAATAATCTCGAATTCATAAAAAATGTATAGTTAGTTAAATCAATATTTGAAAAATAATTTATTGTTAAATCTATATATTTGATATCAATTACTACCAACATTTAACAGAAATTAAAAATTAATGCTAAATGAGTTGAAAATTAAATTTTAATGAAAAAAACCAATAAAAAAAATTCAATTAAATTAAGTGAAAAAATATGTCAACACATCATCATCATAATATCATAAATTCTGAATGATTTCTTTATGGATTAAAAATAAAGCTTTTAAACTTTCAATATTAATTCTACAAAACAAAAAAAAAATTAGGTATTAGAATTAGAATATAATATATAGTTCAAGTGAAGTATCCTGTATTCTTTTAAAAGTGAAAGGACAATCTGATGATGAAGCAAAACAACAAAAAATTATATTTCATCTGTGACTGTGGTTATGTTTATTTTTGTTTTTTTTCTCTATCATCAGGTATCAATATAAGATAATGTTTTGTACATAACTTTCATTTTAGTATAGATTTTATTATATATACATTATAATGATTTTTGTACTAAAATACTAACCACACGTAAGGTTTAGGATATACATAACAAGTAAAATCTCACAGAAAAAATAAAAAAATACCTTTCGGCAAAACTATATTATTATTTTGATTTTGTTTATTTTAGAAACTTAAATCGAAATCATGAAACATGAAACTTTTAATTAAAAAGTTCTATCCATCTCTAAATTCTTTTATATAGTAGGTACGTATTTGTATATTATACATATATTCGGTCTTGTTTTTTTTTTTTGTTATTATTATATAATATAGCTTAACAATTTTTGAAATTAAAGTCAATACGAAAAGTGGATATTAAAACTTTTAATCAAAATAATGGTATTAAAATTTGCAACCAACCATGAAAAACTCATGCGCCAAAAATTGATTTGAAAATTTAATATTTTTAAATGTTAGATTGGATCATCTATTATTAAAAAAAAAAAAAATTTGTTTTGATTTCATTTCCAAATCCTTTAAATATATTTTTTGGGGTGGATATTAAATATTATGCCGTAAAAATTTTGTAGTATTTAAAAAGAAAATACCTTCATTTTGATTGTTATTTGAAATAAATTGTTGTAGTGTAGGTAATTGAGAAAACAATTCATAATATAACGAACTAATACTCTTCAAATTAAAAAAAATAATTAGAATAAGATTTCAAATTTCAAACTTCGGTGCCTAATTAAAACAGAATAACTTTTTAAGACTGACATTATATATGTAAACCCAAAATTCTTCAGACAACTTATTAAAGACTAATAATATTATACACAAAATCAAAAGTATAGAAATAGTCTATTACACAGAAATTATGTAGTCTATTACATAGAAGTAGTTGAGACGATAAAGGAGTTTTATAATATCCTTTTTCATGGTTTGGTTTCGAGCGTAATATTTTTACTTCATGAAACGAAGTTATTTATAAGAATTTTATTTCAATTATTTAAAATGTATGAAGAAATAAAAAAAATTCCAATATGCGCTATGAATGTTAATAAAGTTTTAAGTACACGTGAATAGTGAATTGAAAATTAGTGTTAAATTATCATAACACAATTTTACAAACAACTTAGAAAATTCATTTCTTGATGCAAAAGAATTCTTAAGCATCAAATATTTAAACATGAAGCAGTGTTAATATTATATATACGTACATATTTACATAAATTACTATTACAACCATATATTTATAACTATAACTATAGCATATTAATTTATTATAAAGTTATACATAATATATATATTAAATATATATAATGTATATTTATATATACAATAACATTTATTTATATATGTATATATTTTATCTGTGGTGGCATGTTAAGATATCACTCGAGTTGCGAAGCGCTATCGATTATCGATGCGAGTGGATTTGATGGCAACAAGTTAACATTTTGACATTTAAAAAAAACGAAAGAAAAAGTAAATATTGTTTGATGTTTGGTATAAAAATAAGTTTGAAAAATTATTTATAAAAAGAAAATATTAAAAAAATAACTAAAATTTTTTTTGTAATAAACAAATATTTTTATTTATAGATAATTTTTTCTTTAATTACATATTTATCCATTCGAATGCGTATCGCTTAAAAAAAAATAATGATGACATATAGCGAGAAAATATAGAAGCGATTTTGCCATTACATACTGCCAACGATCAAACATCGAATATCGAACTTTTCGAGATCTTAACATGTCCCACTGAATTTAAAAAAATGTCCATATTACAATGTATGTAGGTATACAATTAAAGCACCATTCTGAGATATGTTAATGAAATTTCAGTCCAATCCAAAATACATGATACTTTTTCCTTTAAATTTCATATACAGAGAGATATAAAAAATCAGCGTATCATCATCAGTTATGTATTTTTGAAATTATTTTCAAGGATTTTTTTTTTTTTCCTATTTCGTATATTATGGCTATGCAAGAATAGCATAGTGGAGACAGAGTTTTTTATATCTTTTTTTATGTTACAATACAACCAAAAAAAAAAATATATATAAAAATAAAAGAATGGCATTGTTCTCTCTCTGTATATATATACATTATTACAATGGGTCAAAGGACATAAAAGATAAAAATTTAATGTAGTAGTTATTCAAATATGTGAATTTTCATTTTTAAAGCACTATAAAAATATTTTCCATAATCCTGATTGCGTTATATTTTTTTGGCAATTCAGTTTGTTTAAATATTTTTTAAGGGGTTTTAAGTTATTTTTCTTTCTTTGTGGTTTTTCTGGATTTTATTACTTTGTCAAGTATTTAAGTGAAAAAAAAAAAAATTAGCACTTTTAACTATTGATTAATTTTTTGTAAATGTTAAAACCACAAAGTAGATTTTATGCCAACAAAAAAAAAAAAAAAACTTTTTAAATCCAGTTTTTACACAGCTTTTCGCAAATACATACTTATATAAAATTTTGTTATAAAATTACAATTTAAATCCATTGGAATTTTTTCAAGTGCAAAACCACAAAAAATTTTGTTAAAAGAAAAAAAAAATTTTCAATTTAAATATTATTCAATACAATTGTAACAATGTTATATATCTCTGTCAATGTATAATCATATAAATAAAACAAAAATATAATTCAACTTGAAACAAATAAAAGGAAAAAACTAACCATCGAACTAAAAACTCTTAATAATGATTTTCCCATGTTTTGCCTAAAGGGTTTAATATTCCAACAATCAAAAATAAAAATAAACCCTTTTAGCTAATTGAAAAAAAGTTATGCTGCGTTGCGTAAAAAAAAATCAAAAATTTATTCTTGAAATTGATGAAATGAAGTTGCGATTAAATGAAAAATAAAATAAAAATAACGATCAGGGACAAAATAGAAGATAATTAAATTTCAAAGAAAAATATCATAAAAATATCTCTTAATAAACTTATGCATTCCAAACAAACTGTCATCACTTGTTTTAGTTTTAAAATTTTAATTACTGACAATTTTTCAAATTACCAGTTTTTGGAAAACATAAATTCATAAGTTCGAGCTGTCACTGATATTTTATATATTCCTACATACAACGTTTTTTTGTTATTTTTTATGAAAATTATCATAGGTATATAGAATATTATATATTCATAATTTTAATATTATTAAAATAGCACATAAGTTAAGAAGTCAGTATTAATTAACATAAAAAATTTGTATTACATAATTTTTTCTAGATATTCTCAACATAAATATATACGACAAAATAATAACAAAAAAGTAATATTTTTGTAGTACCTACCATATAAAGTATAGTTAGAATATTATTTATAAACAAATTCATAGGATCAATCATTGTTTTTCATTCATATTACTTTTATGTATACAATAACATATCTGTACAACACTATGTTATATGTTTAATAATATGAATTATATCATTATATAATTATAGAAACTTAACAAAAAAAAAAATCTTAACTGGTTCATTCAAAATAAATATTAATTCATTATTATTATTAATTTGTTTATGGCCAAATGATTTCTACTTAACATAATTACAAAATAAATAATTAATTATTATCTTGTCTTTTGAAAATGATAATAATTGACTTATCTTTTTGATGATTAATTTAAAATTAAACAAAAAGCAAAATATTTATCAATCTTTTATATCCAAAGAAGATATTTCCTTCAAAATTAGTTAATGTTATATAAATATAATAATTTTTTTTACGTTTATTTGCATTCAAATATAAAATTGTTAAATATAATTTGAATTTATATCTACAGAAATATTTATGATAATTGAAATAATTAATCAAAGTAAAATTTTGTAGCCACAATTTGGTGGAAATTATCATTTATTTTTCATTAAGAGGAATAAAATTTTAACAACATTGAAATAAAATAAAGCATAAAAAAAAAATTATAATCATGTTGTTTTTTGGATAACTAAAAAGTTGAGTATTATACACTTCCATCCTTTTTAATAAAAATCATAAAAATGTCAAGATTAATTAATGAAGAATTATGTAAATTCTAAATATAATTTTATAAGAACAACTTTTAACAAATAGGTAAATTTTGAATTTTGTTAATTATACATTAAGGAAGGTAGAATAAATAGTTTTTTCTAACAATTAACAGTCTAGTGATTTTGGTAAACATAACAATGATTTTAACAAAGTGATCTCAATATATTTCAAAGCAACTTCGCTCAAATTGAACTTTGGAAAAAGTAAATGGCATCATAAATCGGCCAATTAACTATACTTAGAACTTACTTAATATTTTTTAACGATTCCAAATTCTATCGCGACAGCAGGAGACTGTTTTTCTAAGTTGTACAGACTTAAAACATGCCTACGAAGTTCTATGGGAGAAGAAAGCTTAACTGTTATAGCTCTTTAAAGCAGTCATCGTGGCATTTCAATTTCTGCCTGATTCTCGAAAACAAAAAAAATAGAAAAACCCAATTATTAATTTAAGAAATATATTTGATTTGATTAAATTTAATTTATTTAAAAGTATAATATAAAAAAAAATAAGTTAAAAACGAGTTTTCCAAAAAACTGAGGCCCGGCCGCATGAAAAAGTAGAAAATAACTTTTTCTTCACACACAGAGGTGGACTCAGATTTTTTGATTAGGACGTAAGTGATTTGATTCATGAAGAGAAAAAATATTCAAGAGAAATGTCCCAATCAAAAAATCTGAGTCCACCTCTGTGTGTGAAGAAAAAGTTATTTTCTACTTTTTCATGCGGCCTGGCCTCAGTTTTTTGGAAAACTCGTTTTTAACTTATTTTTATTTTCGGCCTTTTTCACGTTAACTAAATTGTTATTATGTGCTGCATGGATGTTTGAAAACAATTTTATGACTAATCATATCGATGAAAATTTTTCCGATGATTTTTCCGCTTTTTCGGGTTCTCCATGGAGTTTTCTGCAAAAGCAACTTTATGCAACTCATTTCGCTCTACAACTTTGTCTCAGGTTGCAAAATGCTCAAAAGCTTCCTTGGTCGGAAAAACTCCGGAAAAGCGTTTTACATGAATTTCTTCGATTTTTTCTGCAAGTTTTCACCATTGTCGGAGAGAAAGTAATGATGCCAGTTGATAGCGAACTTGATCCTGCATAATTTAGAAAACTTTTTTAACGGAAAATTTTCCGGAAAAGTCGGAAAATTCCGGAAAATTTTTCGGAAAAATCAAAAAACTTTGCAATTTTCCTAAAACGGATTTATCACTACTCAAATTTGTATCAAATTTTCAAATGATTTTTCCCGATTTTCCGGGTTTTCCATGGAAATTTCCGCTTCAAATTTTGATAGCTTCAATTGTCACGCGACATGAACCTGTGTGCCAAATTTCAGCTTGCTGTGATGACGAAAAGTGGGTCTACGAGAGTGTCGAAAATAGTAAAGAAATATATAAACAGACAAATTACTTTACAAGTTAATAAGAATTGTGTCCTCAAAAAAAAAAATGTAATACATATTTAAAAATATATTATTAAAAAAAAAATTGTTTCTTGATAAATATTATTAGTTGGGAGTGCCCCACCAAAAATTATTTCTGATCCGCTCTTGGTTCAAATGGATCAAAAAACTTATCCATTTTAATACAACAGGCTTGTCGGTTCTACTAGTATAGTTCTACACTACAATACTAATTTTATTTTACAATTCTGTTTACTCCAATATTGTAGTTGGTGGTTCTTGATCCAATAATTTTTTCCACCTACGGATCCCAATATTTTGAAAATCTTACAAAGTAAATATTCGATTAATAAAGCTACAAGTTTATTAAGTCGCCTCGAATAAATAAACTTTATTTATATTTACAAACAAGTTAATTATTTCTCAAAAATTATACCTAAACAGATAAAAAAAAAATTAAAGAATTTTCACAAAAAAAAAAAAAAAATCGTACATGTTTATGTCTTTTTCAAAACTTTACTCTCTCAATAAGGGCTTTTGTTTACACAAATTGGCAACGCGTATATACAAAAAAAAAAATTAAAAATCTCTTTTAAAAATATCTTGTTTTCTTGTGGGAAATTCAGAATTTGTTTACAATGATTTTCTATATAAAAAGAAAATAATTTCTTCTTTTTTTTTTTTTTGTTTATTTATTCTATACATCACAGCCAAAATATAATTGAAGGCAAAATTTTTTTTGTTTTTTCTTATGAAATTTAAGGTTCTTCATTTAATTACAAAAATGAAAGCAAAAAAACAAAAACCAAGAAAAAGAAAAACAAAATTATTTACATGCCTAATCGTTTAATTTGAAAAACAAAAAATTACATTTTTTTTCTCCACTATACTATTTAAAAAAAAAAAAAAAAAAATTAAGTATTTAAATTTCAGTTTTAATTAATTCAGCGCCGCGTTCAGTTTTTTTTTTTTTTTTCATTTTGTGTATATCTTTTTTAAAGGTTTCGGTTTTTCTTAAATACAAACGAACAAAAAAAAAAAACAAAAAATAAATAAACATAAAATAAAATAACTTCAGGAAAATTATACAGGATAATATTTTAAAAGGAATAATTAATTGACTTTCTCATTCTTAGAAAGTTGATATTTATTTTTCAGTTTGTTTTTTTTTATTTAATTTTTTCTGTAAAGAAAAAAAAATTAAATTTCTTTAAAATAAATTACTTCTCGTGTTCACTAATTGCACATAAAAAATAATTTCAACTTAAATCTTTCATTTATTTGCAATTTTTCTTAAAGTCACTTAGTAAATTCATTTAACATTCTGGGCAAAAAAAAATTATATATATGTATAATTGTATACATAAAAAGATATATAAAGTTAGAGGAAAGGAGAAAAAAATTTCCATGGCCAGAATTTTATTTTCTTTAAAAATGTTTTTTTTTATTTTAACTCTTAATGAAAACCTAAATAAATTATTTAACTTCGATATATACCAAAGACACTTTTGCTTGCATTCATTTATAATGAAATGGTAAAATCTTAAGATGAAAAACCAAGATTTAAATACTCTATTTAATAGGTTGTACATGCATAGTACATAGTAGAGTATAAGGAAAGTCAATATTTCATCAAGTGCAATAATTTTAGATTATTTTTCTTGGTAAAAATAATCTTAAAATATATTTAGAGTGATTTCTTTTTTGTAATCTCTTTTTTATGAATTTATTTATTGATAGTGATAGTGCAAAATAATATGCTCCGTTTTCTATCAAAAATCAAAAAAACAAAATTTATGTTTTCATTATATCTAATGTCAAAATTTACGAAATATCGTTCATTTTGACCTCAACTTATAAGAATGCGATTCTACAATTTCAGGTTTGGGTATTAGAGACTCTCAACCAGCCAAGGATCTAAATATGTAATTTTAAATTTTATATTTGTATTTGGTAAATGGTGATCTTAAAAGTGAATTACGTATTTTAATACTATGAGATACTATTCTAAATTTTAATATTATACTAAATGTAGCCGCCAACGTGTTGATGTGGCTCAGTCATGGTTAATCGACATCTCACAGCCCACAGGTGTGTCTGCATACTACCGAACTAAACTTGTGTTGAAATAATGTATTCTTTGGCGCCTTTATAATCATTAAATAAATTTTTACAGGAGAAACGTCTCCGAAAGTCTTATCAAAATATTAAATGCAAAATAATTATGTGGTTGTTTTTACCATTTTTGATTTAGAGCCAATAATTAAGATAATATATCCGCTAAGTATCAAAATTTATCCCGAAAGTGAAACGAATTTATCAAAAATTATTCTTGCTAAAAGAGAGCGTTTTTTTTTTTAATTTATTTTTTATAATAACCTAAATATTTTTATGCATTTAAATTTATCCACAATTATTTTATGAGCCATTTTCAAAATTTTAATTTTTAAATTCTGCATAGTAAAATTTGTTTTATGCGCTTTTAAAATAATATATATAGCATTGGGTTTTTCCTGTTTTTTTATTTATTTTATTTTATTTGCCAAAAAAAAATGTCTACAACACATATCCTATACCACTTAATGTAAATAGAGAAAAAAAAATGTATTAAAATATTTAAATATTGCATAATAAATCAAGCTGTAAACCATGACTAGGTATATATGTTATTAAAAAAAATAACTAATATTATAAAATAATCCATATAAAAAATATAAAATATAAAATCGTCCTTATAAATGGGGTCAAATCATGATGGCTCATGAACTAATTGGGTATTGAGAAATTTTGAATTTATAAAATATATCCCTAATGTCAAAACCATTTATTTTTAATTATTTTTAAATATGAATAATATTTATATAAACCGTAAACTGTTTAGAAAATGGAAAGTAATAAAATATTTCGAATAAGGTTCATAAGCGATTAAAACGATATTAATCAGCTTGAGATAACTAGTGTTATATTATAAAGGGGGATCATTTATTATTACAAGCTTATATTACACGGAATTTTTGATTTTGATTCTTTATAATCACAATCGCAAACACTTCAATATGACTTTGGTTTTAAAATTAAAATTCAAGTAAAAAAAACTTCAAAAGAAACTTTAAATTCTAGCAAAAAATAACAAAAAATATATACGTAGGTATGTTTATATATTCGTGGTAGGTATATGTATGTTGAAATTTATTTTTATAAACTTTGAAAGAAATTTAAAAAAGCACATTCACTTAAATTTAATATAAAATGGATTGCAATTGAAATTTATGTACTAAAAATTTACCTTTGAATATATTTTCAAAAGAATGAAAAGAATTAGATAATTCAATTTTAGAGTAATACTGAATTTTATTAATTTTTCTTTTCATTATGCTTTCTTAATAGCATTTCCAATTTTCTTTCTCATAATTGAATATAAAATAAAATGTTATAGAAAGATAAGCTTGAGTCATTTCAATTTCATAAAATTAAAATGAGAAAATAAATACGTAAGTGTAATAAAATGAAACGGATCTCTCTATATACCTAAATTAGAAATAGACAATTACTTTCTCATGTTTTATAATTATTCAAAACTCTTCTGTCTACAATTCACATTTTGATTTAATTTGGTTTTCATGAATTTTTCTTCTAGAATTCTTAATTAAATGGAGACTTAAACCAGATTACACGAATAATACGCTCAATGATTTTCTTTACTGAAACATAAAATTTTTGATAACTACTATTAATAAACAAAAACTACTAAATCCTATTTGCAAAAAGAATTCTTCAAAATTTATTAAATCTGTAAACCTCATTCTATAATTTGATTAAAACAATTTTAATCTAGCTATATATTTCCTTTTTCATGGAATCATAAGTATATAAACTAAAGAAAACTTATTACTACAGTTTTAAATGAAAAAATGTCCTGCTCTTTTCCAAGATTTTTCCCATTTTTCATAATGCAATTTTCATTTTTTGTGATTATCTTTTTATTTTTCTTTCCAAAAAGTACTTACTTACTTTATTTTATTTAGCTCTCTGCAAATCTGTATGTTTTTCTTTATGTAACTCTTAAGTATATAACAACGACAAAGTTAAAATTAATTGAAGATATATAAAAAATCCTACCTCAAGCGGTTATCTCAGCAAAAAGTAAAAAAAAAAAATTTTTTATAATAATAGAAAAACAAAAAGAAAATTCTTCAATTAGTTTTATTTGCTAGTCTTGAAGAGTTAAATAGATATTAAGATGGTAATTTATTTACTTGGAAATATTTTATGAAAGAACAAAATGACATTATTATATAATAATAAGAATACATACTCAAAATGTAAATAAAATTAATACCTAGAAGTGTCATAAATTGCTTTTATTAGTTTTTTGCGTTTACTTAAGTCATTTATAAGTAGCTAGACGTAAATATTTATGTATGTTCAATGGTCTACGTAATGTCGTAAAATAAATCATAAATAAAAATTCAATTTGGGGTTGTTTTTTATTATTTATTTATATTGACTACTATATCCTAGAAAAGCTAAAAATGAAATATATATAGTTCATTTTGCGGAGAATAAATTTTATTGAATCGAACGCACTTAAGTTTAATTTTAATATTCATCGCAGCATCACATTTCATTTATGCATTTGCTTTATATTATTTTAAATTTAAAATTTACAATAATTGACCTAAACTGTTAGAATTAGTATTTGAAATATATATTTCACCTCATATACAGTAGTTAAACTTTGTGAAATATATAATAATGTAATTCAAATAAGTTACACAAGAATAAAATTATTTCGATTTCCTTATGTAGTCTGTTAAAATATTTTCAGATAATTTTCTTCTTGAATTTGTTAAGAAAGTTATTTTAAATAGTATTATTTAAGTTTTTGAACAAATAAAGATGCAATAATGTCATTTAAATATGTTTACTAATATGAATTGAAAAATTAGATAATTAGTAAAATATTTAATTAAAATGACATTTGTAGTAAGTTCAAAACTTTAATAAAGTCCCATCTCTTATGATTCTATGTATGTAAATAAAAATGTAAATATCAGTTTGTTCAAAATTATAAATCTCCTAAAGTTTTACCGATTCTTTTAAAATTTTAAATTAATGTTGCACTCAAATATACGCATGTATGTTTTTATATATAAATGTCGCTTCTGAAACAGATTAAAACATGCATTTTTGAGCTGCCGTGATTGCAAAAAAAATTTAAAATTTCGCAAATTAGCAGCAACCGACAAAGAAATTAGTGCATAGAACTTAAATATAAATTTTAATTTTTCGGAACTTCAACAAAGTGTCGCCAGGTACATCTAATCGCCTAATAATTATTTTATTTTTATTTTTAACTCAATAACCTATAAAAATACTTCCTCAATATTATACACTTTTCTTATGAACTTATGTATGTATTAGTTGATAGTGTTATAAATCCTGAAGCAAGTCTCAATTCTTTCCAATAAATATATAATATATTATATATTTGATCAACTCTTATTAAAAAACATAAAAAACAATTTTTCATTACAGGATATCGAGAATACAACAAAATAAATGTATAGATTGTTGAATCTTACTTGAATTTCTCACATCACTGCGCAAAAATTTTAGTTACATTGCAACTAATTTTATTAGGCAGGCCAATATGTATAGGACCATTCTAGTCATATTTATAGGATTACAATTATTAAATTATACATTAGCTAGTGTTCAAGTTCCACAGCCAGAAGATGATGAATTACCGCAAAGGAATAATGAAAAAATGGAACAAATTCAATTGCCCAAAGATCAAACACCATTAGTTCGATTGCCATCAAATACATTGCTTAAATATACAGCTTATAAAGATGTTTCAATATTACATTTTCGTATTCCACCAGACTCTCGAACAGCATTATTCACATTCAAAGCATATGAAGAATCCAAAAGTGCCTTCCGTAAGTAAAACTATACATATTTATAATATAATATCTTGTATATTATAGAACACAATTCTATATTAAATATACAAGATATTTACAAACCCTTGAAGGTTTGTTTCAGCAAAATATTATTATTTGTGTTTTGGTTCTTTTATAAAGTTACATCTAAATGATTGGTAAAAGAAACAAAGATCTGATGAAATAATGGCGTACCAACCAACACATATGAAAGAAAAAATTTGTTTATAGAAAAACAATATAAAATATAATATGAGAGTTTTAATTAATTTTATTATTTTATTCTTGAATTCATGAATTGAATAGATTTTAAAAAAATATTTTCTTCTCTAATTTCAAAATAAAATCTTAATTCAAAATTTTTATTCTGTTCTCATACAGCAGAAGAAAGACCCAAAATATTATTAAAATAATTTATTCAATAAAAATAATAAGGATAACGAAAACTACGTACAGTATAGTAAATATGTTAAAAAACAAAAATATTTTTTTTCGTTTCGTAAATTAAATTGTACTTAGTTAGTTATCTAGTCATAAGAATATTTCCAAACAGAAATAACTTTAAAATTAAAACAATAAAAACAAAAAAAAAAATAATAATTTTTTTTTTTTATCATTTCGAAGTTCAAGCAATTATGGTATAGACAAAAAAAATAATAATGACACTGTCAAAAAAAAAAAAAAAAACTTATGTTGATTCTTTGTGCAACAAAAAAAAAACTTTATTTGAATTTATTTTCTAATGGGAATAAAAAGTTTTGCTGATTAAAAATATTTTTTAAACAAAAATTATTTTTATTCATAAACATTATTTCAGAATTAAAAGTGTATCAATTTCACGTGTCGAAATTAAAAATTGAATGAGAAGTTTTCTTCAATGTGTGTAGAGTAGAGTAGAGTATATTATTTAAATGTTATAAAATATTTCTTTTAATTTGTATAAAAGACTATGAGCATAAATAATTTAAGTGTATCCCTATACATGGTAAATATTAGTAAGCAAAAATTTATAATTCAATAGCTTTGTACACCGTACAACATATTTTGCTTTATGTACCTGCTTCGCTCTATGATTTTATTCAAATACAAACATATACAAAAATATATGCTATTTTTGAATATTACACCTAGATTTCCTATAACCTATCTCTTGTACATGTATATTGTATATTTGAGATTTGATATCCGGCCTTACTTGATACAATCTCAAATGTAAAATATTGAAGAATATTTCCTCTATACAAAAGATGCAGTTTAATAAGTTTTAAAATTCCTTAAAACAAAATCCTTTCATGTTTTTTATTAATTTATTCAATTTGATAAATTCATTATAAAAATTTTATTATTTTTTTTCTAATGGAATTTAAAGTAGTTAAGGAAAGGTGATAAATTTCTGGGCTGACATGAAGATATTCAGTGAATGAAATCATATTAAAACACATATACTTATGCTTTTTATATGTATATTTTTCTATCATTGTATAATTTTTAATTTCATTGATTTTTTATTTTTATGCTTATGTGAATATGTGAAAATAATTATAATGAATAAGTGTATTCATAGAAAATTGATTCACGTTCAATTTGTTACTCAAACAAACTGATTGATGTACATTATACTATGACCGCAAAAAATTATTCGATATTATAATTTCTCGGAAGAACACAATTATTGTTCCAAAATATAATAATCCCAATACATTAAAAAACGCACCATTTCATTTCACCAGTATATACAATGTTCCTTAAATAAAATCAATTATGGGAATATTATCTTATGAAAATCTCGTATACGGTATATTCTTTTTAAATAAACCAAAACCAAACTTCTTTAATTGTTTTTTTTCTTAAGAATCCTTTAATCGCTTCACTTACTATACTTATTTTTTTTAATGCAAGCAAATCCTTTTTCGTTTCAAATGAAAAGTAGTGAAATGAACTCCGGTTAAATAAAATCCGATCAAACATTTTCAATTGATTGTTTTGTTTGAAAAATTTATATTTTGATACGTATACAGGTACACACTTCAAATTTAATTTTAAAGGATTTGTTTTATGTTATAATTTTTTATATTTCTATATCGCTCTTATTTTTCCAATAGTATATTATTTTTGTTGTAACTTTTATTGAAGTAAAATATTTTTTTACCCAAATATTATGTTTTTCTTTTAGCATCATTAACTGACCGTGGCGACATGGTTTGGCCATAATTATTATAAATTGATCATTTCCTTTATTTTCCTAGAATCAATAATTATATGTATAGTTTTTAGATTGACTTTGTTTTTTCACTAATTCTGATTTGTGTTTGGTTTAATTATCTTGGACTAATTTTGTTTTGAAACCAAAATTGCATAGAATTTCAAAAATTTTATTGAAAAACATGTTTGTACACTTTTTTTTTTATAATATCATGTGAATAAAATTGAAATAAAATAAATTCAACATAAATTTTTGAAAAAATAATGTTGACAAAAAAACAATTTTTATTTTAACAATTATTTTACAATTTTGTATTTTAATGTAAAATGCTTTTACATTATAATGTAAATTACGAGAGAGAAACGAGAATAAGTTAGAAAAAATTATCTCCTCTAAACTCAAGTGAAATTTTTTTAATATTTAAAATTTGCAAAAACATCGTAAATTTTATTTATAATACAATAGTTATTTTTAAATAATACATATTAATTAGATAGATATAGATAAGATGGGAAAAATTATTAGATAAAGTCTCGTCAAACTCAATACTCGTTGTTAATAGAAAAATTTATTCTACATTTCAATTTCTGTCGACATTTAAGACATCTTAAATAACTTTTCATTCTGGGTTTTAAAAAACAGACACATATGTAAGCTTAACATTGTATTTATAGAATTATTCTCAAAAATACGAAGAAAAATTCATATAGAAAACTCATATAACCCTAAATTTTTATCTTTAAATTTTTCAAGCAGATCCCTTTTCAAAACAATATTTCAAGAAATCAATTAAGCGTTTTTTTTTTTCTTGTCTTCAAACTTTTATTTGACAAATTCTTCTTCAAATAACTTAACACTTTATATTGCCCAATGAATATAACAAAAAAAAGAAAGAAAAATTTATAATAATAACATTTTTTTTTTTTTTGACAATATAGGGTTACACAAAAATATTTAAAAACTTTACAAATTGTCCAAAAATAAAATCTTTTACTAAATTATTTCACAATTTTTTTTTTTATGTTTTCCATCAAAATGACAAGTTATTAAAATCCTATGGCAAAAAAAAAAAATAAAAAAGGAAAACAATCCTTTACTTAATTATTTTGTAACCTACAGCTTTTTTTTATATCTTTTATATTTTTATCCTTAACAAAAAAAAATGATTTTTACTTCTATTTTATTTTATTTTTTTCCCTTTTTTTTTTGTTGTTTTTAATAAAATCAGTTCGAAAAAATAATGTTCCACAATCACCTACAAATAAAATATGAATAAAAAAAAAAAAGCAAGAAAATTTAATTTTGATTTTATAATCAAAAGATTTCTTATTCAAAATACACAACATGATTTAAAAAATAAAAAATAAAAGTAATAAAATTGTAGGTTCAAGCAAGCTAAATTCTTTAAATAGTACAGAATAGCAATATTGGCATAATATCAATAATAACTCTCAATGATTAAATCCGATTGTAGGTACAGAATTCCAGCTTTTCCTTTCATATATTTGATGAACAATAATATGAAAATGTCAAATTTAATACGTGATGTATTTCATATCATACATTTAAAAAAAAAAAAATTCTTTTAAGTGTTGGATGTTGTAAGACCTACAAAACTAATGCAACACATTTTAGTTCAATTATTGAAAGTAATTATTATTTTATTCAATCTATGAATCCAAAATAATAGCATATTAACAATTTCGGAAAACATTGTTTAAACTGAAAAAAAATTAAAAAACAAAATTCTACCACAATTTTTCAGTTAAGTGTTTTGTATTTTGTTGTAAGACTTAAACTATAATGAAACCCACGTTAGTTCATTTATTATCAATGCGATAATTATTATAATCATTCTCGCAGTAATTCCAAAATAATGACATGTACTTAAGCGTAACCTAGACACCGAAATTTAAAACAATTTATGTAAATTTTTATACTGAAATTTGAAAAAGATAATTTCTCTGCACATCAAAGAAAAAACCAAAGAAATATTTAATCACAAAAAAAAAAAAAAAATTAAAATGATATAATTTTCTGTACATAAAATACTATCTTTTTGTAATTAATTTTATTTTGTGTTTGTTTTTTAAGTTTTGAAGTTCTTAATTACTTCAATTAATGATATCTTTAGTTAATTGCTTTCAAATGATATCGTCCTTTTTGTTTTATTATTATCATTTTTTTTTTTTTTAAGATTATTAACGTTCTTGAATTGATGTTGAAATGTTCAAATTTACTGACGCTTCTTGTGATTGATAGATATATAGAAATGAAACATTAAAGCAATCAAATATTTCTCACAAAAAAAAGCAATATTTTTCTCTTTCTTTTCGTGTAGAAAATAAGATATTTTTAGTATAAAAAAAAAAAAAAACTAATTTTCTTCACCACCCGTATCAAAATATTAAATTAAGTAAATCCTGCCTTTCATTAGAAAATAAAAGTTATATAACTTAACAAAATACAATTTAGAAGCATTCTATACACTTATTTGTACACGTCAATTTTTGAAGAGGAGTGGTTTATAAAGTCCAAAAGTTCACTAAAATTTTCTAAAAAATTGAGATAAAGAAAATTACTTCTGACAAAGACTACTCAAAATCATGATTTCAATTTTATATAAAACTAAAAAAGGAAATTTCCTTTTCAAATATCCTTGGATTAAATTTGTCAAAAAGAAAATATAATTTGATTTAAAATAAAAAAAAATAAAAAATAATATTGGATAATGATACAATCCTTTATATATACGATTCTATTATGGAACTATGTTTTTGAATATTATATTTAGATCTAACTACTTTGATATACTACGTATACCTATTGATGTAGTACTGTCTGAAATTTTTTAAAACGACTTTTCTTCGCATTAATAGTTATAAATGATTTATTTACAAGCATGTATTGAATCTTTTAAACCTCTTTCAATGATTTCTCAATTTCTAGCCCACTAGACATTTGTTGGGAAAAAGGAACAAACAGGAAAAATTTTTTGAGTCAAAAATATTCAAGCATCAAATTTTAATACAAAATTTCATTATTATATTAATAATACATATTAATAGGTACATATTATAAATATTTTATTTTTCATTACAAACAATGTAAATATAAGGACAAAAATGTTTACAATTACAGCTGATGAGTTCCACGGTCGTTATTCAGCTTTTAGTTTAATGAGTATATTTTAATCCAGCCTATTATTAATTTCCTCCAACATGAATATAGGAATTTAAAAAAAAAAAAAAAAAATTTAAAAAAAAAAGGGTGAAAATCCTTTCATTTTTTTTTTTATTTTTCTTACAAAAATAAATTAACTCTTTTTTGTTTCTTGTGTTATTTTTTTAAACATTTTTTTTTTTTATATAAACATACTATGTATAAATAAATTTTTAATTTTTCCTTTTCCTTGATTTTCTTTTTTGAAAAAAAAATAATAATAAATTTTATCCAAACATGCACATAGAAACGATGATTAGAAAACTAAATTTAACTAAAAGAAAAAATAAATAGAACCTTTTCAATGGACTCCAATTAATTATGGAAATTATTCTCAAGTTTAAAATTAAATTAAGACCATTTTATATGAAAAATAAACAAAACAAAAAATGTATTATAAAAAAAAAAAAAAAAGTGATAAAAATAATGGTTAAAAAAATTCCAATATAAAAATTGAATATTTTTTAAATTCGCAGACCAGAATATTAATTTGTAGATTTTCATAAGAATGAAAAGAAAATGGAAATGCATATATTTATAAAATAATATTGAATTCATTTTCAACCAAAACTATCCTCTTATTTTTTTTTTTTGTTCAATTCTATATGTGCGTGTTTTGTAAACTTGGAATGCAATTTCTTTCCGAATTTTGACAATTGATTTTTATAAAATTTGGCTTTTAATTTTAATTTATTTTTTGCCTTTATATTTTCCATAAGAAAGGAAAGATTTCATCTTTTCTGTAAAAATGAAGAATTTCTTTTAACTTTCAATTAAATATTAGAAAAAATTAACCATGGAACCAACATTCATAAAGTTTGGAACTGAATTTGTCCAAGAAAATAAATTAGATTTTATAGTTTCCTTCTATATATTTATCACCTCTATACTATTTATTTAAATAATTAAATAAAATGGTTTATAAAAAAAAAAATAAAATTTTTCTTCTATATTTCCTTCATTTTCAGAAAGAGTATGTCAACCACGAGACGTAACATTATATTTAAAAGCTGGCAGTTATCCTGTGATAAGTCCTGAAAATATTACATTCCCTAGAAATTTTTTAAGTGCCGATCAAAGGTAAGTTCAAAATACTTGACTTCTAAGGAAATTTTAAATAATAAATTTATTTTTTTAATATCACATTTTTGCATTGAAATTCTAGGAAAACAATTTCTCATAAACTTAATCAAATAGTACAATTCTTCTCACGACCTTTTTATAAGACTATCTACATAAACATAAATAAACAATCTTGTAATCAGCATCGTCACATTTTCTCACAGCTTTAACTTTACAGCAAACAAAATATCCTTTTTAATGTACATATATGCATGAATAATTTTCTAAACGTCACATAAAAAAGAAATAAACACCATATCCAAATTTACATATTTTAAATTTAAAAAAAAAAAAATTATTATCTATATTTTAATCATGGTCTAACTAATTTTTTCTTAAATTCATATTAATTTCATAAATTTGTAACCTTTTTCATAAAGAAATAGAAAATTATAAATTTAGTACAGAAAATTTTTACAGAAAAAAGATCTTTATGGTATCATTGCTAAGTCATAATATGAATTTCACATAATATTATAAAATAGATAAATATTTTTAAGCAATAGAAAGAATGAATTCATTTTGTTTCAAATAACATTTTAGGGAATAAAAAAAAATCAAGAAATATAAAATATAGATTCTTTTCCTTATACATATATTAATATTTCCAAATTAGTTTCTTAAAGCTTAAAGTAGTCCAGAAAACGTTTAGTGTCAATCAAAATGTTCCATCAAAAATTTAAAATCAATAGAATGTGAAAAATTGATTAATGCAAAACCGATTTTCAAATTAATGTTAAGTATACATTAATAAATGTGTATCAATTAATACTGCTTTACCGAAAAACTAGAAAATTTGAAAATTCATTTGGAAAAATTTTATATTTTCTGTATCTCTGTAAAATTTATTATGAAGTATCTTATAAACTGTAATAATACTAATAGTAACATAACTAATCTAATATACCTTAAATTTGACCTTTTTTCAAAAAATTTTACATTTAACATTTTTCTAGACTTTATCTTCACACACTGTGTTCTATGCAGATTTGATTTTCAATGATAATATCATCTTTATGCTTTTTTATTAAGCATTATTATTATAATGTGTATTTAAAAAAAATAATAATAATAGATTGTTATGCCAAACAAAGCACTTCTTTTATCTGGTTAAATTTTATTTACAAAAATTTTGCCACTTGCTGTTTCATAGCTCTATACAGAGTAAGCTAAAATAACTTATAGAACACACACATCCTTTACGTATAACATTTTTTACTTAGAATTGCTTTGTTTCCTTTACATTTAGACTCGTGTATGTATAGTACACATTATATATATAGTATAACATACATATTGTTATTTTTTTTTTCTCTTTTATTATTTTGTCAGATCAAAATCTTTCTTAGCTATTTCATTATAAAATTATAAGTAAAATAGGAAAATATGAAGAAAAATTGGAAAAGTTTTTCTTCCGTAAATTTTTTTTTCATGTATAGCAAAATTTAAAATTTATTCAACAAGAACAGCTATAAAGTTAAATAAATTTAATCTGCAGTTCTTTTCTATAAAGTTTTTCTTAAAATAATTTATAAACAAAAATTTAAAAAAAAAAAAGGTTAAATAAATTAGCTAAAATCAACATTACAACAATGAACAAGAAAATTTGAATATTTTCACTTATTATATAACAAGCACCTGACAAGTTAAATGTGAAAATCATTATTGCTAACTTGGATAATTTTCAATATTTTTATATTTTATATAAATATGTATTATATAGAAATTAAATTTACAGTCAACATATTATATCAGATTGTTAATTTAAGCCGCAAAAATAGTGAGAACTAGGGTTTCCATACTCGGTTATCGAGTACTCGGTTACTCGGTTATTTCTCTTTTTTTATATTACTCGAAAATCGGTTTTTCGGCTTTAATACTCGGTTATTATTTAAAATGAGGTAGTTTTGGAAGATATTTTAAAAATTATGAAACCAACTGAATTGGCTGTTAACGAATTAAGTAAAGAAAGTGCTACGTTATTACTTTCTGAAGGTGTTTTTAAATTTTTATTTCAAAAACTTCGTCAACACAATACTAGTTTAAGTAAAGAATTATTAACTTCTTTAAAAACTCGAACGAACGACAGACGAAATGAGAAAGTAATGACGTTCTTACTATATCTCTAGTGTGGGAAAATCCCTCACACCAATGTTGATTTTACATATTCGTCAAAAATTGCAACATGTAACTTTGCAAATGACCTTTTCTATGAAATATATTCTATTTCTTCTACTTCTGAAAATGCTGGTAGTGGTAACAGATCATTGCAAGGAAATGAAAAAACGGATACAAATGAGCTTAATCAAGAACTACACAGGGCAATTTCATCCGTTTTGATCACGAATAATAGTACTAATATTGGATATAATATAAAAGATTTAAAATCTGATTTTAAAATATTAGAATTAGATGGAACCAAAAAGCGTACGGAGAATCTTGAACGATTATACGAGGCCGTATTAACCATTAAGCCAACATCAACCGCAACGGAAAGAGTTTTCTTAATATCACGAAATTTCATGACCAAAATAAGAAGCCGCTTAAACTTCGAATCGTTAGATGTACTCATTTTTTAAAATATATTTTTTTTAATAAGGACTAAAAATTAAAAATATAACATAACAAACTTTTTTTTTTAAATACTCGGTTATTCTAGTACTCTGTTAATTTTCATTACAGATACTCGAAAACTCGGATAATTGATTTTGCCGAGTATTTGGAAAACCTAGTGAGAACATTGTTTAAGCATTTAAAAGTATATTCAGTATGGACTTGTAATATTTTTCTGTTTATTTTATTTTAAAAACAATTAAAATTAAATTAAAGAAATTTATATATAATTTATAATTTTTAGTTTGATTAAAAAAAAAATTATACAATTTAAAAAACAACAACTAGAAAAACTCATCTTCAAAAAATTTTTTTGAATGACTTTTAACGACACCAATCACCTATAAGTACTAACAAAGAACCAAATTTTTGCAAACCGATTACACTCTGCACAATTATTATTATGTTCGAAAAATTTTAAATTGCAAAAAAAATAAATTGAAAATAATAATGCTATAAAAATTATAATATATTTCGTTTTCTATTTTGAGGAAATGGAAGTGGAAAATTTTGAAAGAAAGAAGTGAAAAAGCTGTTACCTTGTCAACTCCTTGTACATAATTTTTGTATATACTTACTACGTATACAAGAATTTACAATTTATAGTTTAATTTTGCTATGTTTAAGCAAGCGTTAAGTTAAAAAAAAATAAAATAAAAAATAAGAAATGATATCTTCTGTTTTGTGTCTTTCTTTTACATAAGATACTTTTTCTTTTATTATTAAATCATAGATTCATGTAGCGCGAAATTTCTTCTTTTTTTTTCTAAATACTTATAAAAAAAAAATTTTATAATTTCGAAAATATTTTCTATTTTATATTTTTCTTCTTTTTCATATCAAAAAAAAAATATTTTAAATTAAATTTCACAAGAAAAAGGTAGGAAAAAACATTTCAATTATAAAATTTAGACCAAAATATTTTTTTCTTCTTTTAATACGAAAGCAAAAAGTCTTTGAGAAAAAAAAAGGTTCATATTGCCAAGATTTTGGTTCCAAAAAAAAAGAAAAACTTAAAAAGTTTTCCAATAAAGATGGAAAAATAAATTCACATATAGTTAGGAGAATTCGGTACGATAAAAATAAGGTCATATTATATAAGTACATCTAAGTCTATACGAGTATATATATAGAGTTATTAGTGTATTTAAAAAAAAAGACATTAAACTAAATTAAAATGAGGTAATCTAAAAAAAAAAACATAACGTTTCTCCATTTAAACTGTATATTGATCTCCAAAATATATTTTTCATTTATTAATTTAATTCTACAATAGTGGATTGAATTTGTTGACAATTTGACAATCAAGCAAACAAATCAAAGACAATTTGATTATAAAAATTTAAAAATAAATAGATAAAGTTGTGAAGTGTTTAATCTTGGCTGATGACCTAAATTATCTTTAAGAAATATTTAAAATTTTATAAAACCAGTTTAAAATTTATTAAAAAATTTTTTCTATTCGTTCAGGATGTTGATTAGAAAAAAAAAGTTCTTTAATATTTGTTCCTATAATTTCTATATTGTATAAATACTTGTTGGCAAAACTGTAAAAAAAAAAAAAGAACTTGAGAAGGTAGCAAGTATGGAAATTAAATTTTCTAACTAACTAATCATAAAATACTTCCAAATTCAGAACTGTACAATACACTTTTAAACTTTTTTCGAGGAAAAAAAAATTGTGAAAAAATTAATCAATATTTTCTAATTATGTTTCAAATTTTTCTGAGCCAAATAGTAGGATTTACATAATACCATCAATATTTTTTTTTTGCTCCAGTTTTAATGATTTTGTTTTGTGACCACAAATTTGTTATTAATTATTATTTAAATTTTTCTGTTCAAATTTACGATAATTCATTAAGTATACTTACATATATAATAAAACACAAATAAAAATACAATAATTTTCCATATGTCAAATTGTTTTTCATATTAAAATTTACGTCTTAAGCAGGTAACTGTGTAGTTTAATTAATAATTAATTAATTAAAAACCACGAAGTATTCTACAAATTTTCTAAAATAATATTTTTTTTTTACTAAATAAAATGTTAAATTGTATTCTTCAATTATTTTAACAGCTGGAATGCTTACACGGCTGTATATATGTCTTGTCTTGTGTATATATATAGTTATTATATACAAAATGTGTACATTGTATGCAATATACATACTTTTGTTCAAAACTTTTAGAAGTGAATCAAAAATTTAAAAATTAATAAATTATTTATAAAAATAATATATAGTTATGTATATGTAATGTATGTATATTTGTACTTAAGTATCTATTTATATTAAATGAAAATAAGTTACATCACGACACTATTTTCTTTGAAACTTTGAAAACCTATCTTTGCGAAACACATTACGTTAGAGAATATTTAATTTTTGATAATTCCCTTAGATATCTTATACATACGAATGTGTATTACACATATATTATAAGCAAAGGAAATAATGATTTTTTATTGCTTTAACAGGGTCTTTTAACTGATAGAATGAAATCCAACAAAAATATGTTGATGTGGTTTTTAAATTATTGCTCTTGAATTTTATTTTCGCCATTCAGAAGCTATAAGCTATTGCAATGGGATCAATTTATGTATACTCTTATAATTTTTATTATTTTACAAACTATTTTTATAGATGGAGACAATACAGGATTGAATATTCGTCAATCTCTCAAGAAACATTGATTATTATCGACTTTTTCATTAATAAAAAACATATTTTTTAAAATATTAAGGTTTTATTTAGTAAGTTAGTAAATCAAAAATGCTATTAAATTCAAACGAACTTAAGACAAATTTTATCTTTCATCAATCAATTAAAAAAAAAAATTTTTTAAATGTTTGAAAATTTTTAAATTTTAAATTTAACTCTGTCATTTTATTATTAACTATAGTCAAGAGAATCTCTGATTGTCGATGTTTTGGGTAGCCCGAAATGTAGCAATTTTATTATATTTTTATTAGTCGCAAGTCCACACCAATGTTAAGATTACTACGGACTTTTTATGAAGTTTTTAGGACGCTCACGAAACGATGGGGAATGTTGTCTTAACATTTAAATAAATAAACGTTATGCTCAGTACATAAATTAAGCTTTCATTAAATTTTTTTTATTTAAAAAAATTTATAAGAATTTTAGTGCGAAACACCTTTTACTTTATACACTTTGTTTCTGCACATCTTTCTATTCCTATATTCCACCAACATATAAAGTCATTTAATGTTGACTAGGCAAAAATTTGTTAGCCTAACATTGTTTTATTTACAAAATATTAAAAAAAATATATAGTTAGTTTTTTCCTATTTGATTTTTTGATTTTCAATATAGAGTCTTTTTACGGATTTGTAAATGTTTTCGCAAGCAAAACAATTGATTTATAGAAACATCATTATATCTTTGTTTTGTACATCTCATTGCACAATTGCTTAATTGAGATCATTTTGGACTATTTTTTGTAAATAATGGAAAATTTGTATATTCCTAATGGACTGGTTTAATGTCTTTTAAAATTAAAATTCTTGTTTTTCTTTCTTTTTTTTTGCAGATTTAAAATATACAGTTTACAATTCAAATCCAATGGTAGACAACAGCGTCTAACCGTGGATGGTCCTATATCTGGTAATTGGTTTGCGGTTGCATTCATTAGCTGGACAGATCCAAATAATGAGAGAATAGAACAACAAGGTACGTTATGAAAAAAAATGTTTAAATTTTAATATCAGATTTTCTTTTATTAGGAAAATTCGATTTTATTATATTATTATTTTTGACTAATAAAAGAATCATAATTTTTATTGTGATGTTTATTCATATATATTGCAAATTTTATCATAATAAATGCATGTAATTAGCAAATTATTAGGAAAATGTAGGAAAAAAGGATATTCTGAAACGATGGAATAAACAGGCAATAATAAACCTTCTTTGATAAAATCAAAATATTTTCCAACTTGTACTTAATAAAACCCTTTGTTAATATTATTGTTACTATTCTAGTCGTTGGTCAATTTCATAATAATCATAAATAATTATTTTAACTTCCGTTTATTTAAATTTCTTTCCTACCTACCTAATCATCCTACCTTTTTGGTACATGTGTTATTTCTATCTATAGCTGATTTTAACTAGCTACATCATTTAAATCCAAGTCACTACCTGTTGTAAAGTCTTTTATGTTGCTAATCTTAGTTTCATTCAACTATATATTTAGCGCTTTTGGAGATTATTAACCATCATCACAAGAAAGCCATTTAGGATTTTCGAATGACTTCACGACCGTTTTTATAACAACCTCGACGGAATTTTGTCATTTGACACAATTCTAAAGCAAATCTGTTCCAAAAAAAATCTTATTCGAGAAACATTTTAATTATTTTTGCTTGTAAAATTATGGAAAAATGTCGCTCGAATAACATTTTTGGAAAAAAAAGTTATAGAACTACATACAGAAACAAATTAGTAACTGCACTAGTTCTAAGAAAAGCGTATGAAGTTTGTAAGGCTAGAACTAGAATTATTTGAATTATTTGAATTATTGGAACTTTGTGTTTTTACAATGTCTGCAGGGATATATAAAATAAAACATGTAATCCGAAATGATATACTATCATTTTTTTCTCCATACTTATATCATACTTACATACGATTTTCGACAAAATTATACAAATAAAAATATTTACGTTCAATTTAAAACAGATAATAATGTCTATCATCAATCATAATCGTAATTTTAAGTGCTGCTAGACAATTAATATGAGCTAGAGATGATCTTTCCATAGTACTAATGATAATTAAAGTTTATAATCGAAGTATTTTCTTTTAAATTACAAATGTAATTTCAAGTTACGGGTGATAATATTTGGAGTAAGGACAGTTTCATTTAATACAAAAATAATAAAGTTCCTAATGAAGATCATTGTAAAATTTAATATTAAAAAAACTTTTCTCTTTTAAGTAAATATATTTCAAAATTGAATGCAACATAATATGTACATAATAAATATATGTATAATGTATATATGTACGTATAATCGTTGAAATTAAAATAAATAATTATTGTTGAATACAATATAAATATACATAATAGTAAAATTCTATATCGCATTTTGATTAAAATTGAATGAAAATTCCACATGTAATATTAATAATATGTAATGAGCACTTTTAACCCAAATTCGATTAGCATAAAAGCCATCACAACATTATAATTTTCTCATACATTAACTCAAACCATAAATATCAAAATAATCTATACACTTTTAAATAAAATATTCTAGAATTTTCTTACTATATGTAAAATCACTTAAAATTTATGGAAAATCTTGAAAATAAATGTTAAAAAGATTCCTTGATTGTAAATATTTGAAGAATCTTAATTCAAATTTAACCTTAATATGATTACGAATGTATTTGTATGTATATACAAGATGTACTCACATAGTCATATCCACATCCATATCTAAAAATTTTATAAACAAATTAGAAATTTTGGTAGTTGAAATGAATTTTTGAAAGCCCTTTTATAATCCATATAAAATTTACAAGTTATGACGAATAATATGAATTTATCAAAAACATTTTACTTTTCTCTATGAAATGAAAACAGTTGAGGTTAGGTACAAAAATGATACCTAATATAATTATGTAATTCTGCTGGTAATATAAATATATGTATTATGTAAAATATATTTTAAAATCTACGTACTTATTTACGAGAAGATAGGCCTGATAAAGCAAATATTTGTTATTATTTAATTTTGATAGCGTCATTCACTAGTTTCATTTCAAGCATAGCAAAAAATATACAGAAAATATATCTGCCACAGCCATCTCTTTTTTTTAGGATTTGGTAAAAAAAAAATAGAAAATTAAATTTACGTTTTACTTTGTATTGTATTATATAAAATTATTCAGATCAATTTTTAATTTTAGTTTTAATGTAAATGTATAACTATCGGCAAATTAAACCTTTCTTTCATAACATTATTAAAAACTATCTAAAACTAAATATTTGGAAATGATTGAAATGATTTTAGTATGTGAAATTTTTACTGATTTTCTTATAAAAAATATCTGTAAATATATAAGTATAATATATACATATATTTTATATAGGTAGTACCTATTTTAAAATAATCTTGAATATTTTGTAATTCAAAAATATTGTTTTTGAAGGTTTATTGATTAAAGAATGTGTAAATTGTAAATTAGGAATAAAATTTAATAATATAAGTCGTAACAAATTATATTAGAAATATTATCTATACATATTACATTATATGTATAATTAAATATTTATAAATGTACAAATATATGAGTATATTTATATATAATTTAACTGAATTTTGATTCTATGTTCCTATAAGATTTTTCCCTTCCTCTTCCTCGCGTTTGATAAAATTAATTATTTATTGAGTTTTTTTAAGATTCTGAGAGATTATTAACCATCATCACACAAGAAAGCCATTTTTCATTTTCGAATGACTTCACGATCCTTTTTATAATAACCTCGACGGAATTTTCTTCTAAAAAAAATTTTATTTCAGAATATAGATATAAAATAAAACTTTTAAAATTTTTCTACAAAATTTAACGTTCAATTTAAAACAGATAATAATATGTGCCGACAATCATAATCGTAATTTAAAGTGCTGCTAGACGATAGTATGAGCTAGAGATGATCTTCCCATAGTATGTACTAAATTAAAGCTTATAATCGAAGATTATTTTCTTTTAAATTATACAAATGTAATTTCAAGTTACGGGTGAGTGTAAGGACAGCTTCATCTAATACAAAAATAATAAAGTTCCTAATGAAGCTCATTGTAAAATTATATTAGAGATATTATCTATTATCTATAATTGAATATTTATAAATGTTATATGAGTACATTTATATATAATTTAACTGAATTTTGATTCTATGTTCCTATAAGATTTTGCCCTTCCTCTTCCTCGCATTTGATAAAATTAATTATTTATTGAGTTTTTTTAAGATTCTATATTTAAACTGTATTTACTTAAACTTAGAAAATCTGCAATAATCTCATTAAATTAAAATTTTTCATATGCACTTGAATATATCAATTAAAATTAAAATTCGATTAACTGAACCCTGTGTAGAAATGTTTGCTAAAGTTGTCTCATATTAAATGCAGCTAAAAAAAACAGAATTTTACTATATTAAATGTGATTTGATTTTGACTTTTTATTAAACCTCATCTAAGACATGTCTTAAAGGTTATTCATAAACTATAATTATAATAACTATAAAGGATAGAAAATAAATTTATTTTAATTTTCTTTCGTATAAGAATATAGTTAACTTAATCAAAGTCACTAACAATGAGGGTAAATCATATTATTAACAGAAACACCAAGTTCATTTAATAACAAAAAATAAAAAATAAAAGGTTAACCATTTAAACCTGAAACTGAAGAACTTTTTTTTTTTTTAAATAACAAATTTTCATTTTACTAAAAACTATATTCTTAACATCTTATTATAATATAAACTTTATTTACGTAAAACCTGAAAAATAAATATTCGCGCACCATAAAATTGAAAGTATCGTCAAACATCAGGCACTACTAAAACTTTATAAATTTCAAGGATTCTTTCATTCATGCACTTTTAGTTTTTTTTTTCATGTTTGCATTTCTATTTCATGAGTTTATTTTATTTAGGAAACTAAAAGCAAACGGTGTTTATACTTAAATCCGTTTAGAAAATATTGAATCAATAAAATCGGACTTCCTTCTGTGTTTATCGATATTATTCAACAATCAAATTTTATCTATGTGACTATGTTAAGACCTGATCGTAAAAATGCCAACAATTTGTGCTTCTATGAAATTATAGTTTTGTTTTTATATATTATTTGTAAGTTAAAAACTATCAAATGGGCTCGGAAAATAATTTTGGCAAGCTAGCATAATAAAATCAAAGTTTGAAGTGAGAATTTCTGGAGCCAAATATAAAGTTGAACAAAACTTACAAGTTGATGATAAAAATCCTTAATAATCTTATTAAAGCTATCAATAGAGAAAAAATACAATTTGTAATAAATGTTTTTTTAAATAAATAAGATTCTCGGAATTATCCTATTTTATATATTATGCTTAAAACATTTATGACTGAATCTGATATTTGTGTATATTGGGAATCCTGCATCAGAGTACTGTACATATATGTATATATTTTTTGTAAAGATTTTATATGCACCTGACCACCCATGTGCTCTTTAATATTCCATGTGCATATAAAAATTTGAGTTTCCTAAAATTATTTTGTTCCAAATTACTACAACAATAAATGAAGTATATTAAATTTTATATTAAGAACGAATGATATGTTGGGTGTACAAAAATCTGTATATACGTTTACATATTTGTCATTATATTATAAACAAATGTATAACACAAAATCAAATTTTGGATGACAAACATTTGCGCTAAAAATCCCCTTGTAGCTGCGAACAAAGATAAATCCATTATATAAGTAAGAATAGCTAACTTTCTGTGTGATGAAGCAGAAGATAGTAATTACGAGCTAAATGCATATTAAGTTCAATTAGTAAAATTAGAGCACTTTCAAACAAATTTTTTTCCGGGCGAATAAAGGACTTCTAGAATACAGATAAATAACGTAATTTAAAAGAAAATTTTAGGAAATCCTACTTTCATTTCAAGTTTCAGTATGTTGAACTTAAAGAAATTATCAAATGTAAAAATTTGTGATTAAAGCGAATTCATTTATAGTAGTAGTACAATGTAATGTCGTATGTACATTCTATCTAGTTTAATCGAAAGAATAAAGGAAAAAAATGTAACAAACTACTGCTACATAATATATCTTTGAGATGAATGTAAAGTTTTTAAGTTATAGAATCTTAGTTTTCTAGAGAGAACACAAATATTTTAAATTATTTTCAAAATTATTGCAAATTATATTGACTTAATCTAAATTTTGCATATTATGAATGCATTTGCGAACACTCTTATTTCGTACATTTCTATTATTTTATAACGTATTGTATATATATACTTTTATATGTACATATTTACAAGTTTTCACAATCGTTGCATACAAAACTTAGCTATACTTTAAAAATAATAAAGCAAACATTATCAATTATCTATCAATAAATTAAGTTCAAAGTTAAAAAAGCTATATGAAATAATAACTTTCTGTTAATTCAAATGATTTTACTTTTATATACTATTTGTCACTAAAGTAATTCACTACATATGCTTCTACACATCTATTATTCTATCAGTTAAAAAACAAAAAAAGTATTAAAGCACGACGGTTCACCATTATGAACATAATGTAAGTGTTCCGGTACACACTGTACTACATACATATATTTTCAGATTATATTTTCCTAGAATAAAGCATATTGCATTTTCTAGATTTAGAGAATCGGTTTTATTGATTTTTGGTCAGTAATTTAAAAACAAAATGTTGGCTAATATGCTTTTTTCATTATGCAAAGTTCGTTTTATCTACTTGGTATTTGTTGTGGGTAAACTAAAATTCTACGTATTTGAGTACACATTTGGAACTAAGTCTAATTTCATATTATGTATTTATATACTGAATACAAATCAGTCAAAAAATTCTTCAATATATAAACATTAAGTAACAATATAATATATATAACTTATAGTACATATCTCCAGAATCTATGTGATTATTGTGATTTGATATTTAATAACAAAATATAAGCTAAGAAAATGTTTATGAATTCTTATTTTAACTTTAACTTGGAAAATATTTATTATTTGTTGAATATTTTTGATTAATTTTCAATTTTATATAAGTATTATTAGTATATAAGTAAATTTTTACCATTTTCATAAATTTTCAAAATATTAAATTAAAATTCTACGTGTATCTTTCCTATATCTTATATTGTGATTGAGTGTTAAATTTTCTATTTCAATAAACTATAAAATTGTTTAATTTGTATATGTAACTATGTGTTTATATCAGAAATACCTAATGTTTAAATTAGCTTGTAGTAGGTACATATAACTTTCTCAACATTCATGTAGTTTAAGAATTTAGAATAATTAAACAATAATTTTAAAATTGAAAATTCTTACCTACTTACATACAATTAAATTCCAAAGCACGCGAATGTACACTACTTATTATATAATTATACTTATATCAAAAATACTGTTACCGTAAGGATCATTATAAAACTAACTCTTAAATCAAGTAAGACTCAATACTGAAAGTTTCTTAATGGACCTTTAGCCGGAATTCAATGTTATTTTAATCGAAATTTTTAAAAATTAAAGTTGCATAACTAATAATACTTGTATGGAATTTATAGAAATTATAGCTATATGAAGAAAATAGTATCCACTATATCCACTCTATATTATAAATATAAATTATGTATAATGAACCAATTATTATATTCTATATTTTTGTTGTAACTTTGGTAAATAAATAATATACTACACACACACACTATATAAATTATACCATAGATTAAGAATACAGAAAGATTTATAGCTTCATACAACATTTTTTCAGTCTTTTTTGGTATTTTTATGTGAAGGTGTTAGTAAAACTAAATAAAATTCTTTTCATATATTGATAATTATCACGTATTTTATTTTGTTTTACTAACACATTCACATAAAAATACCAAAAATAATGTTGTATGAAGCTAACAATCTACGTGGATTCTTAATCTATGATTATACTAAACATACGTCTTTGAGATATTTCATTATAACAAAATATTAAAAAAAAAAAAAAAGTAAATAGAAATCAATTTATCTTTGTATTCAAATTTATGTTACTAATTTTTTAATTTTTTTCAGGTTTAGCAGCCTCCTGTGAAACTTTATTGTTATCTGAAATGTCAGTGGCACGTATTTTACCAACAATTTTGCAAACAGGCCAACTACATAATAATACTATCACTAGTGATCATAATGGTACACGAGAATCTGAAATAAATAGTTATAAATTTTTTGTGCCAAGAAATGTTGGCATCGTGACAGCACGTTTAACTATTGGTGCTATATGTTTAACGTGTCCTGATATTGGCTTTTATATTCAAGCAAATGCATTACCCAGTTCAGACAAAAATTATCTTCATATGACTTTAATAAAACCAAATCAAACTGGTGAAATATCTTTTGAATTTTATGTTCAATCAGATACATGGCATTATATAGATTTAAAATTTGAAAAATTAAATAATAAAAGTGAGAATAGTAGTAGTTATATCAATATAAATAATGGCATTAACAATAAGAATGGCACTACTAATAATAATAATAATAGTAATAGCAAAAATAATAAACACAGTTTTCATGACGGAGAATGGAATGGTGTAAATATTATAATGATGAGTAATGGTGTTCAAAATTCGAATCGTGTTCTCTCAAACACAAATGCTTCTACCAGTGGTAATGTAAATGATAATCTATTTTATGAATTGGATTATTCAATTCAACTCGATTATCATTTTGAAGAAGAACAAGATTTAGAACCCGATCGTCCAATTTTGTTCAGGGATATAGAATTTTACCCTCTACTGAGGCAAACTTATAGGGAATTCTTTATGTTTGATTATGATTTAATACCAGATAGCAATGGCACTGTACCAAGTATTCTTAATTTAACTGCTGGTCAGCCAATTGGTTTTCGCTTCGAAGTTGGAGACGTTTACGATATTGGAGGCACATTGAGCTTTGGGGTTTCAATGAAAAGGGATATTAAAGGAAATGATGTCAAAGCTGCTATTCAAGCAGAAGAAAACTCAGAACAAACCGGGATTTTAGCTGAACGTTTAGTTGATGGACCGATCCAGGAAGAAGGAGATCAAATACTAGATGAACAACCTCCACCACGAAGTAATCAAACAATTATTATTTGTATGAAAATGGGTGAGCCTGGTGAGCCTAAGTGGCCTGATAAATGTCGATATGGCCGAAAACTTTTACCAGCTTCGGGCATTATTAATAATACAGATCCCGACACTAGTACAGGCTTAATTCATGTTCCATTTCCAGAAAGTGGGCAATGGTTTGTTACGATGGGTTTATATTGTCACGGAGCTGAAACCGCAGCTAGAATAACGATTATCGACAGCGTGAAAGATTTTGTTAAGAAATATTCAAATATGTTGGATAGTATGAAACCACCATGTTCGTGTGGTAATAGAATTAAATTGTACAAAGAATGTATTGCAGATAAAAAATGTTTTGGACTTATGAATGAAACCGAAACTTTGAAAATAAAAGAATGTTTAATGGATTCTAAATGCACAAAAAATTATATTGAAATGACTAAAAAATTTGAAATTCACCATAAATTTGCAACAGAACAAAGCGTTGCAACTGAAAATTGCAATACATCATTAGTTTTTACGATTTCATCTAGTCCTTGTGTTGCCGGTCGATGTGGACGTTACGGACGTTGTTATCACTATATGTCTGGTGGTTTTGTGTTTTCGACATGCTTATGCATGAAAGGTTATCGTGGTTGGGACTGTACAGAAGATTCTCAAGTGCCATCTTCATTTTCGATTTTGATGGCATCGCTTCTTCTCACTTTAAGTAATTTATTATTCATTCCAAGCATTTACTTTGCTATAAAACGAAAATACCATACAGAATCTGTGATATATTTCTTTGCTATGTTCTTTTCAATATTTTATCATGCTTGTGATTCTGGTGAAGATGAATATAGCTTCTGTTTGGTTAAAATTAGCGTTTTACAATTCTGTGATTTCTATTGTGGGCTTTTAGCCATTTGGGTGACATTAATAGCAATGGCTCATGTGAGGCAGCAATTTGTTTCATTACTACATATGATTGGTGCCATAATTTTAGCATTTGGCACAGAATTAAATAAACAAAGCTTATGGGTATTTTTAGCACCAGCGTTGACTGGAATTTGCCTAATATCAGTTAGTTGGGGAATGAGATGTCGTAAAACTCGAAAATGGTTCCCATCAAGGCGTTATCTAGCAATTTATATGCCAATTGGAGTACTTCTAGCTATGATTGGTTTATTATGTTATGCATTTGCTCAAACTAAACAAAACTATCATATTGTGCATTCAATTTGGCATATGATAATGGCTTTAGCACTCTTATGTTTGCTGCCATCTCGCAATTCATTCCTACCGAAATCTTAGCATAAAGATTTAAATCGAGAGCTTTTATTAATTGAAAATGATTTCTATATGTGAATTATACGTATTTAATTTTTAAGTAAAAGTATAAATATATTGATTAAAATATTAGATTGAATTGTGGCATTATACATACATATATATATATAAAAATGCTTATACATATAACTTATGATTTATCTTATAACAAAGAGATTTAAATTTTCAAGGATTTTTAATACTCTGAAAACCACAGATAAATAACCTGTTGCACAAAAAAAAATTTATTATTACAAAATTTTATTTTTTCTAACAAAACCACAAATTCGCAAAACGGAAAAAAAAAATAAAACCATTACTGAATATTATATATTATTATATATAAGAACAATTTTGAAATGATATTTTGATATAATCAAAATTTCACAATATATAAAATGTACATCTATTTCACTTATGATATCAATATCAAAATAATGTTGCGATAGTATATAAAAAATGTGAAAAACTTAAAATTTTAAAAATGTGGCATAACTCTTCTATTGTGGCAATTAGTTTCTAGTAATCAGTCAAAAAATCATAACAAAATCAAGAAAATAAATATATTCTGTGATTAATTCTCAATTTCAGAGAATAACTATGTATAGTGTATTATTGAATTATTACATGCAAGTCATTTTTACGATTATAAGCTTGTGAATAAAAAAAACTAATCAATTTTAGTTCGGCCGAAGATTAATAAATTTTATGTAAAAAGGATATTGTTTACTAAATATTATTATAAAAAAACTTCCGAAACCAATATATTTTGGATATAAATTATTCTGAAATATGATAAAATTTTTATGTTTACAAAATATTTATTATGATTTAATGAAGCATAAGGCATCAAATAATTAAATAAAACAAATACTGTACGCATTATGTATGTAATGTAAATTGATACATATTATACGTACATTGGTTTGGTACATTATGTTAATTATTATCTGCCTTTTTCAAGATCATAATTTTTTTTTTTCAATCAACATCATCTTTAATGATTTTATGAAAAGAAATCAACATAACCGTAGTACATTTGAAATCTCTGTATTAAATTTCTCCCTTCTGATTAAAATTATTCTTTAGACAATTAATTTCGCTTCTTTTTCTGTTCTATTGCAACAGGTTAGCTAAAATGTCTTTAATAAGAATTTTTTCTTGCGTCATTGGAAAGTAAAATAACTAGAAAATGAAACAAAATTGAAAAGCCTTACTAGTAAAAAAAAAATTAACGTGTATGTAAAACTATTAATAATAGTTCTTAAGATATTAAAGTTGTAAAAATTATATCAATGAAAAAAATTATTCATAAGCTTTTTTTTTGAACAAACACAAAAATATGGACGAACTAATGACATGATAAAATATAAATCTTCACCCAGCTCTTGTATGGTTAAGAGAAAAATGTTAACGTAAACATTTTAACTATGTACGACTGTACTTTATTATTGGATTAATTTAACTAAAATTTATTCTAACAAAAAAATAACTACTACATACTATTAAAAAAAAATTATGAGATGAGGATTTGTACAAATGTGTCATTTTGGATCGAAAAATTGTCTTAAAAATCTGAAATGAGCAAACCTCAATGGAATATTTAATTGAACTTTGCAAACCATTTTAATAATAAGATATTTGTTCACGAGTTGTGAATAATCTAGTTTGTGTTCAATTAACTCTGATTGTGTTACATCTCAGATAAACTATGTATAAATCAATTATTATTTAAATAGTTACATGAGTATACAATAAAAACCGCTTTAAAGTGCAGTTTTTTTTATCTTACAACACCTTACATAAACTTTTTTATTCAATGGATTTTTCTACTACAATTTAATATTGTTTTATACATATTCAATCATATTTTTATTTATTCTTGAAATTTATAAATTTTAAAATCTCAAATCTTTTATGCATTGCTAGGTTTTAAGTTTGTACTATGTTTTGTAATTTGAAACTTCGAATGTGTGAATCTCTAGTAGTCTAGTCTACTGATAATTTTTTTTTTAATTAATTTTAATTGCTCAGGTAAATGTTATTTTAAACTTTTTTTAATGAATGAAGAATTAGTCTAATTTATTTCTATTTACTTTTAATACATAGATTAATGCTACGTCAATGTTAAATCCAAGCTACACAGAAAAAAAAAATATTAAAGCTTAAAAAACAATAACAATATTAATAATCCCAACAAAAGCTAAAACAATGTTAAAAAAATAATCAGGGTTAAAATAAAATAATGAATAATTAAACATATTATGTTAATGTTGGTTTTCTTTTTTAGCAATTTTATTATTTTTGAAATAAAATTGGATATTTTCAAGATACTTATCCATCCACAAAGGACAGTCATTGTAAAAAAAAAGAATCTTAATGTTTTAATCTTAAAAAAAAAAAAGGAAAAATGATTATATCTATCTCTAACATTAAAAACCTATGAAGATACATATTTAAAAATCATAAAGATAACATTCCAGAATTAAAAAATAAAACATAAACATAGTATTTACTATCTATATCTATAGTATACGTAAAACGGTAAAACACAATCAAAACATAACTAGGTGAATAGAAGGAGATTTATTTTTTATAGGGAAATTTTTTTTTTTACTTAATTCCTTCTTTTATTAGACAGACAATTTTCATTAAGTTATTTTCCTTTCATTCAAATTGAAATCGCAACAATGATTTAAAAAAGAAAAAAAAAATACAGAAACAAAAAATAAATGCAGCATAATAATTTTCCATAACATTCTATTAAATAAATGATTACGGATTATTGTGCTGCTTCTGCTTGCGCTATAACATTAAAAGAATATATGTATACAATAATAATTTTATTATGGTTTTTTTTATAAAGGAAATACTATAAAAACATTATGATTATGAAAATAAAAGCCTATTATTGTTTTCCAATGCAAAAAAAAAATATATAATATAAAAAATAAATATGTATAATGTGTATATGTTAAATAAAATTTATATGTTTATGGTACAAGTATTTGCTTTAAAATGCCCTCAAAGGATTAAAATATGAAATAACAAGTCGAAACAGTTGATGATTACTATGTCAATAATACTAAATTATTATTAGTTTTCACATAAACGAAATATTTATAATACAAATTCAAAAATATTCAAATTATGTTATTGGTAGATTAATGCTCATTGATAAATAAGTTATGGAGAATTTTATTAATTTTATGAGAAAATTATGCTTAATGCTATTGAGCTGAAATTATTGAACTAAAAGGTATTGACAGAAATTATTTTTAAAAACTCTAAAGTTTAAAGTCACTTAGTTAGTTTGGAACAATTATTACGCATTTATTAATTATTTTTTAGACACTTCTTTGATTGATTAATGTTATACTCACAGACTTTTGTTATTATAGATTATCTTAGTTGCCGATATTCTTTATCATATATATCTGTAATATGCTAACAAAGTATAAAATATTAGCTTTTATTATCTTGAATGTTTTAGATTTTTCTCTCATTTAATTTCAAATTTAGATTAACGAAGAAATATTATTATGTAATGCAAATTGTCCTGCGAAAATTTTAAGATATTAATGTTTCGAAAAATCATGGCGAATCAACGCCTTTAATCTTATCAAATAACTCCTAAATCACCTCATCTCTAGCTTTAAAAAATATTCAAGCATATGATTCTTCCTGTTTTTTTTTCTGCGTCAAAAATGCATTTATTATTTTTAAATTTTCAAGAAATTATAATTATAATTTAAAAAAAAAAGTAAAAATTAATATTATTGAAATTTAATAAGAATACCTATCTATAGACTATAGTTTAAAGAAAAATTTAGAACAAAAATTAATAGATAACTTACAAAATGATTGAACAAGCCTAATAAGTTGTAAAAAAAAATATCGCTAGATTTTTAGAAAATTGAACATGTGAAATAAATTAGATTTTAAGGAATTTTTATGAGCACAACAAATAAAAAAATAAATAAATAATAGGTAAAAAAAATTAAAGTAAAAAAGTAAGAATAAATGTATAACAAAACAAAAACCTTAATGTATAAGTGATAAAGAAATTGCAAAATAAAAACTATATTGTATACTGCACTTTTGATGTAATGAATGAAAATAAAAACTATAATAAAAGTAATTCAAATTTTTTTTCACTCTTTAGTCTTGAAGTCTATTAAGTGTAACGTATTTTGAATAATTTGTGATTATTAAAAATTGCAACAATGAAAGGACAATAAATAAAAATATATATTATATTTAAGACAGATTAAAATCATCCGACTCCTGTAATTATTGTCAATGAATTTGATAAAGGGTCTTACTGTTTTAAATAACATAAAAATAATTCTCATTCAATAACCACTCATAAAAATAAATTTCCATGCGTTTATGTAAAATCTTTTAACACGACCGCACTAATGGTTTGACATAGAACTCTAAAAAAAAGAAAATTTTTTAACAAATAAAAAATTAAATATTAATCAGTAATTAGTTTTAATAAATAAAATGTAGGAATATCACAAAATAACAAAAAGCCATTTACGAAATTCATCGAACTGCTCCAAACCCATGTCGGATTTCATTTTCAAACTGCTCAGCTTTTAATGTTCCATCAATAGACTCACAATTTTTATTAAAAACACTGTATGCACTGATTTCATTTCTATTCTTTGGGCCTAAAATACAATAAAGGAAACATTTTTTTTTGTACATATTTTGTTATATGTGATTAACACGATTTTTCTTTACCTGTTCGAGTATTAAAATAAAGTCCACATAATGCAGAAAACATTAAGAATACTATTCCAAATTTCAATTCTATAGCTATTGCATAACATGTTGCCCAAAAACCAATAAGCACAATATACCAAAAGATTTTAAACCATTTATTTTCAGGAACGATTGGCGATTCAGGTTCGGATTCTTTTTTCTGAAATATTACATCATCATCTTCTGATACAAATTCAGCTTCAAGTTCACTGCAAACTGGTGATTCTTCAGATTCCTCCTAAAAGTAAAACAGATATAAAAAGAAATTATCACATTATTTTTATAGTCTATACTAGTAGTTATTTGGTTTTTCATGATGTATTTAAATTTCTTTCAGTAACGTCAAAACATTGCTTTGATATTGTTGGAAGAATTTTCAGATATTTAAGATAAGTAGACAGGTGTTATAGTATAATGCACTAATAGGTAATAAACTGTATTAACCCTATTAAATACAATGATTCCTTTATTATTTATTCAAAAACATGTTTCAATTGTTAAGGCGTATCAGGTAGTTTGGTTAGGTCCGAATAATCTTTACTCTGCCAATACATATTCTTTTGCAGATAACTCTTTTTTTCTTTTTAAGGTAATTGAATAGATTTTATTATATCGTTACTAAGCATTTGAAAATAAATTAATAAATAAGTTAGTATTGTTGCTTCTGAATTCAAGATGTAGGTATAGGTAGGTATAGAAAATTTTTCATCTTTTTTTAAAATTATTATAATTCTCCTAGGTGATAATGTTTAGAAGAAATCCGATAGGTAAGTACTCACATCGTTAACATTGACTAAAACTGATTTCACTTCATCCTGTTTTGTAGAACTATTATAAAACGGGATCATCTTAACTAATTTCTCTTTAATATTATTTAATGTTTCTGCACGCCTTTTTCTCAAACGATATGCATTTAATTTAGATTCCATTTGTATTTTAATTTCTAATAATAATCCATTTATTATTAATGAAAAGAATTGTTTTGTTTTTTTCTATATGTAAATTTAATATCTCATCAATAACATTTGATATTATTATATATAGAAAAACTGATGACGATGGCGAGATTTGTGTTTTATTGAAGTAAGTCTTCTGTAGTTGTTTACAAAAATTTGTTATCGTTCTTCTTTCTTTGATAGTTTTATAATTTATATTGATTAAATACTTCTTTAAATTTTATAAAATTAAATAAATAAAAATATTTACTTTTTTTTTATGAACTTGATATGAATTGTCGGACGGACTTGTCAGAAAATATTACCATTCCTATTCCACAGGATGAAAACTCTATTTATCTCTTTTTCCCTTTTATGTTCATCACAACGCCATCTATATCACATTTTTGAAAGTTTGCTGTGGATTTTGATTCATAACATTCATTCCATAAAATAATTTTGAAATAAAATATTTTAGGGTTCTTAGCTTGGATATCCACCAAGTGGAAAGTGTTCTAAAACTGATAATAATTTTATTTAAAAAATATAGGGCGTACTTATTTGGTATGATGAATTACAGCGAAATCTTATGTACATGTATAAGCACTTTTGGAAAATAAAAAAACAAAAGAAAAAGCATGTGGAAAACTAATGTGTAAACCTGAATACAAATGTAAGGCTGGGACCTAATAATAATGATCTTACAAATTAAATGATGGGCGGGAATATTTGAGAATACTGCCAACTCTTTTTTTACACGGTAGATACGTTCCAATGAAAACCGTGTAATTAAAAAACCGTGTAAAAAAAGACATGGTGAACATATTAAAATTGAGGATATGTTCCACAACTTTAAAAAACCGTGTAAGTTGAAAAACTGAGCTATATCTTGTCCTAAAAACCGTGCAAAAAAAAAAAAATTAAAAACTGAAACAAAAAAAAAATATGAAAAACAGAAATTATATTGGTAAAGGCACAATGAACAAAAATAAACCGTTGAATAAATCTTTACGAATCACCAATATTAAAAATAGATGCAATGGCATGTACACTTAATGTAACTAAATCTTTTAAAAAGCAAATTTAAATAATTTTCTTCGAAAAAGCTCACAGTTTTGAATACGTTTCGGGTTAGAGGACTAAATTCGTGTTTAACGAAATAAATCGAGCAAAAAAAAAATTGTTTGATCTTTTTTTGGACCAATAAAATAATCGGGCTTAGTCAGTAGAAGGAAATTTTGTTGCAATTCATTAATCTTAAGTCTTAGACTTTTCAAGAACAATATTTAGTAGATTTAAATGGATTAAGAAAATGTACGATATTTTCTGGTATACATATTCTTCAAAGCAGTCAAATCGACGATTCTATATTAGAAATAACATTGAATCTACTTTGAAAGTAATTCTATTTAGCAAAAGTGTATTTTTTGTTGTTTGATGGGGCAGAAAAAGTTGAAAGACAAATTTCAGCATTTAATAATATATGGGGTACAAAAAGAATATGTAAAAATCTAGGTATAAATCGTTAAAAATTAAAACACATTTTTCTTAGATTACCTTTACTTAATATCAACGTGAAATTCGAATCTTAGTAAAAATGAAAAGTGTTTTAAATTAAATGATAACAGTTTTTTCTTCTTCGGTTGATTTACTTCAAGAGGAAGCTCTTAACGAACGTGTCGTTGAAACAGTATAATTAGCCATTCGACTTTTATAATAGCTTTTTGAAACATGACGAAATACCATTGACACTTAAAATATTTTCTTGATAAGTTATTTTCCAGATCTATAGAATCAGTTCGAACAAAAATAAAATAACAAAATATTTCAAAATTTTTAAAAACTTTTTATTTAACTTTTTGTTTGTGTTATACATATATGTATTATATAGGTATTTTATATTCTTTCTATGTGTATTCTGTATATAAACTAAAACCACTACATTAATAGTATAATAGTAGAGAATAATTTAATTCTTTTTTTAAATAATTTTGTCGAGTTATTTTTATCCTCTGTTCATTTCAACATGGTAGGCATACATTATATAACCAAGAACCAAGCATTATTATTTAAGTTGATAGTTTCAAAAACTTTTCATTCAATCCTAGGTATATCAGCACTCAAAATTTCGTTGAACTAATATTTTAGTATTAGTTTAATTAATTTTTCACATTAATAAAAATTTGATTTTTATTTAAATAATAAAGACAAATCTTCCAATTAAATCAAAAAAGTAAATATAAATCTTCAAAATTTTTTTAAATTTTCAAAACTTTGTAATTAATTTTTAATTAGATTATTATTATTATTTTTCACAATAATATTGTGTTGTAAAACAACTAAAACATAAAAGCCAATTTAAGACTAATTTTCTTTTTCCATCACCATAATAATTTTAAAATTTTGAATTTTGTATTTTTTTTTTTTCAAAAAAAAAAGAGGGTATTTAAACTAAATAGAACTCAGAACTTTATTTTTAATTTTATGTTAATGTTTTAAACCAACGGAAAAAAAACTAATAATTGTAAAAATACCTACAAAATAAGTTTATAAAAAACTAAAATCTATATTATTAAACGAATTTAATTCATATTTTTTTTTTCTTTTTTTAATTTCGACGTTCTAAAAAACAATAATAAATAAATACATACTTGCCAAACGAAACCTCAATAAACAATATAAAAAATATTTTAAAATTTTAACAGGTAATTTTTGAATAATTAATTTTTTTAAATTAATAACATAATTTTATTTTCAATTCCAATTTAAATAAAATTTATGTAATTCAGTAATGGTTTTTTAACAAAAATTTACTATTTGGCACTAACATAGCAAGATATTACAGATTGGAATATTCGAAAAATATTAATATACTATGATGATATTTAAGTAACGAAGGCTTTTTATTATTCTCAAAATTTTAAACTTTATGATAATTGGTTTTTGGCAAATATGGTATGATGTTTTTGTATAATTTTTAATTTCAAAATAAACTTAAATTTTAAAACATAAAAAAAAAAGTCAATATGTATACTTAAAAACTAATACAAATATTATAAAAAGTATTAATTGAACTTATATTCTAATTTTAGGCAGCATTATTAAAACAGACAAATGAAAACCAAATTAGTAACATTAAAAAAATATTTATTTTAGAATTTTTTTTTTTCGAAAATTTCATTCAATATTGACGTAAACCCCGTACTTTTGTTAAAAGGAACATTATTAAATTTTTTTTAAGTAGTTTTAAGATCTCAAATTTAGAATTGTTGAACATAGTTAATAAAAACTTATTGAAACAAAATAAAATTTAAAGTTAATATTTATTTGGATATTGAAACAAAGCAAAGTCCGAATATAAAATTTTTATCGAAGAAATTAAAATTAATATTTATTTTATGTTCAGAACAATTGTTGCAGTTTTTTTAAATCAGAATATGAAATAAATGAATGGATAGCAATATGTTTTATAAATTTAAATTTAAATTTACTATTTTAAAATAAATTAATAATGAATAGATATATATTATTTTTTTTAATATATTAGATTAGAAGTAACATTAATGGTGGGTTTACATAATTTTAATTTGTTTTTTCAAATATCATTTTTGAATGTCAAATTTTGCTAGGTATGACTATAATTTGAAAAAAAAAAAAATACAAATACCTATATCTACAATTTTTTTTTTCGAGAATCAAAAATAATTAAAATTTCATCTAAACTGATGAGTTTCATAGGCAGTTTCATATTGTCAATATACCACCTTTATGTGAGTTTAGCTCAATAATATACATACCCAGATATTGTACATATATGTACCTACATAAGATCATAATTATTTAGAAAAATAAAAATAATTATTTAGAAAAAAATAAGCTTGATAACGAAGAATTAAACAAAATATTCAAGAAACCAAAAAAAAGGTATTTATTTTAAACATGTAAATTTATATTCCAATTAATATAAATTCAAATTATTGAAATAATTTTGGAAGCAAGAAAAATAATTGTAGTTTTTCATTAAATAAAAGAAAATACTATTTTATTTATAAAAACTTTATTGTCTCTAAAAAAAAATATTGAAATTTGGATTATTTACTTTGAATAATCTCAGAAGAAATAAATTTCCATTTTATGATAGAAATTGATTTACATAAAAATTGAAAGAAATAAAACTCTACATACTTCTTTAGGTGGAGCTTATGCTTATTTTCGATGGCAATTAACATAAATTCTACCAATTTTCTAATATTTGTTAATATGTTAAAAATCAAAATGTTTGCCCAAAAAAAAAAGGTTTTAACAAGTTTTAAGGACTTAAAATATTTATCATAATAGTTTATTAATAAATTTTCATATCAAAAACAAAAAATAATTTTTTTCCTATACCTATCAAAAGAAATTTTTTTTTACAAAAGCCGAATAATTTTATGATGTAATTTTACATTTTTATAATTTATTTGTTTTATTTTCACTATCGAGTGGAAATATTTTTAACGCTGTAGAGTTCAAGATATTTATTTCTACATAACATTGGACGACCAAACATTAAAATCTTTTGATAAATCATTATCAGTTAAAAATTCATGGTCTTCCAAATTTGATGTGCTTATATTATAGTTGTCATTGCACAAATCCATCAAAAAGGATACTGATGAACCGAAAGGATTGTTGGAAACACTGTTTTCATTGTTCTTGACAGGAGTGATAGTATTACAATTACTTTCAGTTTCTGTGTCCATCCATTTAATTTTATTTTTACCGGATGATAAACACTGGTGATAGGTAGGCGGTGGTTCACCATTACGATTATTCGGGAATCCATTATTTGGAGGTCGATAGTTCAACGACAAATCATTTTTCATTTTAATTGGCATTTGATCTGTTACGGTCACATCTGAATGTTTTTGTCCATTCTGAATTGGAAGAAAATCTTTATTTGTCTCTTGATTATAGTTCATGAATGAATTTGGTGCGGTATTTTTACAATCAATGCCACTATCTATACTTGTTTCACTTCCAGCCGGACTGTCTGGCTTAAAAACTGTTGGTGATGGTAACATAAATCCATTACCGCCAATCATTGGATTCAAATCAATATTTTTTATTAATTTTTCAGTTGATGTGCGACAATTTATTGGCCTGTTGTAATAAGTACATGGTGATATTTGACCAACATACCTATTATATGAATTCCTTATAGAATCTTGGCTACTTTCGTCTGTGTTGATCGGTGATAATGGTGATAGCTGATTAATTTATAAATAAAAAAAAACAATTATTAGAAAAATAATAAAAAAAAAATTGAATTTATAAGAAAAAGGAAACCTCATTTACGCCGACTAGTGTCTAACATTTGCTTAACTTTGCTAATAACTTCTTAGTGTCTTAAGAATTTAAAAGAGCTTCAGGACTCGTTATTTTTGATAGTATTATTAATGCGACTATTACATTAGTAAAAATGAGACTGACAAGTTATTGACTGTTAGACAAGAAATCTTCCCAACTAGCCATTTCATCAAATGTTAAACAATATTGGGCAGAAATGAGTTTCCTTATATATATGTATATATAAATATAATATATATATTTTTATCAAGTATTTGCAAAGGCATATTGCATATTTTCGTAAATTTTTATATAAATTAAATATTTTAAAAATGGATCGATCTTATGTAATAAATAATGTATCTAAATGTACGAATATTTTATAAATAAAATCTTTTTTTTATTTAAAACAGTCTTAAAAATAATCTTAAAAACTAATTTCTTAACTCTACAGAACTTAGTTATTGCTTATATTATTTCTTTTTTTATGAAAATGATAAAAATTAAAATTATGATCCTTCCTTATTGTATTCAATACAGAAAAATTAGGTTCAACATTTGTCCTCGTTTCATCGTTTCTTGGTTTTTGGTATAATATATTCCATCAAAGTTTTTTTGTAAATAATTTTATTTACAGAAAAATATGCAAATAATCCAAAATTCTAAATATATAATTTATTCTCAAAAAAGGTTTAAAATTTTAAAAAAATAAAAACCAAAATTCATTTCTTAGAAATAGTTTTGCAAAATTTTAAAATCTCTTCCTTTTTAAGTCAACTGAAAATTTTCGTTAAGCATATATTTTGACAATAAAACACTTAAAAACGACTTTCATTTGAATTTTAAATTAAAAATTCGTAAAAAAAAAAAATCATTTATAAAAAAAGGAAACAAATCCTTGCTAAAATTATGTTTACTTCAAAAAAAAAAACCTAGAAAAAAACTTTTCTAAATTCGTAAAATTATTCAAAAGTTTTTATGCAAATTTTTGTAACAAACATATAAAACAAAAAAAAAGTTTTCTAGGTCAGTATTATTATTATATATAATACTATAATATATACATGTGTACCTTTTCTATATTTTTTATGATAAACTGAACATAAGATTGAATAAGTTTGAAAACGATGGAAACACCATTACGTCAAATAAATACAATATACAATCAGAGCCGGTCTGGCCTAACAAGCTAGCGGGAGTTTCCCGGTGGGCCGTGCCAAAATCCGTTGTCTAAAATAGTAATGTTTACTTTTAATTTTTTTTTTAAGCGTGAGAAAATTTTTTTACAAAGAAAAAATTTGAATATCCCAGTCCTAAATTCATTCCCAGTCCATCCCTGTATACAATAAGCCACTAAATTTGAAAATGTTCAACTTTTTGGACTATACTTATAATTTTAAAAGGTATCAAATTATAGGAGATTTTTGATATCGTTTGTTCAATTATCGCTTTTGTGCCTGATTCGAATCTATCGTTTTTAAGTGCGAATGTATTAAAATTTTAAACTTCTTAAGATTACGGAAGAGAGCGGAATATTCGACTGTTTTTATACTTGACATTATTTTACTTTGACCGTATACTTTTCATTTGGCTGCCCAATGCCCAAGTTTATCTTAAACCAGTTCAATGTAAAATTACAGTCGAATAGAAATACATATACAGTCAAATGTATTTAACTTCAATCCAAAATTCCAAATGAAGATATGAAATCTTATTACGTTTTTATAATGTTATTTCAATAATCGCAAAAAGTGATTTGATTTATGTATTAACAAATTTCAAACAAAAAGTTTAAAATTTCCTAAATAATATCACTCTGATATAGTTTTATGGTTTTTCTTAAGATCGTGTATTAATACATACATACATACATGCATGTACCTATAATGAAAATCTTGAAAAAAATATTATTAATATACAGATATTTAGTTTTTTTGGAATTATATGTAATTATTTTCCTCAACAATACTTTTAAAACTGATTTTTATATTATTTAATTTGACATACCTATATATTCTATAAGTACGTACATTATGTGCACATAATATGTAAAAATTATGCGAAAACACATAAAACACGTCATATTGAACAGAAAAAGGATTTCAGCTATATTTCAATGACGTCAAAATGTCTGTCGTCTTTTCCTTTTACAGAAGAGAAATTAATACGGAAAAAAAATTTGAGCATCAATTTTATGAGATTTTTACAAATTTCTCAAAGAAAAAAAGCTTTAATTCCATTGTTGTTAACAATTGTAGACATGATGGTAATAACAAAAAAAAATTAATTTAAATTTTTTAGGCTTTTTAATTTCGAAAATTTTACGTAACCACATAAGCTTTTTTTATCAAAAAGCAAAACAACAATTTTTTTCACTTCCGTATTTTTATCAATAAAATATAAATAATTTATATACTGGAAAAAATTTTCAGTCGGTATAGGTAATTCATGACAAAAATTAATTTATTTCCTTAAGTCAGGTCAGTAATTGATCATTTAAAATATCCTAGTATTTCAATAATGATAAATTAAGTCCAGCTTAGTTTAGGCTAAAATTAATGTAATTTTTATGGTTATTATTTAAGGAATCATAATAACGACCATAACTTAAAACTACTTTTAAATCACAAACTTATATATTTATCTCAATATATATTCAATCAAGTAGAGTTTACTTCCATAAGATATTCAACTTGAAAATTTACTAAAATTATTTTCGTATATATCATTCAATATTATCAATTAATTTTTATATTACATACTAAATATTTTCTCATTTCAAAATTGTATACATACATTATAATAAACATTATGTAAACTTATTTAAATATGATTTTTAAATATAAAAATGTCACAGACGCAGTAGCTAGAAAAATGATAAGACGAACATTTAAAACTTGATTTAGACATAGATATTAATTTTGAATAGGAATTTCCCAAAGTTCTTCAAATTATATATTTAGAGGAAAAATTTTCTTAATAGCAGATTTAGCTTTAAAAAAAAAACCAAAATAAATTAAGCAAATTTCTTTAATTAAGTAAATTTCATGAAATACGATATAATTTTTGATAGGAAAGAAAATGGCAGTACAGAACTTTTTTTGGAACCCTTATATTTAAAATAAAATATTTATTCTTGTTTGTTAAGACAATTTATTTCTAATATAATAATTGCCTACATTGTCAGTTTCTTTATGGTGTTGTCAATTTATTTATGAAATAATAAATTTTTAAATTAATATATAATTATAATTGCTGTTCGTATTCGTATTTGAAAAATTCTATAAATAATGTTTAAAAAAAACTAAAATATTGTATCTACTAAACTCTTTAATTTTATTCTAACTAATTATTTTTGGCAGTTTATGATATATTTTTAGAGAACAAAATATTCTACATTCTAATATAATGGATAATAAATTTTAGATTATAATATGACAGAATCAGTAAATTTCTTTATAAATATCAATTTTCATAATCTTAAAGCTTTAAATTCAAAACGAAATAAAATTTTCACTGAAAAACCTAAAACAAAAAACACACGTTCTCTAGACATTATGTATTTTAACTTCTTAAAGTAATAAAATTTATGGTTTTTTCATTGATTTTACAATAAAAGTAGAAATTTTCGTAGGAATTATACTTTGGTTTATCAAAAAAAAACAAAGAATATATTTTGATTGTAGGAGTAAAAGAGAAAATGGGAAATTATTATATATCCCATACAATTCGAATAAGTTACAAATGTAAAAGAGCTAAATGTGTAAATAAAAAAAAGGATTGCCGGCCGAACGGTATAAGTTTTTATATAAATACTCTTGTCATAAATTATTAATAATTTTAAGCTCTTTTTGTTCCTCAACAAATAACTAACTATCCACAATATTTACATTTTTGATGGTTAAAGTGAATAATGTACCAAACGACACAAAATCTGATTTTATTACATTTTAATATTAAGAATATTGTTAGGTTTCCTAATTCTTCTCACAATGTTTCCATTTCACTATGTATGCATCTGTCTGTCTCACACTAAAATGCTTATAGCTATTTAGGTATACGGCAGATTTCTACAATTATCCTATTTTGTAGCTTGAGCTTAAGTTAAGAAATTCGATAATCGAAATTGTCTGTCTGACCAATGATGTACAAAAAATTTAATGGGTTTCGATTTAAATTAGACTTAAGTCGATTAGGATGAAAAAATCGTTTAGTTACCAAAAATGTCTCTTCTATATAGACTGAAAATGGATTTCAATGAAAATTAGTAAGTGAGTAGAAATCGACGTTAAAAAAAATTGTAAGTGTGGAAGTACTTTAAATTGAATTGTGAAACACTGTCTGTCCATATTCATTATTACAAAAATTTGGCCAATGAAATAGTAAAAGCAAAAGTAAAAGCCAAAGCTGGAAATAAATTCTTCATGCTATAATCCTATAATGATAATGATAAAACTAGAATACTATGGATAAAATTAAAAAAAAAAGTCCTTGAAAATATTCGATTGAGAAAATACGCTTTGTTATAAATTGATTACGAAATTATTTTAATAACGTACAAAAAGCTTCTGTGCAAAAATGGTTTATGTTAATTCTCACTTAAAATCATACAAAAAAAAAGAAAAGAAAAGCTATGTGTGCAAGTTTATAAAAGTGTTTATTTTTATTTTTAGATATATAGCGTAGGTATATAATGTCTATATAACTAAATAAACATACATTACATCCTCTGTATTCTCGAATTTGAGGATATTGAGAAGTAAAGTTTGTTTCTTCTTTTTTATAATATTAAATTAAATCACAGAATATACTTATATATGATACTAAAATACATTTTTTGCGAAAAAGTTTTTTTTTTTTGTACTTTTTATAGGAAATTTTCTCACTTTCTGTTTTATTAGATTTTTCTTTTTATTCTTTTCTGAATGGGAAAATGAAAGTGAAAGTTTGGAGGAGTTGAAAAAAAAAATGTCAACACATACAAATGCATACACACCCATATTATTTGCAATATAGTCTGCCTAAAAAAGGATGTTTTTTTTTTTTTTTTAAGATAAGGACAACAAAATTTCTTCTTTTTTTTTTTTTTTTTTGCAAATCTTTGTTCCTTTTATAAAGTTAAGACATAATGCTTAAAAATGAAAATATAAAATAATTGAATGAAAGAAAACAATTTTAAGTAAACAAAGAATTTAATCAATAATGAAAAATTTCTAAATGGGTAGTTGAAAACTTTGTTGGTTATAACGAAAAGGAAATTTTTATTATGATTACGAAATATATGTGCTCGAAAATATCTCTAATTTTTTTTTTTTTAACGATCCTACTTTGGAAGCAGATAATCTCGAATAAAGTTTTATTTACTGACGCGGCGACGTTTCATATGAGGGAAAATCTATTTTGAGGCAGCCTATAAGTGTTAGCTTTATTTTATATCCATGTATATAAATATACATTTTCACACTATGTTTATATAGAAAAAAAAAAAACTTTTTCTCTCGAAATACGTATTTTTTATTTTAATGAATGAAATATTTTTTTAAAGATATATTAAAGACAAATTAAAGTGGACATTATATGATTAATATGTTTTTTTTTTTTTAGCCAAAAACAAGATAAACTGAAGGATATCAATTTCCAATTTTTATCTGGAAAAAATAAATAAATATTATTAAACGATATGATTAAATTACAAATTGTCTGTGAATTACGAAATTATTTAACTTTCACTTTCAATGAAAAACTAGAATAATTTTTTAAAATCCTGAGACAAAAAAACGATTGGGGTGACTTGACAACACCCAGAGAGAGACATAATGTGAAATTATTTTATGTCTAATTGACTTAAGGACACTTTATGAAAGTAACACAATGCTTTAAATAAAAATGAGTTAAAGTCAATAGTTATTTCACTTGAGACAAAAATTTAAATTTCCAATTAATTTTTGAAACAAAAAACCAAATTTATGTTGTATCTTGGCTTAAGTCATTGCGATTTAAGTTGTTTTGGAAGAGGCGTTCGGTCATTTGATCAGATCATTCGACTAAATGTCGCCAAGTGTTAAGGCACCCAAAAAAAAAAGGTAAAAAATAAATTAACAAAAAAAAATTGGAGCAAAGTAATGTATAAAAATGAAAATGAAAGTATAGATTTTTCTTTTCAGTCATAGATCCAACATTATATCCAAAAAAAAATTTTTTTTATTTATTATTTTGTTTATTATTAAATTACTCTTTAAACACTCCTTTAAAACTTTTTCTGTAAAAAAAAAAAAATAGTACGTGTATTCAATATTTAATAAAAGAAAATCAAAAATCAATTTATTCCAAATTTATTCTCTCTTCCTGTGACAGATTGTAATCAAGGTTGCTTTTATTGTACGAATAGAAAAAACAAATATTTTTCTTCAGTTAAAGCCCGGAAGTTAAGAAATAATATACGCACATATAATTTTTCCGACCGAAATTTTTTAAGGGAAGTAAATTTATTTCCCCAAGACACTCAAAAAAAAAAACATACAGCTGACGCAGCCATAACTCCTGTATAACAGATCCCTTGCAGCTGTAATATATATTCCTTGCTAAATACAAATATTCGTGGGTCAAATAGAACTAATGGACGACTTTGATAAATTTTTGGTATTTTTATAGCAATATTCGCTATAAAAATTTTAGAAAACTAATTATATAAAAAAAAAAGTTTTTTGTTATATAAATTTTTGGACGAGTTAATATATATATTTAATAATAATATTATATGAATATTTTGAGTCAGTTTTTTTCGGTATATCGATTAATATTAGAAATTACTTTAATAAAAACCCAATAATGTGACGGTATTATTAAAGGGTTTTATTAAAAATAGTTTCTGTAACCCAGAAAACTAACATTTAAAATACATTCAAAAAATAAGCTAAAAAAAAACATATACACATTATATTTCAGCCAAATATATTTAATTAATAAATTATTTTACAACTATATAAATATAATACAAAACTAATCACAGATGAACTAATATTGCTCTTTAATCATTAAATATTTATTTTCATTATCTCCAAATATACCTAGTTGAAAAGCAAAAAAAAATTATATATTTTAAAGGATCAAATTATTATTATACATCCTATCCTTGTTTTAAGAAATGTAAATAAAAATCAAAGATTTGAGCGAATTGTGCCTAGAATATAAAATTAAAAACGAAATTGATTACGAAAAAAATAGTAGGTAGTATTATCTGTAAAGTCGATGTCCTTTTTTAAATCCTAGAAAAAAAAATTAGGAGTTTGATTTTCTAGGGTGTTATGAAAAAGAAAACTAAAACTTTACACGCAATGTTGAATTTTGGGGAAAAAAAAAGATGTATGTAGGTGTTCTTGAATTTTTCTTATTTTTTTTTTCATTTTATTTCTTCTTTTTTTTTATGGTGACAAAAAACATAACGACCCAAATGAAATAAAAATTTAAAGCATTTCAAAAAAAAAAATAAATAAACTTAACAATTTTCAGTACAGGAAAAATATAATTAAATTTATATTTAATTTATGAGTTTTAATTTTATATTCTTATATAAACTTCGCTATAATAAAAAAAATAAAATGCTTCTCGTTTTTTGTAAAGTTTATTTTTAAAGTATTTATTTTAAAAATTTATTGTTAATGTGTATATATAATAAATAAATCGATAAATTCCTATTTTTTTATTCATTATTTAACAAAAATTAATCAAACCAAATTCTTAAGTGAAATAACAATTATTAATCCTGACAGATAGAAAGCTAGCGATAGCCAGATCTAAGTCATTTTAACAAGTCTTAGATGTTTTGTTTGAGTGTACATTATAGTAGATAAAAACCCTTATAGCAACCTGGAATCTGAGAATTCCATTCGGAGGATATCTGCCGCATTTGGCGGATGTCTGGTACATTAAAATGGTATTCCAAACTGTTAGCTTGGCTGATTTTTTATTAGAATAAATGGCAATACTATAAGCTCAAAACTTACAACGGTTCCCAACTTCTGCCAGTATATCAACAATTTTACCATATAAACTGAACTACCAGACCGGTCTGAAGGTTCTAAAATTGCCACAGACATAGTAAAAGTTCAAGCGAATGCAATTGAAATTATTAGTTGGGTTTAGTATAGTCTGTTGTAACATAAATTTCGCCCTTCAAAATACATACAGAAATCCTAAACCCCAGACTTTGTTGAGTAAACAAAAATTAGAAATTAATACTCGGCGAAAAATAATTTAGTATTACTTATGTAAATGCTTAGACTATTATTATCCTTCTAGTGTATATTTCAGCAACAGATTTTTTACCGTGTACTGTAACTCAATCTGACTGAATTACGAAATAAAAGTTTAAGCTTGTAATTGATTGAAGATTACAATGGTATTAGAGTTCCTGATCCTGATAAAATTAAAATTAATAAAAACAATTGGAAACTGTAAAAAGTACATATTAGCAAGTTCTGCAGCTAAATTGAAAAAATATACTGTAAGATTGGTATTTATTTGAAGATTAAGTTAAAATGTTAGATGAAAATCTGATAAACGAATTACATTGATAACGAAATAACTATAATGTCGACATTTAAATTTTTGGTGCCTCCCAACTTGAAATAAATAAAAAAACTGAAATATCGAAGATTGATGGCATAAAATTTCTAGTAAAGCATCGTACTTTAGTATGTTTAATACATGTGCCTTTCATTTTTTATATAGACTCATAAAAATGCATAGTTCGTTTAAAAGTTAATAATATTTTTCATCTCCTCTTTGAAAAAAAAAAATTCAAACGAATTTTATGTATTTTTGCACAAAACGAATAATAAATTGTGCTTTAAAAAAAGCTTTCATTTGTCATAAAATATTAGAGAAGATAATTTTTATTGCCTAACGAAAAAAGGACCATTAACTTTTATGCGCCACACGCTGCAAATAATATTTAGATATATAATTTAAAAGATAGGTATATGTGTATTATACATTAGGATGTGTAGGTCTATTAATTCCAACAATTTTAATGAAATTTTAGATACTTTTCTTTTAATATTGAAGAATTTTTAGCCTCCGTGAAGAAAATTTTATTTTATATAAAAATATAAAAAAAAATAATTCCATCAATTTTAATAATGAAGTCTAAAAGGCTGTGTGGGTATATACATTAGATGTAGCATTAAGTCAAGAAATTCAAATAACAATTTTGGATTAACTAATCTTCAGAAATTAAATTATACAATCAAATTACTTAGCAATAATTTAAAGTCAAAGATTGAGATATTTATCTCGCTCAAATCGTAATATTTTTCTTAAATTGGAAATTTTGATGTTTTAATAATGTAATGTAGCTAAATTGTTTACGGATTTGTTTTTGTGGTGTCGTTTAATACATTATATAAGATATTCGCATGACATCGAATATAAGTAAGATACCCGTCTAGAGTTAAAGATACTGAAAACGGTTATATTTATAGCTTAGCAAAAATAGATAATAATTATATAAGTATGAATATGTATTCATATAATGAACCAGTTTTTGAATTTTGTATTAATTTATCAGATCATTTTATTATTTTATTTATACAGTGTAACTTAAAAAATCCATTACGATATTTTTTTTTTTGTTGTAATTTAAGATGTTTTCTCCTCAAGGAAATTATAGCATTTCACAAGAATTTTCTTTCCTTAATTTCATTCAAAACGATTTTATGATAGGAAGATCTTAATGTTAAAAAGTATATTTAACGAATCTATCAGAGCCTTTGTAAATATCTAAATAAATAAATAATATACACCCGTATACATTATATAAAACATAACAGAAGTAGGTATATAAAAAATATGATAAGAGAAATTTATATTCCCGTTGAAAATAATTCAATATATACCATTTATAAATTTTATAGATAATTATATGTATATACACATTTATATTGAAAATGAATTAATACATTGAGCAAAATTTATTTCATTATTTACTTTAAAAATTCTAATAAGAAATAAGTTCACGTTGTGGATTTTATTGACCAATGTTTCTCCGACATTAATGTTGAAAATTTGTGCCATTCAATGCAATGAAATAAAAAAAATTTCATGAAAAATTGCATTTTTCGGAAAAAGTATCCTTCTTTCGCTTGGTAATTTTTTCCTATATTCATATTAAATTCGCTTAGAAATATATATAAAATTAATTTAACAAAATTCTCTCCACTTGAATTAAAACTAAAAGATCAGACTATGAATTTGAAGATAAAAATATATTTTAATAAACTCTATCCCTCTTTTTTCTAATCTAATCATAAATTTTGTATTCTAGTCATTATGTCCAAATACCAAGTTTAAATAAATTCGAAACAGTCGATATTAAGAAAGTACTTTTAAAAGGACTCCAAATTGAATTTATAACAACCCTACATAAAATACAATATATTTTTATCGGTAAGTCGGCATAAAAATGTTTAATTGAAGGCACACAAAGAAACATTTCACCTTCTTTACAGAAAAGATATTTAATTCCTTTGATAATTAAATTTATCAAAATGAAAGAAAAAATATTTTACTGTAATAAAATATTAATTTTATTATCCTTTCTGTAATAAAATTAATTTATCAAATTGAATTTTCATAATAATAAACTTATCTAACTTTCAAAATTTTTTTTAAAAACACTTTTAATTCCCAATAAGCTTTTATGCTCAATATTTTTATTATTTAATTAAAATGAAATCTTGACAAATAAGTATAGTTTCTTATGACAATTCGTCCTCGTCTTTTCTAAGGTTTTCTGAATAAATTACATAAAATGAAGTTTGATCCGATTATGGGAAAAAAAATTTAGAATGGAAAATTCAATTTTAAATTTCTAAATAAGAGTTAAAAAAAAAACGGATGGCACAATAATTCGAACCTTGAAAAATTATTTACATAATATATTAAAATATATTTTGATTTAATAAATCCGCATAAAACTATGAACTTGACAGTTGACATTGATGGTTAACTTTTTTATATAATAACAATCAATCAATAATCAAAATCAAAAAATTTATGGGGTAAAAATCTATGATGTATTCAAAGTATTTTTACTTGATCAAAAAACAAATTACGCACGTATATTATATTCACCAAAAATTCATTCATATAATAATAAGGTTTTTTATTTTTTTCTCTCAATTAAATGCAATGAATTGGAATGAAAATTAATTAAATTGTCGTATATGTAAAAATGTTAACGTAGCTTAAATATTAAATATTATACCTGTGTATTTATAAAAATCATTTTATAAATATATATTCATTGTGTACAAAAATGCAAAATTTGATTAATCGATGGAAAACTAAACTAACCAACTAATATTAATATAAATTAATTTTCATAAACAATTTTTTTTTTTATTATTAGTGTCGAAACAAAAAGGAAAGACAAATTTCTTGATAATGAAAGAAAAAGAAAAACCGAAAAAAACTAAAAATCAATTTTGGCCTGTTTTTCGAAGACCTTTTTCGACACTTTCCTTTATCGTATCGCCAAAATTCAAAAATCTAAAATAAACTACTCCCAAATGTCCTTCAAATGGCATCTTTCGAAAATTTCTGCGTTGCCTCAAAAAAGAAGTTGAAAAAGTAGACTTTAATGGCTCGATCACAGCTAATACCGCAAAGCAATTAAGATCTACCATAAAAACCGATTCTCTGCGTTATTTCTTATTTATTTTAAATAAAAATTATAAAAAACGCAAGATATTAATTTTATTGATTTTTTCTATAAAGAATTTCTTAAAATTATTTCATAATTAATTAGAAAACTGAATTTATTTTTTTTTTGCTCCAGAAAGAATTGACTACATCACAAAATAATTTTTTTTGTTTCTTTTTCACTGCGTTTCTTTTGCATCGAAATTTGGTTTTACGGCATTTTTCTGTCACAATCATATTATAAAAAAAACAAAAGCAGTTGTTTGCAGTTGATTTTTTTGCTAAAATTAGCTGTGAACAGATTACTGGAACATTCCTTCAAAAATTGGTTTGCGGTATTAGCTGTGATCGAGCCATAAGAATATAATTTTTTCACAAAATTTTACTTAAAAAATAATTGTTTTATAAGATAAAAAACTCCTAATAAAAAGGTTTGTTTAAATGAAAAAAATACAAAACTAGAGAAAACTGGAAAAAAGTAGAACAAAACCAAAAAAAAAAAAAAATTGGTACGAGGTATTATGATACAGGGCTCTTATAATAAGTATAGAATCTCCCTCCGAAAAAACTAATCCCAAAATTAACTAAATTTCAAAATTTTATCAGTATTATATGTAAAGAAAGATTTTTGAGAGTTAAATTATTTTATTGGGTTTATTAGGATTGAATATTTGAGAGAATTTGGAATTTATAAACATTATTTGTTTAAACTAAATTCAATTCATTGCGTTACAGATTTCTTTTTGTAATACTTTTAACCTCTGAAATAAAAACTAATTCAAATAAAACTAACAAAATTATCGTTTTTCAATTAAATAATTTTAATGTTGTTTATTAATTAAAGCGACGACAAATTTTTTTTTAATTATTTATTTTTTTTTTTCATTTTACTAAATAAAGATATTATTTCTTTCTTTCTTTTTATTTTTAATGATTTAATTATTGTGCTTTTTTTTTTAAATTCATTACACCAAGATTTCTAAAATTTTCTATAAAATATGTATTAATTAATTCAATGTATATATTTTATAATTGAATGAATTATTATTTTAAATGAATTACTTAATTTTTTCTATTATAATATCATACTAATTTTTTTTTTTTTTTTAATATTTTTCTTTTTAATTAAATCAGTTCTGAATAACTAAATTTTTAATTTAGTATTGATTTAAAAAAAAAAAATTTCTAAATCCATAAGATAAGTTTTACTTTTTTTTCACGTTAAAACATAAGAATAAACTCAAAATTTTATTTTGAGTTGATATATTTTTAACAATTATTAATAATTGAATATTTAAAAAAAAAAAAAGAATAAGAAAAGTCTATTATTAATTTTATACCACAAGCAATAAAGTTTGATAACCTCATTTTTTAATGTTGTTTTTTACCTTCAACATTGAAATGATATTCATGATCAATCCAAAAACTATCTGCATCTACTTACTATAAAAAGTAAAATAAAAATTCATAAACAAAGATATAAAGATAGTCAGCATGTTGCTGAATAAAATAATAAAAGATAAATTTCTTTTAATTAAAAAGTTTTTGATCAAACAACCCAAAAATTTTACATTCTTCAATTAATAATTTCGCTATAATTGCTAATATTTTCTCTATAATAACTATAAGCAGAAATTTCAAAGATTTTCAATATTATTGAGTACTTCAGTTTATAGATGATATAGAAAAATGTAAGCTAATGACGATTTAATTATTTAAATAAAAAAAAATAAAGAAAAATTTATGTAAAATTTGGAAAAAAAATTAAAAAACTTTAATTCACACGATTATTTTTATTTTCATGAATCCATTAAAATCGTCTTTCAAATCTAATTTAAATAAATAACTATTTATAATTACTGTTTATCATTCAAAAAAAAATCTCTTCAAATAACTGGGCAGTCTTAAGCCGGTCTTATAAGGTGTAAAAATACTATACTATAAAATAATGAAATATAAAAATAAAAAAATCAAGATGAAATTTTGTAAATTTCAATACTAAACAATATAATAACTGATAGTGTGTTGTATATTATATTTGAGTTGAAAAATAAAAACCGTAAAAACCGGAATCGAATAAATCAATTAACGACTTTTATTTTTTTATTTTCAATAAATACAACGAAACTAAATTTAAATTAAAAATTTATAATCAAATGCTCAGAAGATAATTAATTTTAAAACGAATAATTATTATTTTATAAGTAATATCATTATTATATTACAATAATTATAGTAGTTGTTATTGTTATATAATATAATAAATACTATTATAGGTGTCTTATTTTTTTTTTTCGAATTAATGTAAATATATATTTTAATAATTTATATAGGTAGTTACTTAGTTAGTTTTAGACATTAAACTTTTTTTTAATTAAATTATTTTATTTTGATAGTAAGTATTTATGTAGGTATTTATTTATTTATTTATTTATTTTTTATTTTTTTTTTTTTTTTCAAATATACATTTAAGTATTTATGTAAATATATTTAAGTACGAATATAGGTTTATCTGAATCTACATACTCGTCTTATGATTTTCATTGTATTCTATGAGGTATTTTATTTTGTAAATTTCGCACTATTTGAATATTACTTTGTTTTTTATTTTGAAGAGATATTTGCTAAAAAAAAAATATTTGTGAATTACAATATAATGTACTATGTATGTAGTTAGTACAGATTTTTTGAAGTTGTTTTTAAAAACTCTATTTATTTTGGATTCAATTTCCTTTCAAAAATTATCCAAAATTTATTTAATTTACACAAAATAGCGCCAAATAAATATTATTTTTTAGCAAATATCAAATCAAATTAATATTGTAAAGCTTGATTTGATAAAAATTAATTTAATTTATTTTTTTGCAAACAATTATTTTTGTATATTTTACTATTATAATAATCATTATTTGATTAATGAGGTAGACAGATATATTTATTTTTTTTCTTTATATTGTTTTAACATGTTTTCATTTTTGAAATAATATTTAGGTAAATTTTATTAGGGTATCGATTAATAAATTTTTGCTAAATTACAAATATTTTAATTTTTTTCATCAATTTTTAGAGGTAGATTTATTGTATTTTGGCGGGAGTTTTATGTTTAATATATAATTCGAATTTATAAATTGTCAAATATAATAATAATAATAATAAAAGATACTTAATTATTCGAATTTAATTCTCAACTATTAATTATGCTTTATAAATTTCTATGACATTTGCATAGGAAAATATTATTTATTTTAATAAAAATAAACTGGCATATAGATGTACATGTACCTTCGTAGGTAAATGATTAAACGAATATTATAATGTAAAGTTAAGTAACTAAGTTAATTGTATGCCAAAACTTTTCGAGCAACGTAAAATGCAAGAGCAATTAATTGAAATATGTATAACCTTGTATAATAAAATATCACAAGTTACTGTGATATAAGAAAATTAAACCATTATCTGAACCAGCTGTGCAGATATTATATTATAAATGTGTTTTCATAATTTTTATTTATCAACAAAATCAATAAATATTTCATGCAAATACTTGAATGAAAAAACGAGTGAAAAAAGGATAAAGCCTTAAACAAAATGATTATGGAAAATCATGTTCATTATAAAATATAATGCTTTATATTATACATATTATGTATATTTATATACCAGGGTTACGAGAGTTTTATTTAATACGTCTTCTATTAAAAAATTTATTTACTTCAGATAAATAAAAAAAAAAAAAAATTAAAATACATAAACTTTTTAAAATATTGTTCTATTATTTATCAATTCATACACAATGTTTATACTCTTATATCCTTAATAAAATTCTATATAAATAAAAAAATTTACACAAATATTACATAAATTTCCATGTTTTAAAAAGAAAATCAATTTAAAAATTCCTAATTTTGTGAAATTGAATGATTTCTTTGACAAAATATTCCTAACTTTGTTAAATTTATATATGTACAACAAAAAATGGAAAACAAAATAAATAAATAAGAAAATTTTTAATATTGAGCATCTCTTTGTTTTAAAATAAATTGTTCACAACAAAAAATATACTTCGAGAAGACAACTGTTTGGTAAGATTTTCATTTGTAAGCGAAATGGGTGAAGTCTTAAGATTTAATTTAATATATTGTAGAAGTACGTACAGGACAGGCCAATTGACAACTTAATTTTATAAAATAAATTCCTTTGTAATACTATCTGATCTATTCACAAGGAGAATAAATTCTTTAAGAGGTGTATATTTAGTCATATTTTTTAAAATAATTAATCGTCTCATATCATATTTTAAGCAAATAAACAGTAAAGGAGTTTTCTAAAGTAAAAACAACATTTTTTTACAAAATAACCATGTTCATAAATTTAGCTTTAATAAATTTTATGAAAAAAAAAATATATTATTGCCTACATTATTCGCTCATGAAAAAACTAGCTTAGTTTTAATATTTTTATTACGCACGCATTTTAAAATTTAACATTTTCTATAGGTTGTTAGGATTATTAATATTGAATAAAAATATATTTCAAATTCAGACATTTCCTTTTCCTGTATCCTAATCCCATGGTTTTAATATTATTATTATTAAAAAGAAAAAGGAAAAAAAAATTTATTCAATATTCATTAAATTTTTACTTGAATAGACATGGGCAGAAATTCATAAGTAATCATTGGTAAAATAAAAATAAAAAAAGAAAAAGAAACAATTTCGCAGCTTGATGTTTAATAAAATTCCATTTTTTTTTATGATCAAAAAGAATTTGTTATTCTCTATGATATTCATCCGGCAAAACTTTTGAAACATTTAAAGTGAAAATCTTAAATATTTTTTGTACATTTTTAGTCGTTAGTTTTGTCACTCTTATGAGTATTATTTTCCAGCGTAACCAAGTCACAGACTTTTTTTTTACTTTTATGTATGAATGTATAGAGATAATGAAATTACAAATTAATAATGCGAAAAATCAACGTAAGTTATATTTTTTTCATTTACTAACTTAAATTTTTTTCAATAAATCGAATATGATAAGCATCCTTTTCTAATTTAACAATTATATTGCCAAAGTCGTTTAACGACATCATCACTCAAAAATTTTATGTATTAATTTAATTCTAATATTTATGTTTAAGGGGTGAGGATTTTAAGTACCTCGACCAGTCTTTTTTTGCTACTTTAATCTAAAAATATTACTACCGTATTGTTATTAAAATTATGACTATAAGGTTAAATTTATTATAATTTATCTAAAATATTATGTTATTTAGTTATTATAGAAATTTTATTAGATAATCTAATAAATTCCCTAGATAATAAAATTCATAAATATCGTTAATACATAATACAATATACAATAATATATATTGAATTTCAATTTAACACTTCTATAATATGTTTATGTATGTATATTTTTCAATTATTTAAATCTCCTACAAATATTTCAGTTGAATTCTTTTTATATTCATTATGAGATTTTTTTTTTACTTTAACTTCAAACTTTTTATTATTCCCTTTGCGAATACTATTTTATTGCTAGAAATTGGTAGAGATTATAATTTATAATTATATATAAATTTATCTATATTATTTTAAGACTTTATAATTTCGTTTGCTAAAGAAAATTTGATTTTAATTTAAACGTTACTTTACTAATAATAAATTTAAAATATTTATACAGTAGAGTCTTTCTTACAAAACTTCTTTATATTATTGTAGGTAATAATTTTTATGTTGGTGAAATATTATTTAATTTTCAAACCTAAAATAAATTATCTTTGAATAAATCATTCATTTCGATAACTGACTATGAGCACAGATGACTATTGAGGTAATTATTTATTATAGTCAATTAACCTAGGACTGATTTCATGTTAATAATATAAAAAAATAATTATGAATATTTAAACAAAAAAATAAATAAACATGTTCCATTGAATACACTCACGTATCTTAAAATCTGCTTTGCTAAATCAAGACTAAAATATTTTAATAATATTTTTTCTATATCTTCTATTTAAATTTTTTTTATTAAATTTTAAATAAAAATAAAACAATTTGTAGAAAACAGGGTTTAAAAATATATTTTTATTAATATTTACAAATTAATAAAATTAAATTAAAAAAAAATAAATTATAAAAATTTAAAAATGTTATACAGAAAAAACTAGCCTTTTTAAAAAAAAATAGCAATTTTTATTAAAGTAGATTATTTCCAATCGTAGTATTATTTTTTTAGTTCCGCATTAGATGTTTCTTATATTGAATAAATTTTTTTATTTGCATTCAATTTAACAAATTGATTTCAATTAAATTTCTTTGAAATTATTTTTAAATTTTTTTTAATTATTCATATATTATAGAAATAAAGAAGAAAAATTTAAATCTTCAAGTGATATGAATAGTTTTTTATTAGTTTTACATTTATTAAATTAAAATTCATTATATTATTTTTTGTGATAAAAATTGTATCAGAAAATCAAAATACTTATATATTTGAAAGAAATCAAAACTTGATTAAAATTTAAGGACCTAATATTAAAAGACTAGGTTAGTAATAAAATTATAAATAAAAGAACCATATTTTTCTGTACAACAAAATTATATAAATTAAAAATCTTACTTTAAAACTAATATATTTTATATAATATTTACATTTTCGTTATGCCAACTGTATTGTGAAGAAGTCAGGAAGGTGGGAAATCACTGACAATAAAAACATAAAAAATTGAAAAGTATATATTAGTAATACACTTAACATCTCTTTATTCAAATATAACAAAACTACGATATTTATGTTATTACCAGTTGACCCTAAAACAAGATTATTTTTATTTACAAATTTTCTGATTATATATTCGTTTTATCTAATAAAGCAAAAATTTTCAATTAATTTTTAATTTTCTTTTTTCGTTTGTACCATTAGCGCTCATTTATATATTTTCCTTTAATTGCCAAATAGACAAGAAAATAATTTTTTAGAGCATAATGAAAACGTTTCTGATCTTTAAAAAATAAAAATGAAAAAGAACACAGAAATTTCGAAATTAATTTTCTTTATAGTGCCTATACGTATAGTTTGAAATATAAATTTTCCCCACAAAATTTTTCTCTCCAAATTAAAAAAAAATAAAATAAATTAAGTGAGAAAATTTTTTTATAGGCATGAAATTGTTTTTCTAATTAATATTTATTTTTATTTCAGAAAATATTACATAATAGTTAAAATAAAAAAATAATGATTAAGTTTTACTTCGATTTCGAATTTATTGCTTATATTTATTTATTTACTTCTCATTTTATTTTAAATAAAAGGAAAACAAATAATTATGTCTTGAAAAAAATTCATTTTCAAATATCACAGCAAATTAAAGTCAATATTTTTTATTTGTTTTTATATTACTACCTTTCACTTTATGATTAAAAATAAAAAAAAAAGAATTTTTAAAATTGAATCCTTTTCTTTAATAAAAGTTACCTATTATACATAGAATAAATAAGTATTTTATATCGAATTTTGTCATAAACAATCGATTAATATTTATTTTAAATTTATTTCTTAGTTTAAATTTATTTCAGAAGAAAAATTACGTAGAATATACACTTTGAATATACCTAGTGTGCCATTACATATCAAACCATGATCTTAAATATGGCATTTAAAATAGCAAAGGAATATTAAAATTTTAAAAATGATAACGAAAAAAAATTAGAAATAAGTACTAATTTTAATAATTGATAATTTTAATATGCCGGTGAAATTAAGAAATCAGATTAAGTATTCGACACATTTATAAAATTATTGGCAATTTTCATAAAGCTGAAGATCATATTCTACATAATAAATCTTCTGATTCCATGTTTAATTAACCTAATTAATGTCTAAAAGAAAATCGATCCATTTATAATAAAGTTTAACGTAATTTTTTTTTATTTACATATTATGTATGTACACTAATAATATGAGTTCATGTGTTTTTTTCAACAATTAAGTTGAAAAAACATAAATATGTATACTCCCCCCTTATTTAGGTTTGATTTCTTAAAAAATTTGTGAAATTCATAATGTTTTTAAGAATATAATATTTATGCCTTTGCAGTTTTCTTTGGTCGCATTGGGGTAAAACAAACGTATCCAGCACTTACATCACAACCACTCACTAATAAATTTTTTAAGACTGAGTTTGATGCTTGCTGTTGTATATTGTTAACATTTGTTGTTTTATCTTCATCTGTCCATTTATTATTGATTTTATCATAAATAGTAATTTTTTGGTATTTCTGTTGTTTTAATTGCTGTGAGGTTGGTGCCATCAATTGTTGTAATAAATTTGGGGTTTCATTTAATGTTGTTGAATATAATGCTGATGTATTTATATTGCCTTTTAGACGTTTAGTTTCCAAAGAAGATATTGTGGTTGAACTTAAATGACGTTTATTTGCATTAGAATTGTCAATTATATTTCCATTATTATTATTATTATTAGACGAAATTATTATGGTTGCTGATGGTGACGTTGTTGAATTAATTAAATTACTGTTTACATTGGAATTTATTTGTTTTGACTGATTATTATTTATAGCTTTTAGTGTAGTTGTTGATATAAGTTTATTATTATTTAAAAGAGTATAATTCTCTTCATTGGTATTATTATTTTCATTGTCTATTGCAATATTTAATTTAGAAGTGATATTACTTATTTTTTCTTGATGAGGTTGATGTTGTTGTTGTTGCTGTTGTTGTTGTTGTTGTTGTATCAATAAAGGTATATGTATTGTTGTCGTTTGTTGAGATGGAATTGTCGCTGTATTTATTACAATATTTTGTGGTTTAGTGGTTGTTGTTATTCCATCACTTAATTGTAATAAATCATTCATTGTCCAACAATCCAAATTTGTTGCTAGTTTTTACCAAATACAAAAAAAATTAATGAATTTTTACATTAAAAATATTTTTAATAGATAAGTTTTACTATTATGTATTATTAAAATAAGAATTTTTTTAAATAATTAGTAAAGAAATTGTAAGTAAAGGTGAAAATGAAACTCTTTTTGTGTATACGAAAATATTTCAACCCCCTCATATTACAAAGGTGGAACACAAAAAATTCAATAATATCAATAATAACATGAATTCCCATGAACTTTGAAATGCAAAAGATTAAAAATCCTTGAACTTAAATAAAATTATTATTTAATAGAAATAACACAAAAAAAAAATAAGCTATTCATTTCTATTTTGAAAAACGCGTGATGAAAAACAAAATTAGTAAAATATTTAACAATAAAAACAATTTCTATTAATAAAATTCTAACAAATTTAAATTATTTTTTATGGAGGCATAATAATTTTAGAAGCACAAAAACGAGATAATATAAACATGAAAGTGAAAGTATTTTTCAATTTTCTTGAAAATTATAGGGTAATCATTTCAAAATTGTGTTTAATGTTGAAGTCGAAATTATTTGTATATTAGAGTATATTTTTACGTTGAATTCTAATTTTCTATTTACTAAAAAAATATATGGGCAATATTTATAATTGTCTTTATTATCGGTGTTATTTTCAATTAATTTAGTTTTTTAGAGAACATTAAAAATTCAAAAATAAGTTTTTGTTTGTGGGCATTTATTTGAAATGTTCCCTTCAGGAACAAAATAAAATGTGGACAATTATTGAGCATTTGATTCAAAACAAAATAAGCGGATGAACTTTTTTTTGGATAAAAGTCACATAATTAGATATCAGGTTTTTCTTTTTCTTTAATGCTTTTCTATAAATAAATTTTTAAAGATACATATATTAAAATATCTTTTTACAAAAAAATAAAAACAAGTGAAATTTTAACAACAGAGAAAAACATGTAGGTCTAAAAGTATTTGATATAAAAATATCAAAAATGTTGAAGAAAAATAAAAGAAAATTATGGATCTTCTTATTTCTAATTAAAGAAACTTACATATAATGTCGCTCTATATTTTAAAAAAGTCTAGAATTTAAATTTTTTAAATATAATTTTGGATTAATTTATTTTGTTATTTATTCAGGGAAATTGGTCGGAATAATGATATGAAAATGAATTATTTAACTAAAAATTTAAGATTTTTAACATTCTTATCGTTTTAGGAAAATTTGTAATATCATTCGATGATATATTAAAATAAAAACTTACGATTTTTATTATTAAAAACTTGTCCAAATGATTCAATTGAGTCGCATAAGCCGTTATCGAATTTACGTTTTTTACATTCAATTTCATTTTGTTGTTGTTGTTGCAATGTATTATTACCTGAACCGCATAATATATTTTCTAAGCTACTTTCAACACGATTTGAATTTAAATTAGTAATATTTTTGTCTTCGGCAATCGATGTTACGGTTGTCGTCGACGGAGACTGTGAATCAATCATTGTTGTCGTTGAGACATTGTAGCAATTATTTATTTGATTTTTTGTAATGTCTTGTATTGAAATAACATCTTTCATATCTTTGTGTAGACTCAGCTCTTCTGAAAATGTACTCCACATCAAATCATCAGGCAGTAACGGTAAATCATCCTGCTCATTCATTGGAATATAAGGAGCACGCATTGATAAATCAATTTCGTCATCTACTGTCATGGTCATAAATGCGAATTCGTCATCCTGACTTAATGAATGTGGACTGCACAATGATGGTAGGCTGCTTACCTCAGGACTCTGGAATATTGAAACTAATGTTATTTTACAATAATTACATATATAAGTTAATATTTTTTTAATAGATATTTAATTTTACTTGTGTTGTGAATAATTAATACGAAATTCAATACGAGTTTTAGTTTGAAAAAGAAAATAAAAAAAAAAAACATTTTATCGCTGGCTAAAAATTTTTTTAACAAATTATCTCACTGGCTAAATTTTTTTTTAATTTTCACCTATTAGTTTTTTTTAATATATTACGATTTTATACACACCTTCGACATAGCACTCGGGGACAGCAAATGTGGTGGACTGTTCGTATCACAAGATTCATCTCGGTAATTAATGAAAGGATCAACTGCACCTTTATTATTATTATTATTATTGTTGTTATTAGTATTATTGCAATTTTGATTATTATTACTATTGTGTGAATCTAATGAATTTATATCCTCTTGAAGTAAACTTGCATATGTGTCCGGTAAAATCAAACCGTCTAACATTTCTCCAAACAATGGCGTAGGGTCATCTAATGGAATGCATGAATCTCCAGCTGTTGGCGCCAAATGTACCAAATCATCTGGTTCTTCTTTAAGCACTAAAATTAAATTAAAAAACACAAAATATTTTATATTTTTTTGTTTACAATTTACTAATTAGAATTGCAACGATAATTAGTTATAACATTTTTTTTTTAACCTAGAAAAATATGGCATGATTTTGTTTTAATTTTTTTCATTTTCCACTTGCTTAAATTACATTAAGCTTAAAAAAATTGTTTTTTTTATCATTATATGATGAATGATGCCACCTTATATGGTTTAAAAGCTATCATTTATTTTGAACTAAATATTTTTGTGATTTAAGTATACATAAATGTATAATTGTATAAGTATATAATATGTGCTTAGGTAATATAATGCATAATCTTTAAGTAAGTAGGTTATAAGAAATACCTTACTATAAAGTATATAGTATATACTCGCTGATTTCATAGTACAGTATTTGAATTTGGAAACTTTTCAATAAAAAAATTTAAGCATTTATGACATATATGTTTATGTTTTTATAATTTTTTGCCCGACTATTTTAAATAAAGAATTGTTTAAAAATTTTAGTTTTAGAATGAAATCGATAATACTTACGGGCGTCATTGGAAAAAAGACAAAAAATACCTATCCATCTGTGGGCATTGGCTGTAAATGGTAGATATGTTGTGTGCGCCGTTTTTTAAAGTTAACTTTGGAGGTTTTCAGTTCAATTTTACAATTAATTATGAAACTGACTGTAACTATTAACATGAATTTGTTTTATTGAAAGCTTTCTAAAAAGTTAATTTTTTTTTTGGGATACTTATCATATGTATGTACAGCACGTTTTGAGAACAAAGAATATTATGACTGATTGATTGGATTTTATAATATCACAGTAAAGTTAGTATTAATAGATTTAAGAAAGCAACAGAATGTTGAGCCCCGATTGGAAAAATGGATTTCGATGAAAATTGTTATACTGTAGGAATTTAAAAAAAAAATAGATAAGTATAAAATTGGCACTTTTTCTAAGTACTTCAATGACTACTATTCAATCAATATCAATATGGTTTTTGTACAATTAATTAGTTATAAAAGAAAATTTATTTTAATAAAAAAGAAATTAAATGAAAATTTGTCGTTTTCAAGAATACGCTTCAACAAACGTAGAAAAATTTATCTATAGTTGTTCTTCTGTCTCTATATTATACCATCATTTCCGAATTTCATAAAAAAAATTTAAGAATGTTTTTTTTTAATTTAGAAACAAATATTTTTTTTAAAAATAAATATTTGAATAAAATATAAATAATTTGCATTTAAAAAAACATATATGTACGTCTTTTTTTTTGTCAAAAATTTTAATTTTTTAATTTAATTTCACACTTTACGAATTAATAAAAAAAAAGCTTGACAAAGATTGCGTAATGGATGACATTAAGTGGCCAAAAAAAAAAAACAAAAGTGACTCTAAGATTAACATGAAAAACATTTGAAAAAATCTTCAAATATGAGTGGGAGATATATTAATTTAGTTTAATTTAAAAAAAATAAAAATTTATATAATTTTATCAACAATAGGATTGTAAATAATTGTTAGAATAAAAATTCTGTATTTTATAAGATATTTGTTTTTTTTTTTTTTAAACAAAATTACACTTAATATAAATAAATAACTTTCTTTTCTTGAAATAATCAAATTTACAAGGATTTACATTTACTTAATTATTCAAAACAATTTACTTCTTTATATTGTGGCCATCGTAATAAGACACCTTTATTTTGTGTGTTATAAATTGAAACTACGTTTAAACTATAAAGTCATTCTTCCGACGAAATTTACTGTTTTAATTTAATTTGATAAATAAAATGATTTTCAGATCTAAAGTCATTTAAGAATTAAAACTAAAATATTTTAATCAAGAATTTTCAAGCCTCAGTTTTCAAATAAAATGTTTCTTTACTGTGATAGACTTTAAATCTAACTACTTATACAATCCTGCTGTGTCTAAAACTAAAATCCTAAATAATATTCGGAAGGAAATTACTTATATTTTTTTCTTTCTTTATGCATGTAGTTATATATGTTTCAAATATTATTGTACTAACATCAAACGAGGAAAGTTCTAAGAACTAATGTTAGTTTCAATGGATATTGTTTATTATACAGAAAAGAACGAATAGTTAAAAAATAAAATCTTTAAACTTTAAAAAATTTAACTCGTTGATGACAAAAAATAAAAATGTTTAACAAACGATTTCACATAAAAGATTTACTCTGCTTATCCATCTAACATATTATACGGACGTTATACAATGTACATATACTTACAACCGATAATAATATCCTATCAAAAATATTTTAAGAAAACTACCCCCAGTTTGGCTATTAATAAATTCGTTTTTTTTTTACATTATTTACTCCTCATAAAAGATTTTATTATTGATGTTCGTCTTGTTGTATTGTAAAAAAAAAAAATTACTAAACATTTCATTTCGAAGGAAAGAAATAGTTAGGTAGGTATATGAGAAAGTTCCTAATCTAAAACAAATTTTTCCTATATAAAATAAATTTAAATGGAGGAAAATCTCAACTATCAATATGTATACAGACATACATAATCAATAATTTAACAGAGCTTGGAAATAAAATCTAAATATATTTAAAAATTTACAATTATTTAGTCAGTTAAGATATCAAGCTTCATTTTTAACCTTTTTCTAGTTTACAAACATCCAATATCAGTCTTCGTAAATATCTCAGTATTGAAGAAAAAGGTTCTTTAAAAAAAATATATAAATTTTTTTTTGTTATAACTATTTATTATATTTTTATTATATTCTCATTTCCATTATAGTAAACGTAAGGTAATGTTCCTGTAAAAGGTTTTTAAAAAAGAAAATATATATCCAAGAAATGCATTTAATATATATAAATTTTTAAACTACACAATTTCCAAAGCAATGCATTTTTAGCAAGATTTTCTTGGTCTTGTTAAAAAGATTAATGGATAAAAATATTCTTGCATGAAAACTAATGGAAAATTATTACATAAAAGCCGGGCACGTTTCATATTTTTTTTTTTCCGTTTGATAAAGAAAATATCTTTGAAAACGTAAAAATATGTTGTTTGAATGGGATTGCAATGAAAAAAAAATAAAATAAATAAATTCCTGAATGTTACAATTTTACCTTTTTAATTTTTTTTGTGAACAAGAACACGAACGTTTAGTTTCCTTGCAAGAATATTGTGAAAAATATTTGTCCTTTTTTAGAAAATTCTAAAATCAGGTTTATTTCCAAAGTGTAAAGTTTCTAAAAAACGTTATTGATACCAAATTAAATATCAATATTTTATAATTAACTAAACTAGTAATAAAAACAACTGGACTGCCACATTAACTTTCATCCAGGGGTTATATTTTCAATAATCCTTTTTTATTATGTCACAAAAAAAGCCCTACTGTCCAAATTATGTGCTTCTAGCTTTAGAAATTTTGGCGTTCATGAGTTAGTCAAACTTTCTCTATTTATAATACCAGTATAAATAAATAACTAATTCTTCAAACAAAATACTAGGGATTTAAATTAGAAATTAATTAAATTCTATATTGGTATGATGTGTGTGGCAAAATAAAATATTTCCAAAAATTGTAATATATAAGTCTATTATGTATTGGTTCGAAGTTATGCTTTTTTGAACTGAGATCGGAATTAAGTAAATTATGCAAGCTTCAAAATTTCTTACAAAAAAAAAAAATTAAAAAAACATTATAAGATTTATGAAATTATAAGATTCAAATTTTAAGTGTCATTTGTACTAAAATTTTGAGGATTCGCTTATACCTACTGTATACATACATAACACAAAACCTTATTAATCACCTAAATAAATAGCTACATCTGCAGAAATACCTAAAATCGTAATTTTATTTTGTGAAATTATTTAACTGAAAGTTTTTACAGTGTATTTCTAATATTGAGAAATGATATAAAGTTCAGACGATAAAGCTTATAAAAATAAATATAATCTTAACGAGTGCTATAAATTTTGATTCATTTTTACATTAAAGGATAATATTCTTTATTCCTTGACTTAGGTTGTTATAAATTGTTTCAAAAAATATTTATCATTATCATTATAGTTAATTTTATATTTCCTCCAAAACAAAAAAAAAATTACTTTATTTCTAGGATTCTAAAATTTGTTAGAATTATAGTAAAAATTACTAAAGTCATGTTACTTATATATAAAAGTTTTTCTTAAAATAGAATAAATTATTGTATATGGGGTTAACAGTTAATATACCTGAAATATAAATTGTTCAATAATATCAAAATAAAATCAATAAAAATAAATTAGAATGGTATCTTGTACATTAATTGTTGTTTATCGATCAATTAAGTACAGGTATCGGAATTTATAAGTACATACTAATATTTTCGTAATGAATTATTGGTGTTGAAAGTGGTTTGAAATTGTTTTTTTGGACATATTTTACTAAAAATTTCTCTTGAAAATAGATGAACATTAATTCAATTTATTCGAGCATATATATTTTCTTCTGTTCTCTGAAAATATTTATGTTTTTATGTTTTTATTTTTTTTTAATTAATGAATATTATTTATAAAAATCTTGCTTATTTGCTGTGTATATATCATGTATACAATAATTTTTTGATTCTTCAATTGTGCCATTACCCTCAATTTCATTCAGTAAAGTATTTTATTATTTGAGATTTTTATGTAATCAAAATGTATTTTTTGAGTAATTTTTATTATGCCCACAAAATATTAAATGTGCGAAAAAAGAGAAAAAAAAAATAAATGTTTTTAAATTATATGAAATTTAAAAATAATTTATTTACTTACGTACAATGTACACATTTATTTAGAACTTCTCTAAATTGATAAATGAGTTTTTGAATATATTATGTCGGGAAATCAGTAAAATATAAATACTTGCATATGTACATATGTTTCTTGACTCTTCAATTAAATGGCAACCATATTTCCATTTAATTTTCATGCATATATTATGTATTTATATAAAAATGTTTTTTTTTTTATAAAAAGTATAAGTTAATGGATTGAATTTATTTCTTGGCATTTAGATTTTTTTTAATTATCATTATGATGTCGGGCATACAACAATATATAAGCAAGTGAACTCTTAAACAGAATTACAACAATTATGTATGTTAATCTGTAGTTCAACATTTTGTTATCGGGTTTTCATTATAGAAATCAAGTATGTTGTCTTATTTCGATTATTTCCTGTAAATATATTTTTAATTAATTATTTTCCTCAAACCCAAAATTTGAAGTATTGAAACCCACATTAAAACTAATCACACAAAAACATAATAACTGTATATATAGTAGCAGTAGGTATAGCATTAATTACAACTTAATCTATTAGCTTAAGTTATGCAATAATACAATACAAAATGTAAAAACAATAATTATTTGGAATTAAAATAAATTTGAATTTTTTTTTTTTTTAAATATATACCTAATCATCTTATCTTAGATTCAAATCGTTTTTATATTATTGCCATTTGAGTCTGTTGATTAGTTAATTCACTGAACAAAAAATTTTAGAAGATGCTAATTGTTTTTTAGATTTTGAATTGATAAGAAATAAAAAGGCATATATGAACAAGTTTATAGTGATTTAAATTTAGAAATGAAAATTAATACTTTTTTTTGGTAATTTAAATATAAATTATAAATTATTTTAATTTTTTAAATGATTCCTATCAAAATTTTGGGTGTTGGGTAGATAAATTCCGTCTGGAGGAGCTTAAAAATTATGATTTGACTCTAATTGACAAGGATTCGGACTGAAATCTGAATTTCGTTAACAGTCTTATTTTTGTATATGGTATATGACTTAATGGTATTGGTAAACGGGTATTGAAAAATATGTTTAAACCCTAGTTCTGAGCAAGGTTAAAATTAATGGAGTTTTAGAAAAAAATAAATATATGTATTGTTAGAATAATTTTAATTTTTTTCAAAATTGAAAAGAAACGTCTACGCAGTGCCGGATAGCCACTTTGGACATATCTTTTAACACATTTTTAATAGATATTTTTAGATTAGAAAGATTTTATTATATAAATTTAAATTAGATTAGGCTAATTTTTTTAACAAACGATTTTTATAAAATGCTTTCGGAATTGATTCAATTATTATGCACGAATCCAAAAATTTGAAATAATAATTTATTTATTTATCTTCTATTTTATATTTTTGATTAAATTGTTATGCCGAATCGACCAAATCTTAAAAAAGTATGTTATATTAATTCGAATTTCAAGTGCGAGCGATCACTATAGTAAATTTAATATTAGTATCAATTTCAATATTTTGTATCAATTTGAATAATTTGTAAAACTAAATGTTACTAAATATACTACTAGTGTGTAAAAAGCGCCAATATGTATTTACATAATACAATACTTTAATTATAAAAAAATACTTAAAACTATTTAATAATTTTCCTTCGTCGTCATTTCATCTCGTGACAACTTTACTTTAAAACATATCAATAACAAAAATATTCATAAGCACTTGAAATTATAAAATGCTCGATAAGTAAAAGCTGATAACCTTTTTGTTAAACCAAAAAAATATTCATAATTTTTTAATATTAACTGTAAGAATTTATTATACATACTAGATTAGGTAAGTATACGTTTTGTATCATGAAAATATATATGTATAACATAAAATTATTATTATATTTCATATTTGTGACGTTTTTTAAACTTACGAATAGATTTAATAATTATTTTATATTTATGTTTTTCTAATTTTCAAAAATAAATATTTTTAATAAGTTTACATCATAAATCATTGAACAAAATAATTGATAATTTAAAAATCATATTTATATGATGTAATAAATTTAATATGTTTTTTGGTTTCACTTAAAACAACTGGATGCGATCAATTTTGAAAAGAAAATGCAGTAATTACAAATTACATGTTAAAATCTTCCTTACATTTAAACTTAGATTTTCCTTTCGGAGAATAAAAGCATTGCTAACTAAAATATCGTAAGTTCACGGATATCGTAAGTACACTTTCACGAATCTCGTTCTCTAATAAGAGCACGTATATCTGTAAAAGAATAAAATTATAATACTGTCTCGAACATGACGCAAAATAAGCCATATATGCAGATAAGAAAGAAAATACAGAAAATAATCAACAAATAAGTTCACATGAGGCAAACTGCCAATAATTACTTCTTGGCGATGGGCCACAAATTTTAGAAATAAATTATTATCATGCCAAATTATTACCAATAAAAATTTAAAATTTCTGTTTTAACACAATACTGATATTATACCTACATAATAAATATGTAAGTATAGTTAGTCGTGGAAAATCACAAACAAAAATACAAAATAATAAACAAGACTGATAACATAAATTTGATATCACGCCATTTATTACAAGTTTTTTATTTAATGTGAACCTCACAAATGTATACTACATAATATAAAATTCTTTAGTTATATTTTGTTATGCGTTGTTGCAGTAAACATGATGAATTCTTTGATATCTAAATCAAATAAAATACCAAATTAATATATTTTTTTCCCCCAAATCCAACTAAATATGCTAAAATTAATTTGTTGCATTGTGAAATTATATAAAAATCTCCATTATAAAATTTAAAATTTTTCGATATAGAAAATATTCCATTCAAAATTACTGCTCTATTTTTGGCATAAAAACCAACAACAAATAGATTTTTTTTTTAGTTATATTATTTTATAAATTGAAGTTTTTCGAACAAACTTAGGCAGGTCCTTGAGGCGACAATTGTTTTAAAGAAATTTACGAAAATTTAACTTAATTAATGCGTAAACATCTATACCTGATGATAAAAGTTCCTGTCTCCTATTTAAAATGACAAAATGAATTCGCCGTAGTAATAATTTTTTACTTGTTACTTAAAATTATATATAATTAAAAAAACTAGTCATCAAATCCACAACAAAGTTTCCATATAATTCTATATTATTCCTCCGCAAAAAAGAAAAAAAAAATTAAATTGATTCTAAGGTTGTGGTTTTTGAACACTTTAAAGTGCATTTTTATTATATACGATCGACAGACGCGACGTACGAAACGGTCCACATTTGTATGTTTCATTAATAACAAACATTCAAGTAAAAATATTTTTAAATAAAAAAAAAAATATTTGCATGGATTTCAAAGATTTTTAAATGCATTAATAAATATAATTATCGTTATCGCGTAATTGCATAACATATTTATATATAAAAAGATAAATTAAAAATAAAACGTAAGTACTTAATTAGAAAGATAGCGCTATAAATATTTTTTTTATTATAGAAATTCTGAGGTCATGTACATTTGGAAATTATTCTCATTATGTTAAATTTAAAAAAAATTTAATAATACACCTGTATACAAAATGTTTTTTACTAGCATAGTGTTATAATAATCGATCGGTTATAATTATTATAATTTATAAAACATTTCGAACATAATAAAAAAATTAGTTCAATGAAAGTGACGGTGTGATAAATAAGTAATAAAATAACAATAACTATATGATTGTGCTCAAATCAAAATTGCAATTCTAATTAAAATATTTCAATATTGTTCGTATTTTTCATCTGAATAATTTCAATCAAATTATAATATTGTCGAGATGAAAAATTGAAGCAATATATAATTTAATATAAAATAAAATATATAAAACTTACTTTTCATTTCAGATTCAGTAACAGCAAATGATAAAAATCCTTTATTCATATCTTCAGCACGTTGTGCCGATTTTTGATTTGATGATGATGATAATGATTTTTTATTTAAGTTTATATTATTATTATTATTATTAGTTGTTGACAGAGCCGATTTATTAAATATTGAAGCAGTTACTGATTGTGCACGAGGTGCAACTTGAATTTGTGGCAAATTATTTGTATTCAATAGAATTCTTTCATTTGCAGAAGAAGTTGATGATGATACTAATGTTGCTGCTCCGGCTGCAGGTATACGAACTTGTGTAAAAACCGATGCAGTTACAGATTTCGGACGTTTCGGTTCAACAACAACAACTTTATCATTTGCTTTAGAATTTTTGATATTATCACCAATAGTACAGTTATTGAAAGTACGACGAACTGGTGACAATGAACCTTCACGATAATTATTCTTTTTAATTTCTGTTAAATCACGCTTATTTTCCTGTTTCACATTACACTTTTCATTTTCAATATTATCTTCTTTTATCTGTTCCTCCAATTTTGAATTATCTTCTTTTAATTTAAATGCTTCCAATTGTTCCAATGAGTATATTTCATTCTCGTTCTCAATATTACTGGAAAATTTTTTTTTTGTTTTTTTTTTATGTATATTATTTTATGTTATTCTGTTTAGTTATTTATTTTTATTTTCAATAAATTTCGTGAAATAAAAATTAAATAAAAACAAAACAGACAACATAAGCCGCAAAAATATCCAAAGTTTTATGAAATATAAAATTTTATTAAATTTCCATAGACCGATGGAAAATTTTTTTTTTTGTTTTAAAAATAAATTTATAATAGTACACAATAATGAATATTTTTGACGTCTTCCTTAGAATGGTGATAATAATTTTAAATACATAAAATGTTAATAATTGCACGTGATAAATTTACAATCGAGTATTTTTATTTTGTTTTTTTTTTTTTTTGTATTAAAAACAAGTATATTTTTATTCGATTATAATTATGGTATGCTTGCTTTATTATTATTATGATTATTGTAAAACACGTAAGTATTTCATTGAAAAATTATTTGTGCAAAAAAATAAAATATATATAATTTTTGTTTTTTCACTCGCGATTTAATTAACATTAATATATTAACAATTTGTTTTTGATTTCAACAATATATATATATATATATATATATATAGGTATAATATATATTTATAGATCAAAAATACGAGAAAATAAATAAAAAACCGCCTAAAAAATTTTAATAAAAATATAGGTATAATATATAATGTTAAAATTGTTCACTTGATGCGAGCGCAATGAATTTTTGTAAACTCTATTTTTTTTCCTTTAAGTGAATAATTGAGTTCGAAAAAAAAAAAAATGTACACATCAATATTTTTATTACTTAATTATCTCATTTAAAAATTTTTATTTTATATTTAGTTTGTAATTAAAAAAAATAATTTATATGTTGCTGATAAAATTATTATCAAAAAAAAAAACAAAAAAAAACTAAAATAACGAAAATATTTTCGATTTGTTTGTTTACATTGCCGACGAACTTTTATTTGATTTTTTTTTTTTTTTTTATAAACAAAGTTCGTTCAATATTCTTTTTAATACTTGATTTATTTTGTTTTTTTTTTTTTTAAATATATATATTATTTATTTTGTCATTAAATGACGTTTATCAATAATTTGTATTTTACTTCATTCATTTTGTTCAATCATATTATAACAATGCATATAATGCTTATAAATAATAATGTTAATTATTTATTTTGATGTAATAAATTAATTGTTTTTTTTTTTTTTATAATCGAAGGTTAATTTGTGTATAATTTGTACATGTTGTGTACACTATTTATATATTTGTAGGTAATAATAATTAAAAATGCATTTTTGTACATTTTTACAAATTAGATTTTGAAACTTTGAACATGTTTTTTTCGTTTTTTTTTTTTTTTATTATTTATTTATTTTACTTTTATTTTGGCTTTTTATAAAATACTTAGTTTTTTTGTTTTTTTTTTTTAAGTTTTTTATATGATTTATATTCGGTAAAATTCAAATTGTACTATTTTGAAGTGTATATATATTATTTTAAATACAAGTTTTTCATTTGTTTTGTACTAAAATTTTTTTGATAATATAAAATCTAGAAAAAATATACATATAATGGATAAACATATATAAATAATTGATTGCAATATGGGCCTCAATTGATGAATGTGGGATTGAAAAAAAACCTCTCCAAACATTATATTAGGCCAAAATAAAACAATGTACAGATTTATTTTGGCATAATATGATCAAAAACTTTTGTTCCAACCCTCATAAATTAGATATTAAATTTAAATTTTCAATATTTACTTAATTAAAAATTGTAACAGTTTCAAAATTAAGAGATTCAGAAAGAGCTAATATTTATAAAATGTGTGTAAATTAAATAAACTCAATTTTTATATACTAATGTATGAAATTGCATAAATTTTCTTTAAATTCATTTAAAATCTTTAAAATTAAGCAAATTATATAATATCTCACTTTCGATTATAGAATGTTATTTATATTTTTTAAATATGTATTCTCTGAAAATTCTAAATTATATGACATAAGAATTCTCATCTCTCTCTCTTTTTATAATCAAAGCGATATTGTTGAAAGAAATTTGTTCGAATAAACTAAAATCTTTCAATCAATATAGTAGTTTCGAATTAAGTAAAAGACTTATTTATAATAACTATAAGAAATTTTTTATTGTTGGACCATTGGCTTAAAGTGCTGCAGAGCATAGTGATTTTGTTTTCCCGAACTTTTAAAACTCTCAGGATTCGGGAATCGAATTTTCTTGTAAATCTCTGGAATTTTCGAGACCGGATTCTCGAAAAGAGCAAGTATTAATTTTATTCCATTCAAACGAATTTAGTCGAAAAAAAATACTTTTTTTTTTCATATTTTTCCTTAATTTTCTGTTTATCGAAAAATATTTTAATTTAATTTTGACTAAAGGCAAAATAAAATAAAAAAAATTTTAAGAACACACAATAACATCACATTAATACGATAAATGTATACAAATAAAAATTTATCAACAAAACTCATTTTCAAAATTGGGTTGGGTTATTTTATCTTTGAAAAAGGGTTTTCGTAAAATGGATGTGGTTATGTTTTATTATCAGATTTCTTCAAGTTCACTTCTAAATTTTTCATTGCGTCTAAATTGTTTACCTCAAAAAAAAAATATTGATTGAAATTAATTTATACTGTAACATGTATTTTACCTACATATGTTTTTATATTTGAGTTTATTATAATTATATAGACATATAAATATGTACAAAACGGGTATATTATTCACATAAGCTAAGATCTTTTAACTTGGTTTTCTTTTAAAATTCTTTAACATCAAAATATGAGTTAATTTTTTCCTACTAGCTTTTGGTTCATCATAGTTTCAGAACCTATGTGATGAAAACTGATCCCAACTAGTAGGGATTCACCAGTTTCATCAGTTTCAAACCTACGTGATCAAAAACTACTCATAAACTGATCTCAGGCAAGTAGGATTGTATGTAACTTTTTATTTCTGGAATAATTTTATGGAACGATTTTTTTTTGATGAATTTGAAGTAACATTTCTGTGAAGTAACATTTCTATACAAAAATATTTTGGAACTATTATTTTTTTTTGTGAAAATTTTTCGACAAATAATATTCTTGGATTAAGAATTTTAAATTTATCAATTCCACCCTACAATCACAATATAAATGTATGCTCTCTCTGTGTTGCTTCTATTTTTTTCTCTATAGTTTACTAATTGTTTTTAAATTGAATTGAATAAGTATTTTTTTTTTTCTTAATTTCTTCTTCTTATTAACATATGTGTAGCATTTTAATTAATTAATTGTTTTTTTTTCTTCTTAGAAAAAAAAAAAAAATCAATTTTAAATTTAATTAAATATATAAAATACTATAATTTTGTTTATAAAATAAATACTTTCTATTGTGTTTAAACTTAATAAAAGTGTAGATTTACGTTGTTTTTTAATGTGAAATAAAAACTTGTTATGTAATAGAAGAAAAAATTGACTACTTAATAGTAAATTCTTAGCTAAAACAAAATAAAAAATATAAAAGTTAGAAGTTAAACGAAATAAATGTATTAAATTTCAATGAAAATAATACAACATTGAAATAATATTCTGATTTATGACTGAAATGGTTAAAAAAAATAATAAATAATCAGAAACTTTTAAGTTAAGCCTTCAAAGCTGATGTGTATAATGCTTTACTGATTTTCTTGGCGTCCGCCGCTTCGGTGTTTTTCTTTACAATGAAAGAAAACAATTAATAATAATTCATTTTATACGAATATTATGTGATATAAAATTATTATTTCTTATTTAAATGAAAATTATACAATTAATAAGTTATATAAAGATCATTCCACATTTTAAAAAGCTTGAATAATATTTATTGAATATTAACGTTACTATTTAGCCAAGAACCTACAAATGTCGTCTAAAAAAGAAAATTATAAATTTAATAAGATTTTAGACATAAAATACAATCACACCGGTCCCCACCGGACTATCATTTTATTTACTAAGATAAAATATTTTATGCACATACTTATATACTTAAAGGAAAAACTTTGTAAAAATTAGAAATTGTCTGTCTTAATAAAATCCGAATTTGAATATTCTACGCTGATCTTTTATCAATTAGTCGAAATATTTTAATTTATACATTTTTCTTTAATTTGTTTTTACTTAAAAGCTTAAATAACTTGAATAATATTTATAGTATTACGGTAAGCTTAATTAAAGGTTTAAAAAAAAATTATATCAAAATCTAATCACTCAAAGTTCAAGTTCAGATAATTCCAATAATAAATAGTGTTTTTTTTTAAATAATGTTAATAAGTATAGTGTATAGGTATAGGAAATAATTTTAGAAAAAAAAAAATTAATAAGTTTGTTTTTTAAATTCTTTTTTAATAATATTAAAATTTTCCAAGATTGCAATAAGTATTTTAAGTGTATAAAATATACGTTTATAATCAATGGCTTGTCCTACTTGGTGTTTTATTGCAGGCCCTTTGAAATGAATATTCAATTTTTCAAATGAAAACAAATCTTTACAAAAAAAATATTATTCAACAAATTTTGATACTTTTTTTTTATGAATTCTTATTTTTTTAAATTGATTTTAATTTAAATATGAAGAAGATGAATAATTTTTAAATTGCAATTTGTACAACAATTTCGTATATAATTGAGTAGTATATTTCGCACAGAAACTTTTTGCTTCATATTTTCTTAACGAAGACAAATCAATTGGCATTTTGAAGCGTTTTTTTTTCTTCATTTGTGTTATTTTTCTTTTCACTACACATAGTCAAAATAAATAATTTTATGCATTTAGAGCAAATTATATAGAAAAATTTAAATTTAAAATAATATTTTCTATAATTTTTTTTTATAAAAATTATAAAGATCTAAATTATATGCTCTGAATATAGGATTTTTTTTTTTAGTCCACCATATGAATATTGTAAAAATTAAAAAAAAAAAAATATGCTCATAATATTGTTTCTAAGATATAAAATAAATATTTAACATTAAAAAATATCTATACCTGTGTTAAAATTATTTTAGGCCTAAGTTATATTTAGCAACAAAATATTATTTTGGTCAAATAAAAGTTCAAAAAAAAACCAAAATATATAAAACGAAAATTTTACATTAATAATTCATTATCTCTATCATCTGTCATTTCAAATGAATACACTTAAATTTAATTTTCATATCACCTGAAGAAATATTGAATTTATAATATGTATGCCGAAAGTCTACAAAATTTTATTATTTATTGATTATTATTTTATGGATACTAAATATTATAATACATATTATTATTCAAATGTACAATTTTGTATGAAGACAGTTTATTCAAGTAGAAAATAAAGTAATGTCTTAGAAAACTGTGTCCCGCTTAACTTTTGGAATTATGGAAATTCGTTAAATATTAATGCTGTTCTTAAATTATTAACAAAAAAAAAATTTATTGTTAATGGCTCTCTTGATTTTGACAAAAATTCAATCTTCAATACAAAACAAAATTCTTATAATTTGAATTTCGCGCTAAGAATATTTCTCTATTCTAAATGTTCTATTCGTAAAATGCAAAGCAACAATGCGGAAAATATTAAAAACAAAATAGAAGGCCTAAAATACTTAAAATATTAAATTTTTATTTAATAAAAAAAAAAAACACACACACTTCTCATACAAATTTGACATAAGATTTTGTATTTAAGGTTCTGAATATGTGCACGCAAATTATTTGACAATTTTATTTTTGTAAATCGAAGAAAAAAATATTTTTTTTTTGCATATATATATATAAGTTTAAACACAATATGTATATTTTTTTTGAGTTACTTAATTAAAATGTTATATAAAAAAAAAAATTTATATATATTTTATTTTAATTAATTTTTTTTTTCTTTATACTTTGTTCTAATTAAAATTTTCAAAATATCAAAAATCAAATTAAAAAATTTTTTTTTTGTTTTGATTTTTGTTTTTATGTTTTTTATTTTTTTTTTAAGTTATAATGACAATCATGTCACACAAAAGTAATGAATTGAATTATTATGATTTTAGAAAATTTTTTTTCTATGTTTTAAAATCAGTATTGTTTTTATTTGATTTAACAAACATAATAAAAAAAAAAAATTGAAAATAAAAATAAATAAATAAAATTTTAATTATTATGATTTTTTGTTGGTACTTTTTTTTTTTTTTATTATATTTTTAAATAAAAGAGTATAATAGTTAAGTTTCCACACGACAACAATGTTCTTTGCAGTTCGACGAATTGAAACAAACTTAAAAACTCTTTCCATTCAATAGAAAAAAAAAATTAATTTTTTTTTCTTTTAAGAATAATATAATTCTGAATAGCAAAAAAACAGTTGATTTCTCATATGAGATTATCGAAATAAATGTCCCTTACAAGGGGGGTGGATTTTCGAAATAAGAGATTTATTATTCTTGAAAAATATATATTATTTCTATATTATTTCTCTCTACAAAAATTTAGATAATAATAAAGTTTGAAATGAGTGGAGTTCTAACGAAAAAAAATAAATAAATTCCACACAGGCACTAAACAAATACACAAAACGGGTGAGGTGCCACAAGTAAAGTGACAAAGTAAATTTATGTTGTGTGACTTTACGCAATCGACATAAGATAAATTTATTTTAAGTCACAAAGTGACATAACATGTACAGTCATAAAGTGACATAACATAAATTTACTTTATGTCACTTTCAACTGCCCATAAAGTTAATTTACTTAATGTCACATTACAATAAGGCACCGCACCCACAAAACGTGATATAATAAAACAAAATTTAATTTTTATTCGAGGTTTAATATACTAGTCAAATTCTGGTTTGGCTTTCGAGCAAAGGTTACCTGTCTTGTGTCTTTAAATTGGTTATGTACAAAAAAATCTTATTTGCAAAAAAAAAAAAAAAATTAGACCGTCAAAAAATGGTTGAAAAAAAATAAGCAACAAAAATTTCATAACAAATAAAAACTAGTGGTGTGAACGCGATAAGCAAAGACAATTGAATAATAAGGAATAAAGATACTTTTCGCCCAACAAATCTTTTTATTTTGAAATTTAGAATTCAGAAAGTCTCAAAACAAAATGTATCTTTCCAATTAAGTTCAATAAAATAATTATGTATCCTCATGTTATTCATTAATTAAAATGAATTAGGAAAATAAAAACAATTCTAATTATTAATATAAAATAAAAATATTTTTACAGAATATTAATAACAAATTAAATTCTTATATATTTTTCTTTCAGATTTCTTCCCACAAAAAAAAATTATTTCTGTATTTGTTAAGAGAATATATATTATATTTATAATTCTGTTAATAAAAAATGCTGAATACATAAAAGCTTTCCGAATGAACTTTTAAGTTCTAATATTGTTTAAATTAAAAACAAAAAAAATATATATAGATATATATATTTTTTTATTATTTTAAATAAAAAGAAAATTTATTTTTATAAAATTGAGTTTGCGCGAAAAATTTATTTTCATTCTTCTTTCCCCCAGCAACTATATAAACTATATGTGCATTGATTGTGTGAGTCAAAAATTCAGCTATTAAAAATTTTAATAATAATAATAAAAGTGGTATAGAAAAAAAAATATAAATACAATTTAATTCTCTATACTCTATAATACAAAAATTAACAAAAAAAAAAAAAAAATAATTTTGATACTCAAAAATTTGCAATCAGTTTTTCTATTCAATTTCGAAAGGTTTTTGCATGAAGAAAATCTTAATTGAGTATTAATTCTCTGAATACTACAATGTTGTCAAAAATATTGTCAGCCTTTTTGTGACAAAAAAAAAATAAGGCAGACTACTTTCCGGTCACGTAAACTAGTCACGCTTTCCACACATTACAAATTGAATAATACATGGGTTTGTTTTATTTACAAATGTATTTAATTATTTATTAAAGAAATTTACAAAAATATCTAAATTAAAAATTGAATAAATTTTCAATTCCAGTATCTACAATTTTCCAAAACGTATTTTAATTTTTTTGCCGCAATCGGAAATCATAAGGCTGTGATAAAATTTTGGACTTTAAAAAAAATGTTATCTTTAAAAAAAATTCCCTCTCAAAATGTTCTCTTCCATCAAATAAATGTTAAAAAAAAATTAAGATAAAATTTTCGTCAATTTCATAAAAAAATGTAGATATTTCCATATCATAAATGTCAATTAGTTCGTTAGTAGTCATAACAAGGTATAATTGAATTTACATTTATATATGCCCAACAGAAATATAAAAATGATGAAATTTTTTTCTGCATTTTGTGAAATTCAAAGTAAATTGATTTACCATAATATAATCACCTAATATATCTGTCAAAAAAAATTGTTTTTTTTTGTTTTGTAACATTTCTTTTGGGGGTAAAGAAATCTCAACATATTAACACTGAGAAACGTAATATATATATATATATATAATATAATGTCTATTACATATGATTGTGAAAATTATGAAATATTTATTCTGTTTAGTATCAGTTTCTTTTAAAAGAAATAATATTATATGTTGTCAGGCTGTGTTAATGTGCAAAAGATATACATTAAAATCTGACTACATAATAGGAAAAAGCAGTTGTGATTTTATTACAAAAAAAAAATAAATAAATAAAACTTGGAAATAACAAATTACTTCATATGTTTTCGACATCATTTTTTATTATAAAATTTTGTTTCAGTAAATGGATAAAAATAAATGAATATGTATATATATGTGGATTAGAGGAGCTTTTAATATCACTTTTGACGCCACAAGTTTTCTTTTTCCATATATATGAATTTTTCTAATAAAAATATATGTTGGATGGTTTACGACGATTTTAGTTTAAGGCTGTCAATGAATATCTAATAAATAATTCTAAATCGATGAATTCATTTATACAATTCATTTATACAATTCATTTATACAATTCATTTAAGACGATTAGTTTATATTTCTTGAAATTTTTAAATTTATAAATTTTTAACAATAACTTAAAAAAAAAATTGTTTTATTTGAATTCTAAATAGAAAATATTTTGTTGCAAATAAATTATATTGACGTTTAAAATTTTGAAAAAAAAAGAACAAAAAAAACTTTAGTTCTTCCGAAGAATTATTTAATTAAAATTTTATAAATAAAAGAAATAATATATTTGATTGCTCAACATTCTTTTGACTGTCATCACTCGAACGAAAAACAAAAAATGCAAAAAAAAATAATTTTCCATTTCATTAAATCTTGTTTCATATTTTTTTTTTATTTTCCTATTTTTTTTTTTTTTTTTTGAAAATAAAAAATAAAAAGCAAAATTTCTATTTTCCGACTTTTAGAAAAGAAAATTCATTCAAAAAAATCCTCCACATTTTAATTTAAAATTCTAGATACATATTACATAAATGTAAGAACAAAAAAAAAAGTTATATGTATCTTATAGAATCGTAATAAACATTAGATCCTAAAACAGATTTTTTTTTGTTTATTTTTTAAAAAGCTTGATGTTTTATTTTCCTATAAAATGGAAAATTGTAATGAAATATTGTGTTCAGTAAAAGTAAATAAATTCTGCAATATAATATATTATGAGAAAAAGAACATAAAAAATTCTGGTTTCCTTTTTTTTATATTTTATTTAAAGATCATGATCATAAGCTAGGACTTATTAACAATTTATTTTAATTTAAGTATTTAAAAAAAATCAAATCCTTGAAATTAGGTTTTTTAGGCCGTTTTCCAACAAAAATTATAAAATGTTTTAACCCGTTTCTGTTTGTCTGTTGTCTGTCGCGCCTAAAATGCTTTAACACCAAAGAATTCTTCGAGTTGCTCTTAACTGATATTAATTCCATATTAAATTTATATAATTTAAAATTTTTTTAAATTTTTTAATGAATTCTGATGAAAAATTAGTTTAGTTGGAATATAAGATGTCGATAAAAGGAAACTGAAATAATTGGAGCCACCGCGATTGTATCCAAGGACTCAAACTAGGCCGAAAATGGATTTCTATGAAAATTGCAATATGAATAGAGACCGATCGTAGAAATACATTTTAAATTGAAATGTTGATAACGGGCGCCGTAGTTCATTTCTGAGGTTCTGTTCTATGTTTTTAAATAAAAAACATTTTCTGAATCTAAATTTTAAGAATTTATTTACTTCAATCATAGACAACTTGAAATTTTTAATTTGAAGTACCCAAAACAATAAAATCGATGACATAAAAGCAATGAAACAAATTTAATTTTTAAAATAATGATTAAAATTATTTTTATTGCGAATGAATATTTCACTCACACTAACTAATTTATCAAGTAGAATTGTTAGACTTTGGGCGGGAATTTCTAATTTTGCCACCAAGCAAATTTAATTAGAATTGATTTATTGAATAATTTTTTTTTGTTTCTTTTCAATATTTATTATTCACATAGATTTTAATCAGCAAAAATTTTATATAATGATTAATGATTGATAAGAGCATAGTGGTGTGGAAAATATGTCTTTTTCATTAAAATTCCAATTAGAATTTCTCACTCTTTTTACGATTATGTTATATATTTCTACGTTTTATAATAATTATTTTGGATGATTATTTATTTAACAAAAATGTAAATAGAGAAAATACATAATAATAAAGAGAAAAATAATGTATGTTAGTTTAAACATTTTTAAAGCTTTCGATAAAACTATGTTTTATTAATTGATATTGTTCTAATTTAAGAAATTATTAGAATGTAACTAAAATAACCAAAAATTCAAGGGCATCATATAAAGACTGCAACAAAATAACACAAATGATGATTTGTGTTAAATCTATTTTCTCGGCTAATTAAAACCGCCGAGTTTTTTTTTTTCTTTTTTAAATAACTTGATCAGTGTCCAAAATTAAACATGTGATTTTAAAAAAAAATATTTTCATATTTTTGTTCAAAAAAAAAAAACGTAAAATATGTATTTTTCTACGAAAAATGACGTTTTATTTTTTTATACGATTGAAACAAAAAAATCATGTTCAAAATCACGTTTGCATCAGACTTTTATGTTACAAATAAATGTGTATATATGACAAAAATATATCTTTCATAATAATCTTAGTTATAAGGCTAATGATAGTAAATTTTGAATTATTTACGATGCAAGAACAAAATGCATTTAAATTTACATAAATATATGTATGTAATGAAAAAAAAAAATATGTGAGTCTCGGGACACACGGAAGAAGTGAAACTTCATGGCAAGTAGTATTTTCTGGGAAGGCTAAATAAATATTTAAAATGGCCAAGTGCATATAAGATATGACGCCGATTGATTTTTTCGACGGCGACTAGTTGATTTTTGCCCTTCGAATGCTGCGGTCAGTCGACTTAAAATTACTTGTTTTGGAGAATTCGGCGGCTTAGAAAAAATTAAAACCCAGCGACTGCTTATACCTTGTTCGCATTCTAAATTCCACTTATATTCCGGAAAACAAATTACCGTTCGCATTACAAAATTTGATGAGAAGTGGAATTTAATGATGTATACAAAAATTTAGAAATTTGTTGTTGAAAATTTTGACTTTTTATCTCACTTTTTATCAATTTTATTTTGTTTTTTTTTTCATTTTGACTCGAATTTGACAAAAAAAATTGTTGCCACCTATAACAAAATTTCAAAAAGTGAGTGAAAGTAACTATAAATATAGAATTTTAACTCTGACAAACTAGGATATGAAAGTGGAATATACATATTCCGGAATATATTTTTATATGAAAAATCCTGAAATATTCCGGAAAACAGCATATTCCACAAATATTCTCCTAATGCGAACACCATATTAGAGATAAAAGCATTTAAAAATTCTAAAATACTTTTTAAGCTCAAAAAGTTTAGTGGCATAAAATTATTTCAAAATGGCTAGATTTATGGCAACACTGATTGCAGATGATTTCTACTATATTTTAAGCTGTAAACACAATTCCGGTTATTCGCGACAATAATGTATGAAAAAACAGCAGCGTGGCTTAAATCATGTTTTTATTTTTGTTGCCCGAAAAGTTTAACCTAAAATAACTTTTGCAAATATTCCTGAAAAATTTCATGTTTATTAGTACTTCTTCTGAAAAGGAATTGTAAAAAAATATTCCTCCTGCATTTTATTAGTGTAATTTAATGTCAAAAATAAATTACACCAACAAACTACAAATTACATTAAGAAAAATTAATATCATAAATAAATTATCTACAAAATAGGTGAATTGGAACATTTTTATTCATAATACATATTTGTATTCCAAAAACTTTTTGAAAATTAGCAATAATAATTAATAAATGAAATATTTGTTATTCAATAATTTAAAATAAATTATATTTCCCTTTCAATCGAAAAAAAAAATAGTATTTTCGACTTTAATTCTGAGCTAATGTAGGTTATTGCGCTGATAAGCTTCATTAAGTTGCTAGCGGCTGTCGGTTTTATCATCAGCTGACACATAAATTTTTTCTTTTTTCTTTTTTCTTTTTTTTTTGCCTTTTTTTTTGACAATAATCGTTTGAATTTTGACAATAATCGTTTGAATTTTGTTTTATTTTTTGACAATAATTGTTCTGTTTTTGACACTTACATTTTTTCACTCTCAATCACAATGCCTCTAAAGAAGTTTCATTTCAAAAAAAATTAGTCATTAAGAAAAATATTTTTCTTTCTAAAATGAAAATGTATCCCAATATTTGATAACAATATTATATGAACATGAAAATGTAATCAAAGGTAAAGGTACCACTTCAATATGCTTACATATGCTTTATATACATATTTACACATGCTTTATATAAGGCATAAGGGATAAATCCAAGAATTGCGAATGATTGAAAAAAAAAACATTGTTGCCAATAATAATAAAAATATTTCACAATTTATATAATTTTTTTTACAGATTCATTAGTAATTTAGAATTGTTTGTAACCGATCATATTATTATGAAATTTAATATTAAATTCTAAAGAAATTTACGTAACAATCAGCATAGTATTTTTATAAACACTTTTATTATATATAAACTGTAGCTATCTATACTACTATATTATATTTAACATGTATGTATTTATATTCTAAAAATTTATTTATATACTAGATATTGTATATTTTAATAATAGTTTAAAAAAACAATAGACAATGCATATGCATAATCGAATTGTGCAAATATGAAATTGTACCTACTTATTTCTTATGAACTATATATATCTGTTATAAATAAGGTCTATGATTTTAATGCGGTTTTTATTTTTGTTGAAGCTTTGTGAGTAATTATTGAGGATAGAAAATTTTACGAAATTCTTGGTTCAAGCGTCGTGAATACATGATTAAAACAAATAAAATTTAATTAATGTAAAGAAAACTAACTTTTATGTTGGTTATTTGTGTTTAAGATTCTTACATAAAATGTGTGTAAGTACATCATTCATAGATAACTATATTTATATCCGTTGTTCATACATACATTATTTTCACTATATACATAATTTGAAAGACATTTTCATTTTGTTCATTACATAAAAATTTAACACAACACAATAATAATACAAATTTTGTATAAGGATGAAATAGAAATAAATGGATTCTCTTTAGCTATCAAATTCATTCATTTCTCATAATTTGATGAAAAGATTTTTTTTTCTGAAATAGGCAGCAGATGATACTTAAACATTCTCGATTAAATTGTGACAAATTTTTATGGGTTTTTAAAAAGAATAATGTAAAGATTATTTATTTTGATGTTGAAAAAAAATTTAGGTTTTCTCTATAGGAAACATTTAATTTTCTTCTAATTTGTTATTCTTGTAGATTTAGTTATTTTTATTTGAGTATGAATAATAGCAAATTGTCATACCAACTTTGAAATAAAATTTTGCTTAGTTCATTAAATATAATATTATTATAAAGAAAGGCTCAAATCCTCAAAAAAGTTTAAATGCTGCAAATATAACTAATTTTCTAATTAGTTACTTGTAAACTAAAAATTTCTGAAAAATGTAATTATAATAATGTCCTTGTTTGCAGTAAAACTTAAAAAATTATTTATTTAAATTATATATATTTGAAACTTCTAAATTCACAATTTTTATTTTCATAGCACTATAAGTATTTATGCGATATATAATTATTAAGAATAATTTGTTACATGATATACAAAATACATTTCCTTTTGGTCTATTTTACACAATATTTTTGCCTTTTATTACCATATAATGGTTAAATTGAAGTGACAGTATTACGGCTAATATGTGGTTTCTCGAAAATGTTTCCTTTGATGAGAAGGATACTACTTTTATATAATTTCCCAAAAGAAATGTAGAAACATTGGTGAACATTAATGGTTTTTTTTTTTTTAGGGACATAGTTTTTATAAATAACGCAAATAAAAATACAACGAATGGAATTTTAATAAAATGAGTTTTTTTTTATCGAACACATAATTTCAATTTAGGAAGGATGAATTTTGTAGGGTTTAATGATTTCTGTTGAAAGTAAAGTTAAAAAAAAAATTTCATTAACCAAAAAAAAAAAACCAAAAAAAAGATTTTTTTTTTTTAATTAAAAAACAAAAAAGTAATAAAAATTTCAGAAAAAAGTTACATGAACTTAAATGAGATAAAAAAAAAAGGGTCACCATTTTTATTATCGAAAATCTTTAACCTAAATAGGCTTTTATAAAAAAAAAAATAATAAAAATAAGGTGAAAAAATAATTTAATTATTTTTAAAATTATGTTTTGTATTATTATGTTTATTTTAAAGTTAAATGTTAAAGTCTATGCAGTTCGAAATTTAACACGGTGTTAATTTTTCGGCGAAATAATACATTGTTAAGTTTTAATAAGAGTAATTTGCTTTTGTTAAATTTGACATTTCTAAACTACATTTTCCAAACAAAAATCTTAATATGTTCAAAATCAGAAGTTTTATACTTTCAAATTAAAGACAGTTTTTATTTTAACATTCAATTGTTAATGCCTTGTTAATTTTGATAATTCTAAGCAACAAAAAAAGCGAATAAAAATTTAGTACTGCGAAGCATAATAAATTAACGAACTCCGTACCAAAAATAATGTTAATAATAAGTTTTAAACAATATAAACATTGTTAAAATTAATACGATGCCCGTACAAATTTAACACAGAAGAGTATGTGCTTGCTAGGCTTAAAAAATAGGTAAAAAAAATGTTACGCTGGCCCGAAAAGGATTTTTCTATCTTAATTAATATTTTTTTAATAATAGTGTGAATTTAATTTAAAATTAAATTTTTTTAACTAAATCATATTTTGTTTTAGGTATGGATTTGTTTCTAATTATACCAAGTAAACCATTATATTGCTTGACAAATGAGTGAAGTGCATGGTACATAATAATTAGCATATTTAATGCCTTCGCATTGTTTAGATACATTGTATATTTTAATAAAACTAATATATTTTAAGGACAAAAACATTTTTTTTTTATTTCCTCTTCAAACTACAAGAACAATATATTAAAGTTTTAATTTTATTTATAAGTTCGGGTCTTCAAATTATGAAAATTCACGGAAAAAAAAAATCCCACGTGGCCGTAATAAAATTATATAAAAATTTTATTAGTTTAGAAGAGAATAATGAAAATTTTCAGTATAAAAGAAAACCCAAAAGGATTTTCATTATTTCAAATATTTATGAAATTGTGTCTAGAACCGGAAAATAATAATTACATATATTGTTTTTGTGTTGTACCATTATGTAAACAACACAATATACATATATTTTACATATTGCACACTACGTACGTTTATTTAAAATACGATATGTGTGTATCTTTTATTTATAACTGGTAATAATGTTTATCAAAACTTTTTGGCTAAACAAAACATAAAATTCAGTTAAATTTAATTTAATTTTTTTTTTTTTTGAATTATAATTAGATATTTGAATTTCACATAAGAATATACATTTAGAAATTCCATAAATGTAAGTAGACATATGAAATATGAGATTTATATGCGGGTATAAGGATCAAAATTATTTAATATTTGAGAAACATTTATTTTATACTTTTTGTTTCTTTTTTTTTTTGTTAGGAAAATTATAATCTTCAATATTTAAATGTGGCAGAGAACATTGTCAGTAAATTCGATTTGAAATACTTAATTATTAAATACATTCAAGAAGAATCATTAAGGATTTTTAATGGTTAAAAAATATTGTGATGAAAATAAGCGCTCACAAAAAAATCATAAAAATTTATTAATGAAAATGAAAGAACAGTATATGAACCTAATATCGATAATCTAGTTTCTAGTGTCATCTATAGAGTTATATTATTTCAAATATTACAAATATTGTTAAAGAACATTATTTGTAATGAAGTTGGGTAAATATTAGTAAGGATTTATCAAAGCTTAAAAATCAAATTATTAAGCTTCAAAATCAAATTATATAAAATATATGTTTCAAACATTTCGAATACAATACACAAGTGTACTATATAGAAATACCTAAATTATCTCAAAAGCAAAATTAATGCCGAAAACGCAACATAATACATATCTTTCATTTTTGAGTAAAAAATTTTTGGCAAGGAAAAAATAAGTTTAACTCCCTGCTTTAACTCAATATGTTAATTTTTATGTATTCTTAAACGTTTGTTTTACATACTACGTAAATATGTATATAGTATATACATAAAAAATATCCAGCCGAAAAATAAGATATTTTAATTTCAGTTTTAATTTTCCTTATTTTCATTTCCCTTGGAGCATACAAAAATTCATTTTTGAGAATCGACAAAAAAAAATTTCCTTTAAAATATCCTTTTCTTTTTGTATATTTGAAAAATGAAAAAGAAAAGTGGAATGAGAAAAAAAAGCGTGTGGCCTTGACGGGACCTTGAACTCACACCCACCAATAACAAGGCCGTTCAGTTTTTTTTTTCCTATATATTTTCTATTTTCACTAAAAAGGAAAATAAACATTGAAAATTAAAATATACTTTCCCTTTCACAAAGAAGCTTTTTTACGTAGGTACATATTTGTAGGCTTTTTTTTTTTGTATTTTCCACAAACACATTTAATTTTCATTTTCATGTGTCTAATTTTTCTCAATTGAAGAGCTTTTATATAAAAAAGAGGCGCTTTTTTCATTTTTATCTCAAGAATGTTTTCGATTTTATTATTAAAATTATGTATATATTCTCATATATTTTTAGAATATTATATTTTATATATTAATTTTTTTTTTGTTCCTTTTTCTAAAATATAATATTAGATACATATACAACTTGGTACGTAATAAAAAATTTTACCGAAAAAAAAATTAAATATATACCTATTTAAAAGATGAGAAATGCTAACTTTTCGTTCGTGTTAAATAAACATCATTAAAAACAACAAAAAAGAACTTCCATTCAAAAGATCGAAATAAATTTCTTCAAAATTTCAAAATTTGCTTAACTTAAAAATATGTGAGTTCAAAATTAAGACAAGTAAAAATTTGCAACGTCTTTTCATTTGATAACTTATTTTTTATACTACGATAAGCTTTATAAAGAATTTGAAGACTAAATTTTATATAAATCAAAAATAAATTATATAAAATTCACATAAAAATATATATGTATGTACATCAGTTTCATGAACGAAATAAAATATAAAAAATAAATAAATTGTTCTTTCTTTCTTCCGATCCACGTGCCTCTAGGAATTTTATTTTTTTTTTTTATTTTTATTTAGATATTTTTACGATAAGAATATCTATAGAAATAAACATAAAACAATTCTATAAATTACTTTTTTAATTTTATAGGAATAGAGATATAGAAAAGCTGATGGAAAAATGAAAAGAATATTATTAAATTGTATATACATACTTTTATGTATCCGTACGTAAGTACATTATATTTCTAAGGTATAGAATGATGTTTCAAAAAATATATAAAATACTACCTATACTGTTTCGAAATAAAAAAAAAAAAAAACAAATAAATTTTTATACCATATTTTGAATTTTTGATAACATAAGACGGCAGTAGGTACTAACATATAATTTAAAAAAAAAATTAATGTTTATTCGTGAACTAATATCTTTTCAGCCCGACTTGATGAAAATTTCCTGAATTAAAATGATTCTATGAATCAGGCTTAAAGTTTTCCATATTATCTTTCTCCACCATTGCAATTCACTTTTTGTCTAGGAGGATATTGCGACCCCAAAATTACCCATCTTAAACTGCTCGTTCAGAATTATTATGTATCTTTTTCATTTTTATCATAAAAATAATTTCTCACACACATTATCTGGTAAATTTTTAAGAATTTAAGAAAAACATTTTACTTCTAACTTTTCAGAAACAATGATAGAAAAAAACTTAATATTCAATTCTAGAGCATCCTGTTTAATAAGCTTGCGATCATCAAATCACCATCATGGGAGTACTTTAGAAGGCTTAATAGCGAATTCTTTTTATTACATCTAATACACCTTTGAGATAATGAGTTTTACACTTACAAAAAAAAAGAAAAGTTTCCTACCTACCTACAAATTTAATATAATAACTTATTTACACAAGTACATTATTTTAATGATTTTCTTTCATGCGAGACGCACAAATTAATAACACCCTAATTTCAAAAATTATTAAAAAAAATAACACTGCTGCAATGAAGTAAATAATTATAAAAATTCTATATTTAATTTTTCATCAATTTTCTCAAATCATTTCCTGTTTTGGAATTGATTGTAATTCTTATCAAGTGGAAGAAAAATAAATATAAGAATTTTCGATTTATCCTTTTATTATTCAATTTTCGTTTTTTATATTTATATATTATATATATATATATATATTATATTTCTTTTTATATATTAGTGGATTTTCATTTTGTTATGATTTATCTTTCAAGAACTCAAATTTGAAGATAGGTATACCTTATTATTTTATTTTATTAAAAGGTTTAAAAAAAACTGTTGTGCTGGTAAATTATGTGGTTAGAATAAAAAATAAATTATAATTAGTACACAAATTGAGGTTTTTTTTAAAAAAAAAAAAAGAAGAAATATCTTAACTTAAAAAAATATTATGTTCGTGACATTAATAAGAGTTTCTAATAATTTTTTTCTAATTTTAAATTACACAACATTTTAGAAACAAATTGAAGAAAAAAAAATTTTTAGAATTCAAAATAAAAACATAGATTTTCTTAATGGATTATTAACATAATTCTTGTAACATTGAAAAAATATTGAATTTAATGAATTTTCTCAAAATGGTTTTATTGAGATTCCGGTCAAATTAATAAAGATTTTTCATACTGAAACACTGAAAAAACACTGTATTTTTTTTTGCTACGTATATAGTTCAAGTCAATGACGTTATCAAAATTTGCTATTTTGTCATAGCAAGGAAAAATAGTGAATAGTTTCACTTTTTAATAAATATCTGTTCATATGATTATTATCAATATTTGTCATAAAAATTTTAGAAACTCATATTGTATAAAAAAAAAAAAATATTTTTTGTTATTTATTTTTGGCTAGAAAAAAACAATATAAATTATAATTTTCGATTAGCAAATTTTGCTATATATTTTTGGACAAGTTATTATTGTATTATGCAAGATTTTGTGCACACACTATCAGAAAATATTGCAGTTTTAGTTACGGCTGATTCTTATAGTTAATTTTCCAACGAGTTTTTTTCGGGGGATGGAAATAAGGCCGCAGGAAATAAGGCCGCGACGTTTTTTTGTTGCGGTCTTATTTCATTTTGAAAAATGAAATAAGGCCGCGAAGATTTTTTCGCGGCCTTATTTCGTTTTTCAAAATGAAATAAGGCCGCGAAAAAATCCTCGCGGTCTTACTTCATTTTGAAAAATGAAATAAGACCGCAAAAAATTCTACGCGGCCTTATTTCGTTTTGAAAAATGAAATAAGGCCGCGACAAAAAAAAAAATTATTCGGAGGGCTAATTTCATTTTTATAAACGAAATAAGGCCGCGTAATCTTGTGAGGTGAGCACACAGGGCAGGGGGCAGCAGGGCGGCGGGCGGGCGGTTGGTCAGTGGGATTTGCCGCGCTAGCCGCCCTGCTGCCCCCTGCCCTGTGTGCTCACCTCACAAGATTACGCGGCCTTATTTCGTTTTTCAAAATGAAATAAGGCCGAGAAAAAATCCTCGCGGCCTTATTTCATTTTTCAAAATGAAATTAGCCCTCCGATTAATTTTTTTTTTTGTCGCGGTCTTATTTCATTTTTCAAAACGAAATAAGGCCGCGAGGAATTTTATGCGGTCTTATTTCATTTTTCAAAATAAAATAAGACCGCGAGGATTTTTTCGCGGCCTTATTTCATTTTTCAAAATGAAATAAGACCGCAACAAAAAACCTATCGCGGCCTTATTTCCCGCGGCCTTATTTCACTGCGCCGTTTTTTTCAGTGTATTATAGATAGAACAATATACAAATTAGATGATAGTTAGTATAAATAGATAGTTAGTAATAAATTAGTTAAATTATAAATAATTTTTATATAATTTTATCGATGATGACGATCATAATAATTCCGTTTTCCGTCCCAGTTTGATGCTTCTCTGATTAATATTTTACCAAAAATTTGACATGAAAAATCTTCTTTTTTTTTTTCTTAATATTAAAATTTCTCATTTACAATTTATATCTTTTATTGTTGGGATAAATTGTCGGTGGTCTTTAATTATAACGTACTGTTCATTTTCTGATAAATTTTCTCTTTAATGTAAATTATAGTAATTTGAAATTAATTTTTTTCGGCTAATTATTTCAGCATGAGAAAATTTTCTATACATTTTGTGCCAATTAAATTTTCTTATTTAATTTTTTTTTTGTTTTGCATAAATTACCGCGACAGAATTTTTTTTTAAATTGTAATATGAAAAAAAAAACAAGAAATTTGTTTTCCACACAATATCGAACATCTGTTCTAGTTTTAACCAAGAAGTGTACTGCTTAAATAACAAAAGAAAAAAGGATGCAAAGTAATTTAGGCCTACCACATTTTTATAAGGAAAATTTTTTTCTTTTTTTTTTCCTTTTAAAAGATTATATTTGTGTGAGTGTATATTTTGGCAAATTGTAGTTAATATAAAAGCTTCAGGAGAATTGTTTATGTAAAAAATATTTTGAATACAGAACTTTATTAATTATTCTCTTTTGCTTTTAGTTTCTTTTAAGTGCCCAACCCAAAAGAAAAATATATATAATATACATATTTTCCGTATTTGATTTTTGGTACCAAAATAAAAAGAAGAAAACATTGAAAATAAAGCCAGCTGCATTTATTTTTTTTTTGATTATTTTAAGCCAAAAATGACAACTGCAGACATTTCCAACAATAATATTAAAATTATAAAATAATAAAATGTTTTACATAAACTTTTTTATATGTTATTAAAACAGACTTTGAAATTCAATAAAATTATTAGACTGAAAGACTTCTCAGTGTCATCCATCATATTGGAAGTTGAAAATAAAGAGTTTTCTTTATAACTTTTCTTCAAACAAACTCCATTATTTGCGGAAAATTTTTAATTGAACGTCAAATACAGATTATTTTGATTTAAAAAAATAAAAATAAAGACTTATTTTGAGCAAAAACTTAATTATCTCTTTTTAAATGTCATAATAATTCTTTAATTTTGTATATAATAATTTTTTTCTTACATATTCACAACTGGTATAAAAATAATAAGAAGTATATTATAAGAAATTATTATAGGCGCACAAAAATAGAATTTGAGGTGAAAAGAGCACATTATTCAAGTTTTGCATATTTTTATAGCACGCAATCAAAACTTAATACCTAAAGTTTCAAAAGGATTTTCTTTTATTTTATTTTTTTTCGCAGTTTTGCCAGATTATAATATTATCCTTCCAATAAAAAATGAAAATATAAACATATTAAAAGAGGATAATAATATTTTTGAGACTAAAAAAAAAAATTGTTTTTTTGTTCTTGCTTTTGGGTAAAAAAATTTTAAATAAAAAGGAAAATATGAAAAATATTATTCGAAATATTTAAGGTGGAGCGATTGACATTGAAATATTATCAAAAAAAATTAATATATATAAGATTATGAATGATATACATGTATACACCTGTAACATATTTGCATATATTTAACTTTAAGTATAAGTATGCATAGTTCCACAAGCATTTTGACTTCTGTTCTCACTTTAATGTCAATATATGAAACTAAATAGTAAACACAAAAGAAAAAACAACCAAAATGCTCCCACGTTCAAAAAAAACCCTTAAAGAGGTATAAATCAATTTGCTTAATAACCTCAAAAAATGCAAAGCACTGTTTATATGCGGCTTAAAATAATTAACTATTATAACATTCATTAAGCAAACAGTTAACATTCAAGGCTGTCATCTTGTGTAAGCACTCAAGCATACACTTAATTTTTAATGAAATTTTATTTTTCTTTAAATTTTCTTCTTTAAATTTTTATAACATAAGAAAATTTTAGGCATAATAAATAAATTGAATAAAAAATTTTCACATCTTTTTTATATGTGTACACATCATTATAATATCAAAAAAAAAAAAATTCTTTTATCTAAAGTGAAGGTAAATTCAATGAACAAGCTTTTATAATATGAATTGACAATTAAATTACTTCATATTACAAAAAAAATTTTTTTCTTAATTTTGGCATTATGTATATTATATGTCACGAAAATTTGCAGATATTATTTCAATAACTTAATCTGTTCTTTTGAATCATCCTTGTTTAGACAAAATAATGACATATTATGTTCGAAATAAGAATTGTACGCCTTTATTTGACAAATCAAATAAATACAAAAATAATTATAATTATATGCAAGATACCTGGTAGAACTGTTTGATTAATTTCTCTTCACAAAATGTCATATATATACATATATGTGTACTTGTACATAATGTATTATGTATTATAACTAAGTGATTGAAAAATTTCCAATATAATTCTTTTGTAAACTTTGTGGTACACGAGAGTAAAAAATAAATATTGAATTTATTTTTTTTTTCAAATCAAATAAATTCTTAATAATAATTCATTCATAAAAATGAGAAAGGAGGTTGAAGTGAGAATATGAGAATAAGTGTGTACACCTGTATAATGTGTATGTTATGTTTTACATAATGTCTAAAACATAATATTTTATGAAATTCTTAGAAATGATTGATTTCTTTTGATTTTGAATCAAATTTCTTAATTTTAAGAATATTAAATATTCACATAAAAACACATACCACAATTTGATTCTTTTTCAAGTTAATAAATTTCAACATAAAATCATTATTTTTAAAAATCTTTAGGTAGCAATATTTTAGAAAAAAAAAAATCAAAGCAAATATTACAAAATACGATATAATAATGTTGTTATTTATACTTAGAAATCAATGATATATTTATTTATTTTATATGATAAGATAATGTTATTTGAAGAAACATATATGTATCAATTATAATTATTTCAACTTTTGTTTCATCTCATTATTTTAGACATGAGTATATTCACTCTAACATGTATAGCTCGAGTCGGCACTTATTATTTCCTATATAATTTATACATTTGTTGTATCTTAGCAGAACTTTTTACTATGTTTACTGTTTATTAAATTTATTAAATCGCCTGCTCAGAAATGAAACAACGTATAATGAAAAGTATAGTTTCGAGTAATTTGAATTTAAAGATTTGAAAATTAAAAAAAACGTATCAAAAAATATCAAGTAGCGTACAATTTTCATCTAAAAAACACATTTTAATCAACATTAAGAATATTGCAAAGTAGTTGTACTTATAAAATCGAGTACGAGGAATCGAATGGTGCTATTGTCAAATAATGACGTATAAATGTCATACGTTGTTTCATTTCTGAGCAGACGAAATGTATTATATAAAATAGTACAAATATTAATTATAAATTTAATTAATTGCTAGAATTATTAAAAAGTTTTCTTAGGTTTATGTATTTTTGGAATTTTAATTTGTTAATAAAATTTATAAAAACAACACTTATTTAAGATGTAATTATAAAAGGCGTCGTAACTAAATAATAATAATAAAGAAAAAAAACAATAATTCTAATTTGTAAATTAATGTAAAAAAAATTAACTTTTTGTAATAATTTTTTTTTGTAAATAATTTGTTTAACTTTATACGAAAAATAAGGAAAAAAATTATTATAACACGCAAAGTTGCGTGCCAATAAATTCCAACAAGGATTCTATATATGTATATACTTTTTATCCAATAAGAAAATTTACTATCAATTTTTTATGAAAACAAAAGATAATTTAAATAATTAAAAAAATAAATAAGTTGACCAAAAAAAAAAACAATTATCATAAAGTTTGTAATAAAAAGATAATAAATTTAAAAATTGCATTACTTCTGTATTAGTTATGAATACAACTAAAAGTTTAATTACTTAAATTAGTTTTGACTGTTTGAGAATTAATGATATTTGGATAATAAATATTAATTTAATTATTCATGAAAATAATTTGAAATTACTTAATAAAAGTTTTTTGAAGTGAAACTTCTTTAGAGGCATTGTAATTGAGAGTGAAAAAAATGTAAGTGTCAAAAATGTAACGCTGAATGTCAAAAATGCCTCGATTATTGTCAAAAAAAAAGGCAAAAAAAAGAAAAAATTTATGTGTCAGCTGATATAAAACCGACAGCCACTAGCAACTTAATGAAGCTTATCAGCGCAATAACCTACTCTATATTGGCTCAGAATCAAAGTCGAAAATACTATTTTTTTTTTCGATTGAAAGGAAAATAAAATTTATTTTAAATTATTGAATAACAAATATTTCATTTATTAATTATTAGTGCTAATTTTCAAAAAGTTTTTGGAATACAAATATGTATTCTGAATAAAAATGTTCCAATACACCTATTTTGTAGATAATTTATTTTTGATATTAATTTTTCTTAATGTAATTTTTTTAGTTTGTTAGTGTAATTTATTTTTGACATCAAATTACACTAATAAAATGCAGGAGGAATATGTTTATTACAATCGGAAGAAATACTAATGTCAAATTTTGCAGGCATATTTGAAAATGCTCTTTTAACTAAAACAGATTTTTTTTTGAAGTAATTTGTAATTGAGTTGTTGGTATAAATTATTTTTGCCATTAAATTCCATTAATGCAATGCATGTAGAATATTTTTATTCTAATTCCTTTTTAGAAGAAGTACTCATATGCCTGAAATTTTTCAGGCATATTTGAAAGTTATTTTAGGTTAAACTTTTCGGGCAACAAAAAGAAAACATGATTTAAGCCACGCTGCTGTTTTTTCATACATTATTGTCGCTAATAATATAGTTGTAACCGGAATTTTGTTTACGGCTTAAAATATAGTGAAATTATCTGGCAACCAGTGATGCCATGCAACTATAAATATAGGCATTTTGAAATAATTTAAAAGCCATTATACCACTAAAATTTTTGAGCTTAAAAAGTATTTTAGAATTTTTAAATGTTTTTATATCTAAGTAGTCGCTGGTTTTTAATTTTTTTTGTTTAATTGTTCTAAGCCGCCGAATTCCCCCAAAACAAGTTATTTTAAGTCGACTGGCCGCAGCAGTCGAAGGAATCGATTGGCGTCATGTCTTATATTAACTTGGCCATTTTAAATATTTATTTAGCCGCCCCAGAAAATACTATTTGCCATGAAGTTTCACTTCTTCCGTGTGTCCCGAGACTCACATATTTTTATTTTTTTTTATATTAATGTGCTTGAGGAAATATTATATTAAATATAGCTACAGAATTTTTCTTTAGAAGCACAGAGGCTAATAATGAAATATTTTTACTTTTAACATAATTTCTTTAATTTAAGAAAATTTTACGTTTATTTTTAAAAAAAATTTTAAATTATACTTCATAAAATAAAATTGGATTCAAAACCAGGTATCGTGAAAAAAAAAAATTCTGTTTGGTAAAAAAAATTCAAAACGTTTACACTGTAAAAGTAACTTACAATATATATATTATACAAAAATAAAAAAAAAATCTTGACCTAAAATCCCTAATAACAAAAAAAAAAAATCTTTATATACACTAAAAAGGAATTTGTTTAATCATTTTATTATTCAAAGAAAATCTTCAGCATCATTAGCTTCTTAATTTTCTTTATGATAATGAAAAAAAATGTATAAAAACCTTATTTTTAGACGCAATATAATGATTTAGATCAAAAGTCAAGGCATAAATTTATAATATATGTAAAAGCTCAAAAACTACTTATAAAATAATTTTAAATTAAATGAGCAATAATGAAATGATCACTTATCTTAAGCTACAGGAACGGCAATTTACAGAAATTATATTTCGATGATATGAAGAGCTGTACATACAATTATATTATTAATAGAGTTATAGTTAAGAGCAAGCTAAACGAAATAGTTCAAAAGCAATATTTTTCGTTAATCTCAAAAGCAATAAACTTAAAAGTTATTTTTCTTAAAGCCCTTCTGATTTCTAAGTAAAAATATTTCGTCTGCTGAGAAATGAAACAATGTATAATGAAAAGTATAGTTTCGAGTAATTTGAGTTTTAAGATTTGAAAATTAAAAAAAACGTATGGAAAAATATCAAGTAACGTAAAATTTTTGATCTAAAAAACACATTTTAATCAACATTAAGAATATTGCAAAATAGTTGTACTTATAAAATCGAGTACGAGGAATCGAAGGTGCTATTATCTAATAATGACGTATAATTATCATACGTTGTTTCATTTCTGAGCAGACGATTTAATAGTTTACTTATTTTTGAATACATATGTTTAAGCGCTCAAATTCGGAAAAATCAAATAATAAAAAAAAGTACTAAAACTAATCCATTACCACCATGATGACTGAAATATATACCTGTTGAAAAGTTATTTATTATTATAATGTCATTCTCGAAAGAAATATACATTATCAAAAGTATTTATTTATTATTTTTTCATGACAAAAGAATATTGTTGTTTTTGGTTTAGAAAATGCTGAAAAACCACTAAATAAAAATATTTCGAGCAAATTATAGAAAAATAATACGAATCTACATTATATGTATATGAATAAAAAAAAAAATGTATGTAAATAAATAAAAAAATGATTAATCATTTTGGAAAACGTATAAAATAATATCAAATTATAACAAACAAAATTATACTTTGCGGTAACATCAATTTCTATTAAGATAATTAGATTGACATTTCATCTGTTATTGATTTTGAATTTTATTCCACTTAAAATCATCACCAGTAAGATAAAAAGAAAAAAAAAATATAAAATGACACAAAAATTATGCTATGTAAATTAAAAAAAAAGAAAATCTGTACTACGTAAGAAAAATGACGAAGAAAATGAAATCCAAATAAATGATCAATGCTGCTCGAATGAAAAAAGAATTCATAATAATTCAATTGAGAGCTAATTTCCATTAGTTTTGAGTTCATCAATAGAAGCAATAGACATTTCTAGCTTGTTATCGTTATTTGAAAAAAATTGGTATGAATGTTCAAAGCGTCATACGATGGAACTTCTAATGGTTCTCAATTTTTGATTTTCATATTTAAGATTATTGAATTAGTTTTCATTTTAATTTCTTAATTAAGCAACTTGGGAAGAAATTTTCAAATTTGTGACAGAAGTCTGTGAAATTATTATAAAAAAAATGTGAGAATGTGATTAGAATTGGACTATACATACTCCTCTGAAGTATAAGAATTTAAAGAATCGATAATTGAACTTTTTTTTTATACGCGGCCAGCTGAAGAGGGCAAGATCGACTTTTGTTCTAAAAAACAAAGTAGGATAGCCGAGCAAACAAGTTCATTTAATTTAAAAAACTGTAAGATCAAACAACAAAAGTTTTTCACTCAATAAAAGTATAAAAGATCGATTAATAGCGCTGGTCGATTTGTTCAGCATTCTTCATCGAATTCTCAATGTAATTATTACATTCAATTAAGAATATAGAAATTCGCATCGCATTATATGTATATTAAAGTCCTTTTTAAATGAAAAATATTTTGTAAACATTCCCTGTTACACATGCTGTGTAAATTATTTATGAAAAGCGCAAAACATAAAAATTAAAAAAAAAATCTAAACATGTACAAAAATGATATATCAATTTTTTTTTTCTAAAAAATGATTAATAGCCAAGAAAATCACATTTTCATTTTCTATATTTTTAATAAAAATTTATGTTTTACTTTTTTCAAATTAATTAAAATTATATTATATTAAAACATACTATGTAATTTGTACTATAAGATCAAAGAATAAATTATTGAAATTAAAGAACAAGTGCTGAAATCGCGAAAATAATTTTTCCATTTAATTCATTATAAGTATTTATATAAAAGACGGAGAAAATTTTTTTTTTTTTAAAACAAAAAGGAAATTAATTTTCACTTCAATATAAAAGAAAAACAATACAAAATTAATTTGAATAATCCTATTTGAAAACACAAAAAAAAAAATTATTATTTAAAATTTTCAAAACCAAATAGTTACTTCAGTCATTAAGGATATGCAATTAATAAAAAATATGTATTAAAAATGAATAAAATATTTAATACAAAGTAGTAGTAAGTAATTATTCAATAAAATTGAGTAGTATATAAGTAATTATTCAATAAAATTGAGTTTTATTTATGACAATATTTATTTAAATATATCTCAAAAAATATTTGAGAATTTTGTAGATTGGAATACTAAAAAAAAAAAAAAAAAGAAACGATTACACATTTTTTGAAAGAAATACCTGATATAGCCAATTTTTTATCGTGTGGCAAAATTCAGTCTTCAAACTGTCTAAATATATAAATGTCCTTCTAATGACCAATCAGTTATCAAAGTTTTCAATGTAGAGTTCATCGTTATTATAACTAAAAATTTTGAAACAATTGAAACCAATAATATAATCTTCATATCTTTAAACGTTCATACATATAGATTCTGTTATTATTAGAAGTAATTTCCAATTTTATCTATTCTTAACCATTTAAATAAATAATTTCCAATCTTGGCATATTGATTAAAAGAACCAGAATTAAAGCATATTTTGTTTAAGAAAACAAAAGGAACTTTATAACTAAATTACATTAGTCCTATAGGGAAAATTTTTATAGATAGTATTAAAATTTTTCGTCAAAAGCTTTAAAAGGATGTAATTTTCACATTATTCCTTTTATTAGTTTATATATATTATTTATACATAAAATATACAAAATATAAATATGTACATATAATATGAACATTAAAAATGAAGCGTTAAATTTTTTCACTAAATTTGAATAAATTTCCCGGTAAAAACCTTTATAAGAAAATGTAATAATTTACTGTCAACTTTTTGTCAGTATTAAAAGATATATATACTATACATACTAGATAATATAAAATTTTTCCAAAAATTTCATTACTGTGCGTATTTTAAAATTTATTAACATTTTTATTCATTCCTCAATCGAAATTATTTGCATTTACGTTACATTTACTCACGATGAAAAAATTTAAAGAGCTTTCAAATTATATCTACTTCATCTTCATTAATGTTAAACACATTGAATTATTTACTTAATATAATACAAAATTCTGAAAAATAAAATTATTTAACATTATGTTGGACCGAAGTCTTAATACCATATCGATTTTCACAGAAACAAGATTTAAAATTTTCTCAAACAGTGGAATATTATAAATTTTGACTCAATTTATACTTAACCATAATATAATCCCAAAAAAAAAAATCTATTTTTAATCCTTAGAAATTTTTTTTTAAAGAAAACTCTTTTCATTCATTGCAACTTTAGTCTTTAGAAAATAACAAAAAAAAAAAAGTTTTGGTAATTCAGCAGACAGTTTTCTTGGAGTCAAAAAAAAAAAAAAACAAAAATCTTTAATTTCATGCTTATGTAACTTAAAACTTAAACAATCTTCATCGATAATCAAAAAAAAAAAATTTTTTTTCTTACACCCTCTGACCCAAAAAAAAAATAATTCTAACAAAGAAAAATCCTTGAATATTCAATTATTACTTTTTTTTCTATGGAAATTACAATTAGAATAAAAAAAGAAAATATATGCATTTTATCCACAAAAATTTCAAATATTTTCATGTAGTTTTTCGTGAATGCATATTGCGACCAAATAAAGTTGCATTAACTACAGCAAAAAAAAAAAAAAAGATTGTTAAATAAAGAATTTTAATAAAATTAAGTTAAGAAGTTCAACAACTTTAAAATTATTAAAATATTGCATTAAGAAATCCCTTTGTGACCAGAATATTTGTCAGAAAACAGCTCATTTAATATTTTATTACCGAATGACTGCAAATCTTGATTTTTTTGTTTAAATTTTATACATAATATAAATTTAATATTTTATAATTTTTCTTCTAATAGAATGAAGAAAAAATGTTGAAAAAAAAAATATCATGTTAGTTGCATATTGTTAATGTTATTAATAGAGAACCAAGATATTCTTATTGATTATACTCGAACAGTGTTTACGTAAATGTGCAAACTAGAATTGAAAGAGATTTCTTTCAAACTTATAATATTAACAATAAAACAATATTAATATAAACTTGTTAGATTTATAAATATACTGTCATTACACTGGCCTACAATAAAAAAAATTTGTATTGGTGCAGCTCTGTTCGCATCTGTAGTCGGTAAAGTAGTTAGTATGAACTACATTGCTGCTATTAGATGTCAGCTGACAGCTCTGGTTTACCTACAATTCTTATTTCAATTTTTTTACGGTTTTATTCAAAATCAGTCCATGTTATAACTACTTTTATGACATTAATCGTATAAATTTATGATGGCAAGTAAGTCAAGAAGTTGCATTAACGATCCTGATATGTTTTGTTACATATGCGGTGAGTATATAATGAAAGATCAACGGAAACCGATTAATGACACGGTAATTCGCTTGTATTCTGTATACTGGTATTGAAATTGGCAATCATGAACAAGAGCTGATATGAAAAATGTGACTAGTTTTCTTGTATCAGCTCACAAAATATACCCAAAATCAGGTCTAAAATCTTCGGCACCAAAATGAGTGTAGGCCAGTGTTATTATTTGAAAATTATGCTCTAATTTAATGTCAACCTTCATTGTAAATTATTCCAAGTAATGAAATTCCACTAGAATATACGGCTTTAAAGAAGAAGAATTGAGTATCAAATATCAAATATATATCTTATTAAAGTGTCCGAATCTTATTAAAGTATCAGAATGTACAAACATAAGACAACATCCAAATTACTTAAAAGACTGATCATTTAATTTTTACGAAAGTATTAAAATACATTCTAAGCTTTATTTTACTATAATTCTTAAATAAATATAACTGACTTTGTTTTCGTTTTTGATACTTCATTCTTAACAATTTAACTATGCTCTTAAGTGGATTGATACACATATATTCGTTTTAGAAAGTTTTGATTTTATTTTTAATTTTTGAACGTTTATCATATCAGTTAACTCTGTTTAAAAATTAATTTCCATAATAATTATCTGACTATTTCGTATAAAAAAAAATTTAATATTCTTTGCTTGACAATTTCGTGAAAACATAATCGTAAAAAGTTTAAAATTTCTTTTTTATGTACTTCTCGTTTTAATTTTTTTATTTTTTTTTATCTATGAAGCAATATAATTTATTTATATATTTTAAGAGAATATTATAATAATAATAATAAAAAAAAGTTATTTTTTATTCGACTTGATTGCATGTGGATTGACTTTAATTTTTTTCAAATATAAAATATAATAATAATAATAATAATGTATGCACCCCTTACTAAAACCTAATTTTTATAGAATTCAGGATTATCAGAGCTAGATTTTTGACACATAAATATGGAAATATCTCATTCTTTGCGTTTACACATTAAAAATATTCAAATAAAGAGCATCGGACTTCGTGTCGCACCGCCATGGCAAGTTTGCCTCAAATTTTTAAATAACGGACTTGATTGTACGATATTTACCTAATTACATGATCGGATTAAAACAGAGTTGAGTTTTCGTTGAGTTGATTTTTAATAAGAAATTTTTCAACTCGACGAAAACTCAACTCTGTTTCAACCCTATCATGTAAACTAGGTAATTGTAATTCATTTATACTTATTACACAGCCCAAAGTCATAAAAATTTTTTAATTAAATGCAAACCACCCATTAATTAATATCTTTTATACCCACTCAATAAAAATTTATTTTGTTATTTAAATTCTAGGAAAAAAGTAAATTAATACGCTTGAGCTTAAAGTTTATAATAATATAATTTTTTTTTAGAGAACATTTTTATAGTATAATTATAAATATGTAAGAAATATGTACAAAATGCCCAATATAATATACACATAGGATTAATATATCTATATGCACAATATACCTTTACTTATTTATATAAATATATAATGTTAATATTCATAGTAATTTGTTATACTTTTAGTTATATGTATACTATATATTATTTTAGTTTTATTTTTTTAGTAATTAATTTTTTTTTATTATTATTAAAATATTGATGTGTATTTTTTTTATATTTTCATTTCATTGCACAAAGCGAATTCGCGATCGAATTTCGTTTACGAATTTAATAAAAAAAAATAATAAAATATATAATAATTGTAATATATTAAATAAAATCTATATATTAAATATAAAAAGACTTACCTAATAACGTAATTAACACAAACCACACTTTGTGGTTTCTGTTTATCATAAATGACAGTAGCTTGTGTCACCAGCCAACAGTAACCGCCAGTTTTTCCAAGAAATCGATATCGGCAAGTTTCTCCTTGTCCTTTACTTAAAACTGAAATAGAAAAAAAAAAAAAAAACTCATCAACTCAATCAAAATATAAAAAAATATCAATTCAAGCTAAAAAGTCAATTTGATCTTCGATAATCGATATATTATCAGAAAAAATTGAAAAGCAAAAATCGTTTAACATTTTTCCAGTTGAGAATTTATCTGGCTTTTTAATCAAACTTAAATTTTCGATTGAACTTATTTTTCTAAAAGGAATCTTCTTGAATTGATTTCCCAAGGATTAATAAATGTAAATTTCTTCTTTTAGATTTAGCTAGAGACAATATGTAAATGCAAAAAAAAAAAATTGTATTACAAATAAAAAACATTAAAAATATTATATTAGGCAAAATAAAACTGACAAAAAATATTTTTATAACTTAATTTTTTTTTTGGAATAATTAATTTTTTTTATTAACCGGTTTTGTTATATTGCACATTAAATGAAAATTGTCAGAAAGTGTGTGAAACCAATATGAAATTATAAGTAATAAAAAAAAACATTTTAATATTTTGGACAACTGATCCTATTCTATAAAATAAGAAATTAATTACATTTTTGCAACTTTATTGGAATTTTATGCAACCCATCGTAAAATTTTACCATTTTTTTTTATTTAGAAATTTGTATGTGCATAATAAAAATAAGAAATATTTTTTGAAGCGAACAAAAATAGCCATTAATATGAAAGAATAAAATTGCGCCATAATTTTATTAAATTTTAACCTGTATTAATAAATTACCTAAATTTTATAAATTTTTGTAAACCGAGTTCAAATTTTCATTTCAAATTTGATATGCTTATTATTTTAAACTTTAGACTGAACATCGAAAAATAAACTAAATTTAAATTGTATTTTAATTCATTATGATAAAAGCTAGCTTTTTAATTTTAACATTATAATATCATATTTAAAATGACATAAATATTAAAACAGCCTAGTTCACCAACTTAATCCTCCTTCATTTCAACTAACTTTAGTATTAGTATTCAATTTATACCGTACTATTAAAGCTATATGCTTTGATCCGACAAAAAGATGAGCTTATCTGATATTTAACGCCTTCATCTGTAAAATTATCAATGGAATCAAAACTTTTTTTTTTAAAACAGTCTTTCCGATATAATTATACCTTCATTTAAAAACTGTATTATTAAATTTTTTTTTGTTCAAAATCATTACCGTATCTTTTCATTAAATTTTCCAATATAATTAAGTTAATTTAAAATGAAAATAGAAAAAAAAAAGTTTTTCATTACATTTTTACTCATTGAATTTCCAAAATTTATATAATTTTACATAACGTAATGTTGTGAACAAAAAATTCATTTTAGATAATGACTTCATTCACCTTATTTATACTTGTAACTTTATTTTGAAAAATTTCCTTCTTATCTACAGACATTTTATACATTTTCCGTCAAAAATAATATATAATATTCACAGACATTATTACATAATTTTAGGAAAAGTTTTTCATTTCGGCATAGATGTACTAAATATAATTATTTCATATTTATTTCATCTACCATTAGAAGCATTATTGAGAAAATTATAAGTTATGATACGTGTAATTGAAATTCTATAGTACCGTATATAAAGATTTATTTTATTTGAATTATTTACAATATTTACATAATTATTTATACGTTACGTATTAACTAAATTACTGATTTAATCTGAAAATTAGTAAGCTCTAATTCAAAAATAAACACAATTTTAAGCTTAAAAATTGTGACTTTCTAACTAATTTAATGTGTAGTTGAAGAATATTAACTCACCATTCGTTCTCTAAATTGGTTTCCCATTAGAAAATATTTTTATATAACAAGTTTACCTAACAATTATTTTTAACTAAGTTTGAGAAAAAATAAACATATTATATGAAGAATTTATACTGAAAACATTCTGTTGGAATATACAATTATTAGAATGCATATAGCTACAAATATAAAAGATTATGGGAATTTTCGCGAAATATTTTACATTTAAAAGGAACGCAAAACTTTCTTCTGGTATGAATATATACCTAGGAAAAATTATTTTTCCCAAGAAAAAACTGCATTCTTATTTTAATAAACTAACTATTTTTTTTGTTACCCTATTTGGAAAATGAAGAAAACTTAAAAGGATAATTTAACTAAACGGTTTATTAACCTTAGTTTTCTCGTCATCGCATGATGGTTATTTAGAAAATAAAAGAAAAAAATATATTATCCAACATAATTTTAATTTATATACTTTATAATGCTTTTAAGAGAATTTTTCCTTTTAAAAAAAAAAAAAACTAGATTTTAAAATATCTTAACATAATTTTAAATTTACTTATTGTTTGTAAATATATGGAGAATAGTTAATATTAAATGAAATTAGAATTAACCAAAGTAACAAATAGATTCATTGTATTGTACGAAAAAAAATGTAATAAAAAGTTTCAACAATTTATAATTGGTTTTCTAAAAATAGTCAAACATTATTATCAGTAATTTTAGTAGAATTTAAGTAACTGATTGCCAGATGCGGTTCTAACGGGCGTCGCACATGGCGCTCGCCAGGGGCCCCGCGATAGAAAATTGTAGCTTCTATTCTATTCACAATGCCATGAAAACGTGAATTTTACAAAATGTTCCCTATATTGCAGTCATAGTGGAAAACACAGTATCTACCAAAATCTGAAAAATTTAGGTATTGATGGCATTTGATAGTAAAAATCACAAACTTTTGAATACAAAAAATTTGCCAAATTATTTTTGAAAATCGATCCAAAATTTCAAAAAAGTTTTTTTTATTTTAAAATGCTTTATATATTTTGTTAAAATTATAAAATTTGGCGGCATCTATTTTTAATAATGAAAAAATGCAGCATAACTATACGGAAATACCGTACTATAAAATATACTGAATGAAGAATATTAAAAAAAAAGAATAATTCTAATAAACTTAAAACCTATTATTCTCATATTCAGTTTTTATACTAGATACTGTTTTTTCCCCTATGACTGCAGTATACGCGTTCGGCGTTCATCAAAATATAAAGCGAAAATCGTATAGTCTCAAATCATGTTACCGATTTTGGTGTAATAATACAAAGTGATAAATGTAGAGATCAATCCTACGACAATGCTGGAAATATCGCGTAAATATTATAACTTCGCTACACTTCAGGTTACAAACACAGAATTCCATGTTTTGCAGAAAAAAATGGGTTCGTTCTGTGTTTGATACTTGGTTTGCCATATAAAAATTTTTTTTTTTTTTTCATGGTTTGAAAGTCGGTTCGACACAAACCTAGAAATTTTACTACATAGTTTTATTGCATTTCAAAAAAAAAAAGGTATAACCTGTCAATTTGCAGAAAATTTACAGAAAAAATCATACTTTAAAATGCTTCGATATAAAAAAAATAATAATAAATTGTAGGTTATCAAAAAAGAAAATAAATTAAAATATTTTTAAAAAAAAATTGAATATTATTTTTATTTTACATTATTTCTTTAAATTAAAAAAATTCATTTTTTTTTTTTTAATTACGAAAAATTAAAATTTTATTTTACAAAGAATTTTTTTTTAATTTTACAAAGAATTTTTTTTTAATTTCAAACCAAACCATCTTTTATAAGTGTGTCACCCCATTCGCCAACCTATTTTCAAACCAAGAAATTCATGGTTGCTAACCTGAAGTGTAGCGAAGTTATTAGGGTCTGCAAGCGCATATAAAGCAACATAGTCCAACGCGCTTTACTAACCATGTATGAGCCATTCTTTAAATTTTGTAATTTAATTATTTTTTGATAATTTAGTTTATAGAAATAATATTTAAATGATTTTGTTTGAAGTTTTTCATTAAATTTTATTTAATATTGTTTTATTTTATTTAATTTAGAGAGTAGGGGCCCAGGGCTGGACTGGGAATAAATTTAGGACCGGGAAATTCAAATTTTTCTTTATAAAATAATTTTCTCACACTTAAAAAAAAAATTAAAAGAAGAGATCACAATTTTAGACAACGGATTTTGGCACGGCCCACCGGGAAACTCCCGCTAGTTTGTTAGGCCAGTCCAGCTCTGTAGGGGCCCAATTTGTTTTCAGCGCCAGGGGCCCCGACACCGTTAAAACCGCCTCTGCTGATTGCAATTTAATACATTGAAATAAATTTTATATGACATTATGTTCAAGCACGCTCTAGCTAGATGTTAATCAATTTATTTAAATTTTCGCTGAATATCTTTAAAAATTCATCATAACTAAAAACGTAAACACAACATAAAATTGTAAAAGAAAATTTTATTACACAACATCTTATTGTCAACATAAGACAAAAGTATATTTTGTAACAAAAAATATGTAATCTCTAACATGTATTATGTCAATGATGCTGTAATAATTTAATATAATGTATGCGTTTACAATTGTACTTTATTTCCCAAATTTTTTCGTTTTTGTATTTTCAAACTGTATCAATAAAGGTTCTAGTACCTATGGAAGGAATTCAAAATTTGAATGCACAATGATCCCTTATTTTAACATTATACAAAAGCTAAAAATATAGTTGTTATATTTATAATAATAATATTTTCTAAATAAATACAATATTTTTTTGCTAAAGGGTTTAAATTGAATTCCTAATTAATTATTAATAAAGTATAACTATACAAAAAAATAAAGTTTAAACTCAAAAGAAAGTCTTTAATAATTAATTTAAAATTAATCAGATTAACTTTTTTTTATATACAGAACTTTAAAAAAAATTAAAATTTATACAAAAATTAATTCCAGTAAAAGCAAGTGAACCCTTAAAGAAAAACTAAATGTTAATCTTTATTTTTCCTTCAACATAATTTTGTCTCCGATGTCAAAGGGTATTTTACTTTATTATTATTATTATTTTTTTTTTTTAGTTTTTTCTTCCTTTTCTGTTCAAATAAACCTTAACGTAACTTAATCACATTATAACGATGTTAATCTTGACATTTTCTTAATAAACAAAACAAAATTAAAGCGCACAAATAAAATAAGTTTTTGATTTCATTAAGCTTTTAATTTTGTTTCTTTCATTCTTTGAAAATTAATGCAGTTAATATTGCAATTGCAACCACATGCTACATACACAGTATTGAGTAAAATTGATTCAAATAAACAATAATGATTTCCTTATTTATTTGATACAAAAGCCAAATAATAAAATTTAAACATTTTTTCTTCTAAATATATTTTTGTTATATAGATATTAGGTATATAATTGTTTTATCTATAAGTATTATCAAAAAAAAAATAAAAGAAACGCAAATAAAAATAATTTTAGACAAAAATAGAACTCTTTTTTGTTTGGCTTTATAATTTTATATGAAAAATGGGATTTAAACGCGTCATCAAACTATATATTTTGGTCATTAAACATCCCATCAAACTTTATTTTTAATTTTTATAATTAATTTTTAATCAAAAATATGAGGGACCAATACAAATAAAAAATGTTAGCCCAAAAAGAATAATGTTTGAGCGTTTCCTTTCTTAATCCTTTTATTTTCTTTGGTATTATTTTAAAATTATTTTAAATGTATAATAAAACTTCTACCTACAAATATATTTTTTAAATTAATTTACAAAATTATAAAAAAAAAAAAAATTATCTTATTTAAATCAGAGAAAATGAAAATTGTTAATCTGTTCTTGATCTGAACTGAGAATATAATCGACATTCTGTTAAGCTTAAAATCATAGACAATAATGTATATGTATGGACACATAAAAATGTTGCTTATATAAATCTTATATTATGTTTTATTTTTTTTCATGTTATCATTCCTAGTCGTTTTTACTTGCGGCAAACTTATATTTTTAACATACATATATATAATAGTTGTAGGACACACATGTAATAAGAAAAAGAAATATAGCAAAACATAAATGTTATTTAGTTTTGTAATTTACAGAAATAAAAAGTTACGTTATATAAAACACAATTTTTCGTTACACCCTCAAAATTGGAAATGTATCACATTATATTTAAAGAAATTGAAGTCATATAAAGTTAAGGGAAATAGAAAAGAATTAAAAAGTATTTTAGTTTATTTGGCAATAGTTTGAGAAATCTTTATTTTATAGTTTATTATTGTGGAAACGCAATATGGTATTTATCTATCATTCTATCTTATTATGTACAACATATATACCACGTAAGCAATTAAGTTTATGTCTCAGTTAATTGGTAACATTATTAAATCGAAAACTTTTTTATGCAATCCAAACGTATATAATAATGTGTGCAATTTCGAACGATGAACGATAAACGTTAAAATATAAATTATTGAAATTGTTGCAACTTAATAAATTGACTTAAAAATGATCTGTCTTCTATCAAATAGCGTTATTTATTTTATATCGAAATCTATCTTGAATTATGTTTAATTTTTGAATAAATATCTTAAACATAATAATTAGCTGTAATACATATAGTTTAAATCGTTAATTTGGCCTTTACAATATTAAATTTAGAATTCAATATTGTCTTAGATTTTCCATTACTTGTTACACACATAATTTAGACACAGTTAAGTAGGATACAAACAGACAAATCTGTTTTCAAATTGCTAAAAATAAAATAAAAATTGCAGCTAAAAGATAATAATAAATTAAATTTCTCGACTAAGGGAAACTAAATAAATGTATATAAGTTAATTTTTAAAATCTTTTCTTTATAACTAACAAGATTCTTTTAATATGAACCATTTAAGAAAAAGTTTAGTAAAAAAAAAAAACTAAATTTTTATTGAAGATATACACTGATGGCTATAACTAAAAACGAATGAGAATCAAAGGAAAAATTTTCCAACTTTTTTTTTATTTTTTTTATGGAACTATTTAATTTTTATTATTGTGCAATTTTTTTTTTCTTTTTTTTTCGAGAAAAAAAAAAATAATAATAAGTGGAAAATTAAAAGAAAAAAGGAAAACAGTATTTAGCGCAAACACCTTTAATTACAAATTTTTTATTGTTTTCTGTTTGCAAGAATTAAAAAACTTTTTTATAAAATGATTTTTAAAATGACTTTGATTGTTTAACTTTCGTAGAAAAAAAAATAAAAATTATTTATTTTTCTTCTTCTTCTTAAAAAGTTGAGGAAAAAAATTCATTCTTGCTGTAAATATATATATAGTTTTATAAGTAGTATATTTTTTTTTTAGTTTTACTTTCAACATGAAGAAATTATACATAGCTTAAATGTATTGAATAGTAGTATGTATATTGAATATTTAACAAAATTAAGTTTAACGTCAGAAATTTTTAACATCTTTTTCTTTAAAAAAAAAATATAAATTGACAGGTAATTTTGTTCTTTTTCTTTTATTTTTTAGTGGATGGATTTTATAATTGTTTTATGCTTAGTTGTAGTCTGTAAGATGTTATAGTTGAGGTGTTTTTTTTTGCAATATTTTAATAACATCTTCATTCAATTTCTTTTTAACATTGATAGTATTTTAGAGTTTTGGTTAACATTTAGGCTAGATTATATTGTGTTATATAGATTCTTGAAATTAAAAACTTGGTGCAATATATACAGTTTTAAACCAAGTGTCATACTAACGTGTAATAATAAGCTTGTTCAGCAAAATATTTAAAAAAAAAATGGAAAAATTAATTCTACGAATGAAATAAACTGGAAGATTATGACTGATTGAAGTTATACTTTAATTATATTGGTGTCACAAACTTCAAAAAAATGTTTTAATGTATTGATTTTATGAGTGATGTCAATTTACACAGTGCTTAGTTCACAAAAGTGTCTTAAGTTAGTGATCATGGCAATGTCATTTTTTTCACTTGCCTTGAAACGTTTTTAAAAACGTAAATTTATTTTTTTTTTTTTTTCCAAATAATCTTCAAATCATGGAAAGAAAAAATTTCAATAAATTTTTTAGAAGAAAAAAAAAATATTTATATAAATGTTAATAATAACAAAAGAAAGATTTGTTAAAAACTTATAAGTGTCAGAATAAATTTATAAAATTAAATATTTGTAAAAGTAATTTTTTTTTTTTTTTTGAAAAAATAAATAAAAAAAATAGTAGTAAAATGAAAAACTGCCACTTACAATGATTAAATTTTAAATATTTTAAGTTTTATGTACGTATATACAATATTTGGTATTATCTTTTATATATCACACATGTTACGTAAAAGTTTCAATAGCTCTCTTTAAAATCTTATGGGGAATTCTGTAGTAGTAATTTATGTGACAAAAATTATATTAGTCTATTGACTTTTAAATAATTTAAATTTACAAAATTAAAGCTGTATATATAGATAGATATAAATTTTTGTATGTTTTTCTATATTTTTTATTTTTTTGAAAAAAATAAATATATTTATATATCCTGCGGGAAAATTAAAAAAGAAAAAAACTTATCTCAAAGTACATTAGCTGAACACAAATAAAAAATAACTAAATTTAATTATTATTATACATTAAAAAATATCAAATAATTCACTTAAGCTTTCAATCTGAATTCACAAAGAGAATAATAATGTCGTCAAGTTGTAAAGTGGTTTTGATATGAGACAAAAGGAATTATAATTTTCGTAAAAAAAAAAACACACAAATTACATAAAGTTAAAAATGATTGAATAAATTACCCAAAGGGAAGTAAGTATATTTTCATTCATATTAAGTATGTATATGATAGTATTTATGATATGAATTAATATTACATTGAGTATGAGTTGAAAACATGGAAAAAAAAAATTACATATAATTTAACAAAAATGAATTAAAACCTTTAGCTATGGGTTTTTGTTATTCCTTTACAGAGCTTAAACTCTTAATTTATTAAATTAGAAAAATAATAGTTTTACATAATCTCATCTAGGTAGAGATTGTGATAAATACTAAGAGTTCGCATTTAAGATAATAAATTCGAGATGACGAAGTAAAAATGTATACGTTTTCAATTTAACAGAAAAATTAAATTAGAATAATAGACATTCTTTGCATATCTAAAACCATATTTATAACCACGGGAAATGAAAAATAGGAAATTAAAATATAGACCTAAAGTAAAAAAATAAATCTACACTATAGATACCCTGTATGATGTTATATTTAAAAAAAAAAACCATTATAAAGTTCCTTAAGGATATTTGTATTAATTTTTCAACTGAAAACCAAATCTAATTTCATATTTTTATAAAAAAAATAAATAAAATAAAAATAAAAATTATTCTCAAGAAAATATTTTACAATAAAATATTTACTAATATTTATCATATTAAAGATATCAAAATAAAAGTGTTATTTTCTTATTCATATTGCAAAATAGAAACAAATTCGTTTTTGAAGTTTCTTTTTCTATTTTTGTTTTAGTTCTCAGGGTATACAAAATATTATCCTTTTGATTTACGATTTTTACCAAAACTACAAAAACAAGAAGATATTTGAAAGGTACTACTATAGTTATATGTATTGTCTTTTAAATTTTCTACTATGAGTACATGTGGAGTTTATTCTGCAATAAAATATAAAAATAATTTTTTTTTTATAGATTCTTTTTTTGATATCAACCATAATTCGATTCATATTAAAAACGACAGATTACTTATATTAAAGAACGTACCTACTTGCGTTTGAAACATTGAGAATTTTTAGAAAGAATTGATTTTAATCCCAACTACAAATTTAAAAAAAAAATTAATTAGTCTAATATATATAAACTATTGAGTCTCAAAACTTCTTTCTAGTAAAATTAAATTAACAAAAATATAGAATTTATCTCATTTCATAATTAAATAGGTAGTGGAAATTATTTTTAATTTTCTTTGCTTTCCAAACCTACTTCCTTATAAATTTTTCAAAAGTGCCGGAACTTTGGAAGTTTGCGAATCTCGTTAATGCGGAGCAAATTATACGATGAACTTTATCTTATTCAAAGAATGTTCCTGTAGAAAAATTGAGCCCCTAAATTTTTTAGTAAAATGATATTACCAAAAATATAAAATTTCTCTCATTGCTTAAACAAATATTATTATTTCTTTTCTTGCGAAACCTATTCTCTTATTATATTCCAAAAGTACCTGAACTTACATTTGTTTTAAAATAAGATATTAAGATTGGAAATCTGTACGTATGTACAATATATGTAATGTACTAAAAAAAGAATTGCAATGGAATTAAAGATTTAAAAAATATAAATATATGTACGTTATGTGTAAGGATTGTGGAAAATCTATATTTGAATTATTACTCTCGCAGGTTTTATTGCTTTAATAAAATGCTTATCTGTTCAGTAACATTACTGGCAAGGATTTTATTATTTTAATTATTCTGCACCTTGAAAAAGTGTAGTATTGTGAACAATTCTTTATAACTTTCAAAACAAATTACGAATATATCGAATAGAATTTTATGGTTTTTTTTAGAATATCTGTCATTATAGAATAGTTTTTATGTGTTTATTCTTATTTTGGCAATATTATGTAGCATTGCGGATCTAATGAAACAAAAGCGATGTCTTTGAAAAAATATAGTTTAAAGATAAATATAGTTTAGTTTATAATTTTTTTAATAAGAACTGTCCATCAAAAAACACAAATAAATGAGATAAATTTAAATACAATTAGTTTTGTTTATTTAAGGAAAAATATTTTTAACATTTTTTGAAAAAAATTTGGATTTATTTAAATTTTTTCAATTTTCTATATAAAATTTTCGTACATTTCTTCTTAGAACTTTCATTAGACTTTGTACACGACTTAAAGTTATTGAATCTGATGCTTTTTTTTATTGTTTTTTAAATCCAGTCATATCAATAGTTGTTTTTCTTGTTTATTTCAATTTTCTTTTAACATGGGACCAAAATCGCTCTATTGGGCGTAGCTGTGGACAATTTGGGGGATTTGCATATTTTGGAACGAAATTAATGAAGTTTTCCTCAAAAACTTTAAACATGTTTTGCTGTAATGACACGTGGCTAAGTCTGGTCAAAATAAAGCAGGACTGTTATGAGACTTTATAAATGGAATAAGCCTTTTCTTGAGACACTCTTTCAAGTAAATTTCAGAATTAATGGTTCCAGTTGTCACGAAAGGAGTATTTCGGAAATTTCGCTTGCTTTCTATTTTTAAATTTATCTGCAACTTCTTCCCCACCAGAAGCAACATAAAAATCTTGGTCCCGAATTTGTTGGAAATAAGTTTCATCATCCATAACACAACTGGGAAATTTTGTTAAAAATTGTTGACACAATTTTCAAGCGCTTGTTTTTGCCCTCAAATGTTGCTCTATGGACCGAACTGGAACAATTCGAACTTTGAAACTTCTCATTCCAGCCTGGGCTTTAATTCTTTGGACAGATGATTTTGATGTTTCAAGTTTATTTGCCACATCTCTAACCGAAGAGTTAGAGTTTCGCTTTATTGCGGCTATGGCGCGACTTTTTAATTTTTTATCGACAAAACCGCTTTTTCTTCCTGACCCTTGCTTTCTGTCCACACTCTGAACTTCCTTAAACTTAATTAATACATTCTGGATAGTACTTTTGGGAATTTTCAATTGTTTTCATAGTGCACGCTGAGACAAATTTGGATTTTCAAGGTGTTTGTACAAAATTAATTTTCTTCTTTTAACTTGTTCGACCTTCATTTTTTGTTAAATTAAAGAATCACGATGAAACGAAATTTTTTATTTATTTTTGAACTATAAGACATCGACTAATTTGTTTAAATTTAAAAAAAAAAGTATTTGAACGGTTTTTGTAAGCATATGAAAGTGGTCGGTTTTTTTCTGGGACAGTTCTTATATACGTAATTTTATCAAGATCAGGTTGCATTTAGTTCAAGAAAGATTCTTGATTTAATTTTAATCTATTGTTATTCATAATCATTTTATACATAAGTTAAAAGTTTTCGACAGTAACTGTATATTACTATGTAGTTAGAATTTAATGTTTTTAGGTTTCTATTATAAAATTAATAAAATTAAAAATAAAATTTCTTTAATAAAACACTGATGGTTTGTTTATAAGAAAAAACATGAAAATCCTATAAGTCAATTATAATCTTTCTCACAATTTCTTGTACTTATGATAATAGATAGTTCTACTTACTTTTTCTTGTATCTAAAAATTAAATAATATTCAAATGAAAATATCTTTAGTTTATTCAAACTTCATATTCTTTTATAGTTTTAGTTTTTTCTATATATATTTTTTTAATTCAAATAAAACTAATAAAATGTTAAAAGAATTTTTCTTTTTGTTGTATGACTTGGAAAAACTATAATATAAGATACAGACAAAAACTATTTTAAAGTTTTTCTTTTTTTTATACATATATATATATATATATATATATATATATATTCTCATCCTAAGAATAAAGGGAAAGAAACAATGGTAGTTTGGTATAAAAAGGATAAAATGTAATAATTTTCTATCTTACCATTTTAAATTGTGCAATGACCTTGCAATTTCATAATTCTCCAAAAAAAAAAGGGACGTCATAAATGAAAATTTAGTTTCAAAAAATAGAATATAATTTCAAAAATCTTTGATTTTTTTTTTTTTTTTAATTTTATTGCTTTTTTTTTTTTTTTCTTCTTCTTTTTAAGTTGTAGAAAAACCCGTAAAATTATATGATCTTTATCCGTAATTTTATTGCGGTAAATTGAGTTTAAAATACGTATATACATACAACATAAAAAAAGATTACGTTATGTAATTTATTTTGTAACGAAAATTTCTTTTTTTTTTTACAACTTTTCAGATAAAGGATATATTATTATGTACGTTGGATATGATTAAGATTTTTTTTTTTTTATGAAACGAATGAAGCGAATAATATGCACAAACACAACGTATATAGAAAAAAAAAAAAAAAAAAAATGGCAAAACATAAAAAGTTCTTAGTATGTCATTTAATTAAATTAATACATGATGCATAAGCATAGTTGTATACCGAATATGCATATAATTTTCGTTATTATTCACATAATTTGTTTATTTTATGATTTGACTTAGTGATCACATTGCTGCCAAAAGAGAAGGTAACTTTATAGGATTATTTCTAAAAAAAAAAAAAAAAATTAAGTTTATTGTACTTCTTACATTATTCTAAATCATAAATAAATACATTTCTAAGAATCATCCCATATTTGTAGTTTGAATCTTTTGATGTGTATAATACTGTTATCATTTTAATACATCTGAAGCAAAAGCTCAAATTTTCAATTTTAAAATGATATACATACATATAATATATTTTTAAATTAAATTGTGTTTAGATAGGTTTGAAAAGAAAAAAATTAAAAGAAATTTTTTGAATGAAACTACATAATAGGTTTATTGTCTTTAAAAAGTTTGACAACAAAAAATATATTTCTTAATAGGATAAGAAGAATCGAGCTGGTGAAAAAGGAAAGCTGAAATTTTGGAGTACATTTCTTGAAAGTATCTTTATTTGACGGTATTGATATTTACGCATGATACAAGAAATATTAAAGTATTCTTTTTTAGTATTTAATTTGTTTTGATTGAGGAAAAGTTATCTTCATCACGCAAAAATAAAAATAAAATTCTAAAAAGTAAAGTAAATTAATTAATGTTGTTGGAACTTCGAATGTTTTCATGAAAACCAAAGTAAATTAAATCTTTTATTATATTTTTATTAAATTTAAAATATATTATAAACTAACTTATGAATCTAATTAGGTTTAGTTCTCTAGCTTAAGTTTTTATTATAATTTTATCTATAATAATAATTCTATAAAATAAAAATAAATCTACTATTATTTTTTATTTAATATTATTTAGTCTTTTTACACCAAGTCTTTCGTAAAGGTAAAGGATTTCGTAAAGGTAACTTCAAAACTAAACTTTCAACTTAAGTCCAGATATGGTGTAAAACAAAATAAGTTATTTAAAGTCAATTCGGAAACAAAAAAATAAGAATATATGAAAAAAATGCGATTGGAAATATTTAAATGCATTTTATTTAAAAAAAAAATTATGTGTGAGAAAAACGTATAATAATAATCTGCAAAAGTTTCCATGTTTCATTATTATATGGAAATTATTCATTCTTGAAGAAATAATATTTTCAATAAAATAATAATGTTCAACATTGATTTTTTAACTTTCGAATAATATTTATTTAATTGAAAATCAAATAAAAAATAAAAAACTGTGAAACACTATGCAAATTTTGAAATAATAGCAATTTCCAACTATATTCTGTAATTTTTTATTATTTTATCAATATATATGAGGATAAGATCATTCCTTTCTTGCATTAAAAAAATTTCCGAAGTTTAAATAAAATTTTATTTGAATATGTTTTTTTTTTTTTATTGAACACATAAAATCTAAATAAGAATTTTGAATCAATCAATTCGTGGATTCAAAACAAAACTATCTATCATATAACTTACACTTATTTTGTATTGGATATAAATAATCGGCTGGCCATTAATGATCATTTTTAAAAAAAATCAAATGTTACGGTAATTTTAAACTTCAAACACCAGACGTTCGAAGTCGGTTAACAAGTAAGATAGAGCCCGTTCCCAAACTGAGACTATTTTAAATCGTGAAATACTCGTTTTCTGCTATAGAAAATTCCTTTTTTTTTCAGAAATTGAAATAGGCTTGACATTTAATCTGTATCATCTGCAACGTCTGCTTAAATTTTCAATCTTTTGTTTTTTTTAAAAATGAGGTGCATCTAAAAGTACACCTATAAACTGAGATTGTTTTGGAAAATTTAAAATTTCCCTTTGCAGATTTTTAAAAAATAAAATATCATTTCGGAATGATCTTTACGTCAAAAAATCTTAATTTGTAAAATAATTGTAAAATAACAGCTGTAAAATCGTGTCGTTCCAAAACTAGAAATTCTAGAAATTAAAATAATTTTTCAGTTTCTAAAATAGTCTCAGTTTGGGAACGGGCTCATAATGTATTTTATAAGTTCAATATCTTAAAAAAAAATGTACGTATAATAATAATTTACATTAAATAAAGTTGTTGGGGTAATGCAAAGAATTTTAATATAAATTTTAGTGTGGTGTACAAGTAAATTTATCTTAAATTTTTTCTTTATTTTAATTTAAAATTCTCTTATTTTTACTGACCCTTAGAGAAAATTCATTGCATTTCTGTATATTTTTAATAAAGAAATGAATTTTTTTTTTTCGAATTAATTACATGCCATCAAGGTGTTTAATATTTCAAACTCTAATGCATACAAATTAACTAAATTCCTTCTTTTTTTTTTGAGTTGAAAATATATAAATAATATTTTCTTAAATTCAATATAAAGTTTGAACAATGTTTAATCTTAAGAATTTGGGTGTAGTTCATTCAAGGATTTCAAAAATTCAGCATTGTCGCCAGTCGACAACGAACAATATAATTGATCACTAGTTTTTCTTATGCAAGTCAATTTTAAATAAATAATTTATTATTAATTACAGACCATTTAAAGCTATGAAGTGCAAGTCAATTTTAAATAGATAATTTATTATTAATTGCAAACCACTTAGAGCTATGAAATAAAGGTAGAAAAAATTAAAGGAAAAATCACTATATTCGTTCATCTATTTATGATATTCAAATGAAAGAACGTCATGTCATTTAAAAAAAGAAAAATACCATTATTCACATTTCGAAACTAAAATTAAGCTCTTTTACTTTTTGCACATTATACAATCATCATACAGTAATAGTCATACAATTCATTAGAATTAGATAATAAACTTTATAAACTTTATATAATTTGATATGACAATTCCAATAAAATCTGAAATTTCAAAATGTGTAATTTGAAACATAATTTAAATGGAATATATGAATGTATTTTTTTTTTTTTAATGAAGCAAAGTTGTTTTTATAATTCCCAAAGCTGCATGAGCGAGAAAAAAAAATTAAATAAGTTTAAGCCATCAACCTTTAATATTTACAAGTTTATTTCATTTTACATGTTAATACAGTATCCCTTTTAAAATTATATTTACAATGAATTTAAAAAAAAAAAAAAAAACACGAATGAAAATACTTATGCATTTCATAGCGCGAATATCCTTGGCTTCAATTACATTTCAAAAATACAGGGTAAAATTTCGCCCCCTAAAAAGTATATAAATTTTACTTTGGACGGACAGAATTTTTTTTTTTTTTTAAACTTAATAATATTCTGTATATATTTTATATTTAAAAAAAAAAAACATATTTTCTAAATAATACGTGTAGAATATTTAAAACATTTTAGCTTCAATCGCTAAAAGGAATTTGATGTAAACAAAAAATTTTTAGATTTCAAATTTTATTTATTTTTATTTATTTTTTTTTTTTTTTTTTCAAGGAAATTAATATTTCTACATTTTATAAAATATGTTCATCGTTTTCTACAGCAGCAAATAAAAATATTTAGTTAATAAATCTAAAACGATAATGAATACTTCAGAATTATAAATATTTTTTTTAATTTATTAGGTTTTCAAAAATTTTAAATTAATAAAAAGAATTTTGAAGTTAGAAACAAGAGGAAAGTTAAGAATATTGAATTGATGAACCAAGAGCACCATAATAATCACAAAAATGGTATAAAATAAAGAGAACATTACATATATTCACTCTATAATACACAGTAGTCGAAAAAAGATTGATATATTAATTATAGGTATAACTATAACATATTTGTTACTAACCTGATTCAACCAACCGAAAATAAACTGAAACTAATCAGGTATTAGAAAAAGAAATTGAGAAATTTACTTTTAAATTCTGCATTTGTTAAAATTCTGTTAACTATATTGAGTATTATAATTTAATAATCTTATTCAATTCTTAAACACAAAAATGTTATATAAAATACTTAAAAAACAACAGTGGCAATAAAATTTGATTACTTGTGAAATAATTTATAATTTATTTTAAAAAAGATTATTTTCGCCCTTTTGTAAAATATGTTAAAAGAAACAAGGGCAAAAACTAATAAAAAAAAAACATATGCAAGTTGCAATTGTAACCTATGATGATTACATTCGGCGTAATTTTAGGACGTGACAAATCTATTTCACACGTACCATTTTAAAGTTGAGAAAAATATTTTTTCTTTATTTCTGGAAAATATGTGCATTAAATTGCAAAAACAAATTTTATATTGAACAGAAATTTAAGTTTTTTAGAAATCTTTTTTTTTTTTATGAAATATAATCTTTACTTAAATAATAATTTAAAAACAATTGTTAATTCATTCAGATTTTCAAAATAAATTCTTTTTTAAATAATCCAATCAATAAATATTTATAGGAAATTTTCTAACAACAATAATGCTTAAAATATATAAATGTTAATATATCTAAATAATATTTTGTGGGATAATCTAGGATTTTATTAAAATAATAAATAATTTTGGATAATGATACTGAAAAAAGTTTAAATGTAAATAATTTCTTAAGGTTGAAATCCGATATTCTTAATTTAAAACATTTTGAAAATTCTTATTAACTTTTTATTGCATAAGCACAGAATGGTATAATGGGAAAACAAATGCATAAAATTGAAAAAAAAAAAAAAAATACTAAAACGAAAACAAATCCAGAACAAAACAATTTAGATTTAATATTTAAAATATTTGCATATTATAACATGTTGCATAAACATTACATTCACGAAAACGAAAAGATTAATTTTCTTGTTCCAATGGTGCAATATTTTTGTTTCAAAAAACAAGAAAATTTATTCATGATCCTCGATTTGGTGAAATTTACTTATGTAGATATAACAAGGGAAATGTTAAAATAAGTAATTCATATGTACATATTTATTCACTTGGTGTGTCAAAAGAAGTAAAAAAAATATATAAAGACAGTTTTTGTTGGAACAAAAATATAAATATCAGCAGAATTTGTTTGATCAACATGCATAATATTTACCTCTTTTATGTAAATTTAATGTCCAACCAAAATCAAAATACAAATAAAAACATAGACACAATTCCATTAATTTATTATTCACGAAGTTTGTGAAACATATGTAAAAGGATAAAATTTATGTCTCTTATAAAGATATTTATTCTCTTAATTTATTCATACTTAGTACTTAGATTATTCAATAGCCATGAAGGATAATAATCAATATAAATAAGTTTAATTAATTAAAATAATGTATATATGTATTATTATACATTAAACCTTAAAACAAAACTAATTAAATTTTAATTGTGAGATTATTAAGATTAAATTTCATAAGAATTTATGATATCAAAAAATTAATATTGCAAATAATATATGCATATCCTTGTAGATTAGTTAAAACAAAATGTAACTATTATAAAAAAAAAAGATATTATTATTAAAATAGTTTCAGATATTATTTTTTATGGGCAACAAAATTTCTTTTTTTTTGTTCTATCATCAATTGAAATGTTTTCACATTTTCATATAAATGAGATAATTTTCACTATTTACCCTTGCATAAAACTGCATTAACGTTCCCCCTTTATAACAACAAAGATTAAATTCGTAAAAATCTACTATATTTTTAACGATAATTAAAATTACTTTAACTGTCATGAAAATATTCGAAAGATCGTATTCAATTTTATGTTTCGAGTTACGTTACATTATTAACCCCAGAAATAAAGCAGGGCGGCATTAAACTATGATTTATTTTCACCTCAAACACAATGTACTTTGGTAAAAAAAAGTTTGCAATATTTTATTTAGGTATATTGGTATGTTAGTATGTGATCGTTTTGTATTATTTAGTCTAGGACATAATGCTTGTTATTGTTTTTTTTTAAACATTCAAAAACGAAATGTTACATTATTATAATCATATCAAATACATATGATAATCACGTTACCATCAATAGTATATTAAATCTATTTTTTGCAACATAAAGAAATTTCTATAAAATAAAATCTAAAAATGTTAAGACGAATTCGACCCTGGAATACTAAACATATTTTTTCTCGCAATGTGTAAATACACAGTTTAAATTTTCAACAAAAGAATAACATTTTCTTATATTCTTTTTATATATTTAACTATGTATATTTTTCATTTAATTCTCTTAAATATAAGTTTTGAATTAAAATGTACCATCTTTCAATAAAATTTTATATTAGTTAATGTAATAAAAATTTATAGCTTAAATATATTGTTATATTGCATTGACTTTATGACAATCAGGGAAACATCAAAAAAAAAAATTTTTTATTTGATTATACTTTTTTAAAAAGAACACAAAAATTGTTAAAAAATTTATAAAATTTTGGATAAAAATATAAAAAAAAAACTTAGAAACAATTCTACTTTAAAGCTCCTTAAATAAAAAAATTAAATTTATTTTTATTCAATCACATTATTAGAGCAAAACATTTGTGATCTTCGCGACCATAAAAAAAATATTATTTTAAATTATAATTTTTGCGGTTAATCGCGATCTGATATGATGGAGGAATGATCTGTATAACAGGGCCGTACCCGAACTTACGTAAATAAAACATCCGATTTGATTTCAAACAAAGTCGCAATTGATACGGAAAGAAAAAATCTTCACGTATCATTTTAACTAAGAAGACAACAACTGTTTTTTAATTTTAATTTTTGATAACACTTCTACGGTAACCTTTTCATAAAAAACAAAATATCCTATTTGGTTCAGAAACAAAGTCTAATTGGTACCTAAAGAAATATATGAAAATTTTTTCTTCACACATTAATATATAGATAGATGATTTAAATACATTATTCTCTACGTATTAAGTATTAATATAATTAAAAAAAAAAACTTATTAATCAGGGACATAATTTTAACTACATAACTTTTATAAAAAATATTATGGTTTTTTTTTTTAAGAAAAGAAGGTGTTAAAAGAGGATCTAATGATTATATTTTTTTTAAAAATATATAAAATTGCATAAGCTAATACTTATAATATTAATTTACCGTACTAATCTAATGATAAAATACTTATGATGACGGAACATGAATGAAAATATTTACCTTTTTGTTTGTTTTTTTTTTTTCCGAAACTACCAGACATTATTAACATTTAATGTACACAAGCACTCATAGAATTTTATTATTTTTTAGAGCTTTTTCTCATGTCATACATAAATAAAAAACCAAAACAACAACTAGCATAGGAATATAAAAAAAAAAAAAAACAAAATATTCTTGCCGCGACACTTAATAGTCCAACTTGAAAATTTATTAACCATCATTTGGAAACTTTTCAGTTTTGTTTTATATTATCTAACATGTACATTGTACATCTACACACATATCCACAAACATAATATATAATACGTACAAATACACGTTATACGTAATGCATGTACAATAATGTTTCTCTTCACTATTTCACATCTAAAAATGTTAAGTTTCTTATAATATGTAGTAATCAACTAAAAAGTCGTTGTACTAATAATGGTATCAAGAAATATTTTTAAGTGAATGACGGATGTATTGAGATTTTTACGACTTTTGTATTTTCTTATGACATTCTATATTTAACTGATGTAATTCTATAATGCAAAAAAAAATTTTTTTAAATATATGATGATACCTTAAATTTATTCATTATTTATTATTTTGCGTTAAGATAATAACAACGATAACATGAACAAAAAAGTGTAAATCTTTTGACTGTTATAAATCGGTAAATTTTAAGATTACATTTTCAGCAATTTAAAATATTCAGTTAGTTTAAAAAATTATTATTGGTTGATTTTAATTTAAATATTTCATAGATCAAATGTTTAAATGTTTCATATAACAAAGATTTTATTAAGACAATTTACTTATTAATTTCATTGTAAAAACAAGAAGATATATTTATCGAAACTGTGCGAATAAATTGAATGTAAACTTATGAAGAAAAGTCATTAAATAATCGAGAAAAAAAAGGTAGATAATAAAATCGTAAAAATGTATAAGGACGGTGTATTTGAATTTACATAAATATCTGATATACTTATGTAAATTCATCATGATGTTGAGAATTGGAAGCAATTAAAGTGAGATTTAACTTCATTCGATATAATTTAAACTTTTCAAATTTTCTATATCATTTAATCAAGCAAATATTACTGAAAAATTTTATAATTTACAAAGCATGTAAATTATTTTCATTTCATTCTTCGTTTTTTTTTTTGCTAAATCATATCTGCTGTAATATAGTAGACAAAAAAAAAAATTCGCGAGAATTTTCTTTTAATTTCATTGTCTATTTTAATGTAGCATGGCATATAAGATATTTATAAGAAAACTTTAACGAAATCATGAATTTTATGTGTTTTGCTCAAGTAGTAAAATAAATTATTTACTACACTATCAACAATTTTCAAAATATACATTAACATGTTGAAGATATATAATACTTAATATCAATAACAGGACCTAATGTTGAAAAATACATTTCCGTATGCAAACTAATGTATATTTTTAATTTTGTGAATCAAATACATAACCATCATTTAAAGTTTATTGAATCATTTTTAATTAATTGACTGTTTTTTAATTTGGACCATAAAGACTACAAAAATGATCACATAGATACTGAGAGTACACATTATTTTATATCTAAAGAAAATAAGCCCACTAGCTTTATAATCAAAAGAATTATAATTTGAAGTATGTATGTGTATTATGTGTATGTGAAAGTAAATTAATAAAATTTATAAAACCAATCCCTCAACAATATGTATTTATTAACAATGCAAATAAATTCAAATTATTTAAAGAATTTTTAATCTTTATTTATGCAGAAAAGCTATAAACTAATGGAGCATATCATTTACATAAAATTTCTCTGTGAAAATAATTTAATGTGTATAATCTAATAAAAATAAAAAAAGAAAATCAGTAAAAATTTTATTTTTTATTTTTACAAATTTTGCTTACTGTGCTTATCAATTTCGTAAAATGAATATACAAATATGTGCATAGTAAATTCATTTAGTCCTGAATACACAATATTTTTTTTTTTATTTGGGAAACATAGATCCACCGCAAAAGAATACAGTAGCGCTGCATGGGATATGTAGGAATATTTGTATATTGCATAAAAAATATAGAAATTCATTGTAGTCAGAATGAAGTTAAACAAAAAAAAAAGTTTAATATCAGTTAGTCAATTCAATAGGAAAATCTATGGCAGTTTCAGTTTCTTTTACTATTTTTTTTTTTTTATTTTATTTAATTTCATACGTTAAGGGTAGAAAATATTACATTATGATGAGAATATATTTTTTTCTTTGTATTCCAGTTGTGCAATTTTTATGCCAATTGCATTTGCTTTGCACTTTTAACCATATTAAAGAAAATTGTTTACAAATTTAGGATGGTTTTAAGTTATATATCAAAATTGTACACAAACAGCAAAAACAAATAAAATATTAAACTTTTCTAGTGAATACTAATGCGGGTTTTATGTTATTTTTATTAAATTTTGTACTTTATAATGACAAGAATTCATTATGCGTGATTAATACTTAAAAAAAAACAAAAATTCTAACATAATACTATTCAGACTTTAGAAGGCATCGGTCTGTACTGTACTCCACATTCAATATTTTAGAATAAGAAAAAAGGCTGAGAAATTCATTAAATAAAATCGAAATTGAAAATAAATTCTTAATTTTAAATAAATAAATATATGGGTAAACAAGGTATTTATTTTAAAAAAAATGACTAATTTATCTTATAATTATTATAGTAGAGAAAATTTTTAATTATATTTATTTAAAAACTATAAAAAAAAAATGTCAATAACTAATAATTAAATTATTTTTTAATCCACCCTTAGAAACAAAATTATATACAAAACTAATTTTCCACATAAAAAGCGATGAGATTTGTTTTTTTTTTATTTTATTTTAGTGAGTTGCATAGAAAGAAAAAGGATATAATTTAAAGTTGAAAGTTGAACGCCTCGACAGGATGCAACAAATATTTAAGTTTTCCACTTCTACTCTTATTTAATTCAGATTTTATAAAATTCTTTTGTAATATTATTACGTTAGAGAGCAATTTCATTTTAAAATTAAATATCTAAACAATTATTGTACATTGGATTATTTTTACTAAACTATTGAAAACTTTACAATGAATAAATATTGTCAAATAAGTCTCCCGTGGATAAAATAGAATTACGATAGTATATAAATGATGATCAGATAAATAAATAAAAAAAAATAAATTGCCTTCATTAAAACGTCTTAATTTTTTTATTGAACACAGATTGTTTAATATATAATATCAGTTCCGGAGAAGGCTAATAGAGAAACTTATAAAAATAATTATTTAGTTAGAAAATTCCGAAAAACTTTGAAGTGAAATTTTTTCTAATCGACTCGTTCAAAAAGATATTTTAGCTTTGATGTGCTTTCTTTCTATTTATTTTGTTTATATATATATATATATATAATTAACAATTTCAATTTTGAAAAAACTAGTCATAAACCAAGCTTAAACTTATCCACTACTAATTGAATTTCATAGTCGATTATAATATTTTTTCGAATTTTTTTTTTTTGATTTAAAATCCCACAATGAAGTTAAATTTTTTTTTAGCTCAAACTTAATATGAAAATGTTTTCTTTAAATATTTTTATATAAATTTGGTTCCTTTTTTGATATGAATTTTTTTTTCCACAATTGAATAATAAGTTTGTATATTTGCTTCTTTTTTTTTTTCTTTTCAGTTCTCATAGTTTCGGTGTGAATTTATTGTGTTTCAAAAGAAAACAAAAGAAAATATTTTGAGGAAAAAAGAACTACGTTAAGCATGCAAATAATACATTTGAATTTAATAGTAGAATACTTAAATTTTCTGAAATTGGGAGAAATTTTTAGAATAATACCCCTACATTCATTTTTAATTTATTTATGTGTATTCTTTTATTTGTTGGCAACATTAAAGCCTTAATAGATGTTGCTAAAATGGGTCAAGTTTTAATGAGTGTTCAAAATTTAAATGACTATTCAAAATTTAAAATAATTTTGTTTTTAAATTAACGTAAAGTTAAATCTAAGCCTTCAAGTTACGTGAACTAATTTGAATCTGAAAAAGGAATTCAACACTTTATGTACAATATGTACCTCAATAATCGACCTTTTTAAAACCGAAAAAGACATACAGATACAAAACTAAATCTAAAGGGATTCTCCCATGGTTGGGTAACTAATCTTAATAATAAGAAAAAAAAATATAAGAAAATATTTCTAAAAAACGAAAGCTTTTACTGGTTTGTGCAAATAAATTCTTTTGAAAATGAAAAAAAAACTTAAATTACTTTACTTCAAAAATAAAAAACTATGAAAATGTTAAATTTTATAATACCATAATAAACAAACAGAAAAGATTTTATTTTGATAAAATTTAGAATAAAAAATATTAAAAAAAAAAAAAAAAAAACAAATAAATAATAGTAATAATAATACGAAAACTGAAAATGGTATAAAATAATTTTATTTGAATGAATTTATAGTTTTTAAACTTTTTTAGGACTTTCTTATAATTTATTTTGCAGAAGGAAAGATAAGAGAACTTAAATAAATTTCTGACGTCTTAATTTTCATGATAAAAACAATCAATTTAAGAAGAAGAAGAAGACTTTTTTTAAAGAAATAATTTTTGTACTTATGCTCATTTTCATCACAATAAATATCAAATGAAAATTAAATTTTTTATTATAAAATAAATTTAAAGTACCTACCTACTTATAAATTTTATTTTTCAACCAGTTAATTTATCAAAGAAACGTAATTTTAAGTGGAACATTAACAAAACTTATAAAATGTGATCCTACTGTAGAAATCAAACCATTGTCCCAATCAAAATTATAATTCAATTGAAGCGACTCAATTTTTCCTCAAAATGTTCAGACTTTAAATGTTCAGACTTTAAAAATAAACTGAATGCTAAAAGTTATGCAAAAAAAATTATAAATTTTACTTTTGTACCCCAAATAATATGAGCAATTTATTTAATTCTTCTATTTTAGAGTCTGTTCACTTATTAAACGATTGAAAAAAAAGAAATCTCCCTTTTCTGTAAAACAAATGTCACAATTTCTAAATTGAGGACGTAATTTTCTGCATTCTGTATAATCTGCTAAAATCTACTTATAAAATAATATTCGGCTGACTGAAATAAAAAACTTATAATAATACGCGACCGACCGAATTTTCTTACCCATTTTTGCCGCTTTTTTTTTTTCTATACAATTTTAGTTTTTGAATTCACTTAAAAGTAGACCTAAAAATTTAGTTTGTTATGGGAAATTTAAAACTTCCCTTTGCAGAATTTAAAAAAGTAAAATTGAGTTTGTGAACGGCCTTAGGACAAAATTATTTCATTTTTTTAAATAACAGCAGTAAAATCGTGTCGTTGACAAATTGAAAAATCTGGAATATTAAATCCGATTTCAATTTTTTCAATAATCGCTAATCATCTGCAACGTCTGCTTAAATTTTCAATCTTTTGTTTTTTTTTTAAAAATGAGGTGCACTAAAAAGTACACCTATAAACTGAGTTTGTTATGGGAACTGAGTTTGTTATGCAGATTTTTAAAATATAAAATATCATTTCGGAACGATTTTTACGTCAAAAAATCTTGATTTGTAAAATAATTGTAAAATAACAGCTGTAAAATCGTGTCGTTCCAAAACTAGAAATTCTAGAAACTAAAATAATTTTTCAGTTTCTAAAAAAGTTTCAGTTTGGGAACGGGCTCTTAATAAACAAGATTACAAAATAGTCAAGTAAATTTTTTTCATAGAGTCGATTGAAAAGCTCTTATAAATTCCTCGAATTTACATAAAGCGGCGGTCACACGAGGCTGGTTTACCAGCCACTGGTCGCTGCTTGTCAGCAGCGGCTGGCTAGCATCGACATCAACCAACGGGAGAGTTCACACAGTGTTGTGCAAACTTTAGCAGCTGGTCTGGCAGCAGCAATGTTTTGAATCAGTTTAATTTTATTAATTTGAAATTTTTATATTTTGGTCACTGTTTGCTACAAAATAATCAACAACATTGGCCAGCAGCGCTAGTAAAGTTAAACCGTTCAACTTCACCAGCCGCTACTAAAATCTCTCCGCTGCTGCTGGCACCAACGGACATGACAGTTCACATGGTGCTGCTTAACTGGCAAACAACGACTAGCGGCTGGTAAACCAGCCTCGTGTGACCGCCGCTTAAGGTCTCTAAGTTCAGAAATATTTCCCCAGATTTTAAATAGTAAAATTGGCGGATAATCATATACATATATTTTTTTGGAAAGAACATTCAGATTTATTCACATTATATTCATATTTATATCGATATGTTTAATACGTACGTATGTGAGTAATAATAAAAATTTAAATTTCTCTCAATTAATGCTACATATTGAATTCTCAAATAAATTAAATAATATAATATTATATTCTTTTGAATATTTTTTAAATTAATTTAATGAAAGTGAAATTGTTCTTAATTTTTTATATAAAAAAATAACAACATGCGAAAATATGTTTTAGAAAAATCTAATTTTTGACGGATATGTTTATGTTTCATTATTTCAATCAAATTAAATTTTTATACACATTTCAATAAATTAATTTTTGTTTTACGCATAGTTGTCATGTTTTTAATGGTTTGGGACATTTGAAAATTGTTTAGTTTTCGAAAAATAAAACAAATTAAAAATATATGAAGCACAAAAATAAAATTTAATTCAACGCACTTCGTTTTCGTTTTCATCGAAGGTCTAAAACATAATTAACTAAACAAATTGATAAAGAATGTATGAAAATAAATATTTCAAATTCTAATAATATAAAAAAAATTCTGACTGTCTCATTTAGTTGTACTTGTACTTAAATAGTTTTAGGTAACTTTTTCCATTTTTACTTTTTTTTTTGTGTTTCTGTACCGCAGGAGAATGTTTAGCGCAACATCATTTTTAAGACTACGAGACTTCTTTTAGCTTTAAAAAATGTAATGAAAGTTTTACTCACAACTTTCTGATCTATCACAATGCGCAATAATTAAATTAACTTAAAACTAGAGAGGACTTATTTAAAAGTCTGAAGTAACTACAGATCGGAATAAATTTTCATACAATAGTTATGGACCGAAACGAATCTTGATTTGCTTCAAAAAGTATAATAAAACTAGCGACCAAATAATCCTGATGTACACAAAGTCAATTAGTTAGTTTAACAACGTTAATAAATTGTAAACGAATTTACTATTTGATATTGTTCATGACTACATATATTATACAAGAAAAGAAAAAAAGATTAAATTAATGTGTACATCAAAAGGGATAAACCATAAAGAATGATTCAATAAATTCAATAATAACAATTAATTTTAAAATATATGAGCTGCAATAGAATTGATAAATAATTTACATAATTTTGGATATGGTGTAAACTATTCATATAATAAATTTTACTAATCTTCTGAAGAAATTATAGAGAAATAAATTAAAATTGAATTATTGTTTCATTAACACACACATATATTATAGCTATGAAATTTTAACCATATAATAAACATAAATAATTTGCTGATATTAAATTGTACTCTAAAAACTATTTTTACCTCTGGGGCATAAAATGAGAAGTAAGAAACAATTATAATATACTGTTTATATAGAATGTAAGATTTTTTTAAAGAAACTGAATTAAATTTAGTAGAAATTTTTTAATTTTTTTATTGACACAAGCGTAACATGAGTTTATTTCTCGAAAATTTTCCTTAAGAAAAGTTTTATAATGCTACTTTGCTAAGTTAATTTGGATCAATTTAAATTAATTCAACTTACCGCTTTTAAATGTCACCATCAAGTTTTCTGCATCAGCAGCAAAATAAAAATTATACAAAGATTTTCCAATCAAATCTTGTAAGTTATAGTCAAGTAAACTTTTCAATCTAAAAATATAAAAACAAAAAGAAATTCGTAAAAAAATCGTATATACAATAAAAGTTTAATGTTTTCATACTTGTCATCGACGTAAGTAAATTTCATATCCAATGAATGTTTAGTCAAAAAAGTGGTTGTACCTAAAGGTATTTCAATATTTGTTGGATGGGGTAACGGTCTGCAAACCGCGATCAAAATCTTTTTGCCGTCTTTTTCCATTACAACATGTCCAGTTAGATGAATGACCTGAAAATGTACATTGATTTATTATTAGTTAGCCTAGCCAATCTTAATTCTTTATAAACAGTTAACCATATTCTGATATTATAATTTTCTGAACGAATAAATTACATTAAGGATAACATGGAATATGGGAATTAATAAAAAGAATTCCAATACATTAGAAAATTATTTCTTTTTACATATAAGCACTACAGTTTTTAAAAATCAATACTTTCAGTTGCGAAGTAAGTAAGTAATTAAGTTTCCTATAGATCTTTAGTTTTTCTTAACATCAGTTCAACCTTAACAAATATATGTTAAGGATTGATCTGTAAATAAGTAAACATATACCAAACTTCATTGTATGATTAACGTAACAATCAACCAAAAACTAAATATTTGATTGAAAACATGAACACCCAGATAATATTTCGCCGTAAAATCGATAATGCATGATTCTTTAATATGCTCATTGAAAAAAAATCATCACTTACTTCAAGTGGACAAATTAAGAAATTTAACACAAATTTCACTCGGAAGTGGGAATAGAACCCACGACCGAACCGTCGAATAAATAGGATGGATTTACTTATAACAATTATATAATGTATATATTCTATTCAAACAAGAAATCATTAAATTTTTCTCTATTTTATTTTAGTTTTGAAGATTCTGACCTAAATTAAATTGATATGTTTTTAAATTAATATTTTGGCCTTTTAATGTGGCCTATTACAGTAAAATTAATTCAGCATATTTAGTTCTCAGTCGAAAATATAACTTTTTTTGACATATTGGTTTTGGTAGTACTTGTTCCATATTTTTTATAAAATTCATTTTTTAAGTAAGTATTTTTTATTCTACGCATTAACTTTTTCTTCACCTTATATGTTGCACTTTTGATATTAACACTTCTGCCACGACTAGTTAAAGTACACTTAAAACGTAAAAATAAATCTCGTCGTGCTGTTATAAGACCATGTTCGTCTTCTTCTTTCATTGCACTAGAGTTTTTCCGAATATTTAATGCTTCTTTCAATTCTTCATGATCGCATTGATGAATGTACTCCCAAATTTGTTGACCAAGCATGTCAATCTAAAAAATAAAGCATAGTTCTAAAATAACAGTTTTTAGTAATTAAGTTTAAAATTTATACCTGTGAAATACCAAGATGTTCTGGAAGGGTTTCTGAAGCATACGTTACATCCCCTTCTTCTGACAATATAAGCAAAAAACCATCTAATGAAGAAGTTAATATTTTACAATTTTCTGAGCTGTTCCAAAAATTATCAAACGGTTTTTCTTCATCAGAATCACTGGACACGACTTTGCCACTTATTTGTTTTTGGTTATCTTTCTTGGAAACTAGAATACAAAATTTAATAATTTTTTTAGTTAAATTTATTGATATCTATAGGGATTTTTATAAGTTCCTATTTTCGGCAATGCGTTAAATCTAATTGGATGTAATATAATATGGCATTAGCATTGAAACTATTTAACTACCTTAAAGTCCCGATGAAGTAAACGATAAAAGATTAATAATAGAATTTTATTGTGACTCTGGTATAATTTATTAAAAACACAATTGATATGTTTTTAATATGTACCTAAGCTAATTTTGTTTTCAATATTATAACAATATAAATATGTATTTCATGCACTTATTATTCACCCAGCATTTTAAAAAGTATCAATAATCAATGAAACACTAAGTATCTTTTTTCGATAGAAAAAATTTAATTCGTAACTCAAAAAAATATAAGATACGAGAGAAAATACATATTTTCTTGTACACTCGACTGGTACTGCATTAGCTGAACATCTCAGACTAAAGCATATTTATTGGTTGGACTTTAGTATACCTCTAGTAAAATTTGCAATCTGATATCATAAATTTGATAAAAATATTTGTTATTTTGACTAAAACAATTTTAATATTTTTTTTATCATAATCTTCCCAATAATCAATAAGGTTGACGAGAATTTAAACTTACGCAAATCAAAAACATCACGAATCTTCAAAAAAACAATAGCCAAACGCATTACGGATGCCTTATCTAATTGTTCGATTTCTTCTTTTCTTAATGGTAAAATATTGCCCAGCTCTGTGAAAATTTCGGTTTCTTTGGATCTACGACATCTGGCGGCATCACGAGATTTCTCCTTGCGTTTTTCATTACTCCTAAAATGAGAAAATGATAGAATCACATTAGAAATAATCATTTAATAAAGAACAATGCAAAATATTAAGCTTATTAAAAATAAATTTTTATTTTTGCTAAGTAGTCTTAAGCGATACAGTCCGAATATAATGAATTTCTGAGCTTTCGATTATAAAAAAAAAATAAATTTTATTTACTATGTTATTATTTTTTTATTAAAAGTATAAATAATTTAAAATTTATGCAAATTTTTTTTTTTAAATAAATTCTCCTCAATCAGACTGAATGACAATGCATCATACATAGGATGTAAGTTTAAAATAAGTACCACTATTCAAAAAGAAGAAAACAATTTCTGCTGCACCGATAACAGTCTTAAAATTGTTTAAATTTGTTGTAACGTTGTACAATATACCTACATTTTTCATAATGATAACCCTACAGGACAAATTAATTACTGAAAACTAAACAAATCAATCGATGATATTTTAAAGCAGTTCAAATATTTATTATCGATAATTAAAATTAAAAGAAAAAAAATTATATCTACATATCATAGCGTGATTGATGAAATAGATTACTTTTATAAGAACAAACTTGAGTACAAACGGACAAAATCTGAGGTAAAACCCCTATTTATGTATTTATATTGTATACACCTAATATTAAAAAAATCAATCCAAATAAAAGTCGTAGATATAAATAGGTATATATTGTATTTCTAAATTTATCCGAATTGACGTTTCTCATGTATAATTATTGAACGATGTAGAATACGTGATGGAAAGCATTTATGCAACAAAAAATTTAAAACTACTCAAAAACGTCATCTCCTGAAATTTATTAATATATCTATCTATCTTTGAAGTTCCATAATGTTTATATTAATTAGGGCTAGTTGCCAATTTATTTTTATTACTTTTATATTTTTGCAATAAAACCAACTTAAAACAAATACAACAGATATAACAATAAATGCATTGTCACATTTTTCTAAAACTATATGTAATGTAGGTATTTATAAAAAATATATATGTTTTAAATATCTGATTAATATATTTACATGGCACGGGATATTTGAGAAATTATATATATATATTTTATGTCGAATATATTTTTTGATATAATAATATACATGTCCCATTGCTAAGGCCTTTTTATTCATATTAAGTCTTAAAAAAAAATTAAATTTCAATACTTAATATTCTTAATAATATCATTTACATAAGAAAGATGGATAAAGCTTTTTTATATACTTATAAGTACAATGAATCAAACATATACGCAAGTTTGAGAATCATTAAATTAAGCTTGAAAATTGTAATTGTAACAAGTAGCAATACAAAAAGAATAAAATTAAATTAAAATATAATTTGTTCATTAAGACGTTCCTCAAGTTTATTATGTAGTAGAATTCAACTTATTTTGATTAGGTAGAGGCAGGTTCTTAAAATATAATTGACTGTGCACTTACTACGAATTATTGTCATTTTTAATAGGATTTTTTAGTAATATATATATACGCATTGATACAAATAATTTAACTCCCAAGGGTCACGCGAAAGAACTTTAAGTACAGTCAATGGGTTGCGTGAAACAGAGTTGCGGACTTGCATCTCCAGAAAAACGAAAAAAACGTGCAAAAAGTTCCTCAATAAAAAAACCTAACATAAAACCGAGCATAAAACTTAGTTATTTATGTTTGTATATATTCAAATTGTGTGAAATATTTTTGTACTAGAGACAGATTAATAAATATTAATTATTAATTTTAAAACTAAAATAATATTTTATTATAATTTCACATCATAAATAACCATAATTTTTAAAATAATATGCTAGTGAACTTTGGGGCAATCCTAAGCTGCGATATAATTAAACTAAATAGATTACTTTTAATGAGCGATTTAGTCTTATCAATATACGTGAAAACTTGAAATAGATAAAATTCAATTATGTTTAATGTAAACATTAATAAAAAGTTATTTATTAAAGCACTCTTAGGTTAGATTCAGTTAGATAAATTCAATACACTTAGAAATAAGGTAGCTTTATTATGTATATATTAGTGTATAATATAAAAATTAGTGTATAATTAAAAAAAAAATTTGTTTTTTTAAATATAAATACTTAAGTATAGTTAGTAGTTACAAATACAATTTTTTTTTCAAAATTATGTATACAATGTACAATTACATATGTACGCATGTAATGTTTACAATAATTAACTAGTTAAATATACTTATCGAAATAAATACTTTCTAAGTAAATACCTCGATAAGGATCGATTAAAACTTACATACTTACTAACTTATATTATCAATTAATAAAAATATTAAATAATAAACCGAATATGTTTGATTTGTAAAAACTGTCTAATGAAATTTACAATTATGCAAATGAATGGCTTTAATGATTAAACTAAATTTTCAATGCATTTTCCATAGTTTTCGATCTAACAACTGATGCAAGTACATTGAATGTTTTGGAATAATTTATAATGTACAAGTACCTAAGTAATTATTAGAATGACAGAAATGCATACATATATAAATTTTAATTTTATATTGCATCAGGAAAACCAGTTAAACATTTTTAGTTCTTATTCCGCTTGCATTTCCAGCAACAATACCTTCATCAAAAAGAAAGCTATTCCTTAAGCTAAATTATACTTCAAAAACTGTAAATGAATAGATTTTTAAGAGCCCTCCATGTGAAATTCTGTTTTCTATTTTTGCAGTTTTTTTTGTTTTATTTTACAGAAAATAAACGGCCGTGAAAAATGCGACAAAAATTGTACGAAAAACACCTCTACCAGAAAATCACAAAACTATATTTGAATTTTATTTCTATGCAGAAACTGTAATTTATCAAAAAAATAAAAAAATTCTTAGAAATAAATGAAATTAATTAAAAATTGTTTAGGAAATTAAAGAAATTCAAAAAATCACGTCACCAGCCCTTGAGAGTGGCATTTTAGCTTAATTTCTGCGTTTGAGATTTTCTATTATCTTTTCCCTTTACTTCAGAATCCAAGCAAATATGTTCAAGTTTTTGTAAGGCTCATTTGGGTCCAAAAACTCAAAATTTTAAAAATCCCCCTCACCTACCCTGGAGCCAGTTATATACTCTCTAACATATCAAAAAATCACTTCAGTCTAGATTATAGTAACCCTACAATCAAAGCCAAACTAAGACCAATTTTTTGCAATTTTTCACATTGAGGGCTCTTAAACGCGTATTAAAATCTAAAAGATCTTTAACACCAAAGCGAAGCTATAAGACGTAGTTCTGTCGGTATCTAAAATACTTTTTTTTAGAACTACATTATCGACAAAATGCATAAAATATTTCAGAATAATCAGTTCGGAGGAAGTGAGTCAAAACGTCAAAAGTTAATTGCAAGTTCACATTCACTATATATTCCTATTTGTGCAACAAGTTATAAAAACCAAGAGTTTTATTTTGTACCTTTAGTACATATTTAAATAATAAAATCGTGTAGCTTAAAACTTTTTTTTTATTTTAATTTTTAATTATTTTTATACTGATTTCAAATTACAATCCATTAATCTTATAAATGATTCCTACAGCAATATAATTTCAAAATGTAATTTAATCCATTTTAATATTGTAAGATTTATATTAAATAATACATATTATTTTACTCGTCTTTTTTTATTATATTATTCTTTGTATACTTACTTATATTTGTATTGTACATACTTACTTATATAATAAAAGCATTTATAAACGTAAACAAAATATTATTTTGTTATGTTTTTGTTTATCTCTATTTAAAAAACGAAAACAAAAACTAGAACTTACATAAAATCTTCAATATCAGAACATTGAGAAAATTGGCATGCAGGTTCACCATAATAACCATAACAATAACCGTAATCCCAAGGTTTCGGACCTTGACATGGTGCATATGATAAATTTGCACCATTATTATTATATAAATTTAATACTGGTGCAGCCGTAATACGCTGAAGTGATAATGTTTTAACATTATCATTGTTATTATTTTGAATATTTTGATAATCAAAATATTTATTAGTATTGTTATTATTTTCTTGAAATGTCGTAGTTGATTCTATTGGTTGCTGTCCAAAGTCAATATTTTGATAACAATTTTGAATATTACATGTTATATTATTTTGACCAGTACAATTATATAAAGTGCATGTATTGAAATCACAATTTTTATCATTTTGATAACACTCACTTATATTACGGTAATTCATAGCTTTTTTCTTTTAATATTTACTTTAAAAAAGTTATACCTACTAAAATTAAATTAGATAGTTAGATAGATAGTGGCAATAAACAGGAAAAAACATTCTCGCTAAAGCATAAATTTAAACATTATGTTAAAATGATTGCACAAAAATATTTAATTACTACTACTTAGCTCACTAACAGTAATATATTTAGTAAATACGTTACGAATTAAACAGAAATCCATATCACGCACGGAAGGTGTTTGAAAAAGTTTTCTTCATTTTAATTTACAATGTTTTTATTTTTTTTTGTTTTCAATGATTACTGAAATCAATGAATAAACTTAAAGGACAAGAAACATAAGCTCTCAATCATTATTTTCTAGTGCGTGCAGAAGTTGTGTCAGAAAATTAGGAGCAGAGTATTTGAAGTTATATTGATAATAATGTGACAAAAAGACGGAAATTCCAGGTTTTATCATTATTTTCTTTAATTATTTTTTTTATCGTTATTATACAGAATTTTGCATTTAAATATTTCAACAAAAATGTATACTTTAGATATACGATATACCTATAATTATTTTTTTATGTTTAGTAAGGCAATCTCGTTAATTTTAATTAGTTTTGATATGGAAGCCAAAAATTCCAAAATATGTATAAGTATGTAGAGGTATATCGTATGTTGAATTAAATTGAAATGTTGAACTAAACGTGGAACTAAATTGAGCAATTAAAAAAAATTGATTTTTTCCGTATTTTTTCTCCACGAAAGTAGAAAATAAAGTAAGTAAATATAAAAATTCGAATTTTAAAGTAAAAAACATTATTTAAATTCGGTCACAAGTTACATGCAAGAAATCAAAATTCGAAAAAATAAAATAAATTAGGGAAAATGAACAAAAACCCTGAAGAACTTCTTTGATGCACCAGGGCATTGTACATATTATGACTCGCATTTTGAGAAATTTTTAAAGGATACATGTCATGGTAAACTTATGTAAACCATTAAAATTTGTTATTAATATATTTTTTTTAATTATTCACTGATTAATTTTTTTTTTTAATCACTGTATTTTTATAAAATAAATTATAAATATTTTCATTAATTTCTTTTTTTTATTATATAAACTCATTTACTTATTTGAATAAAATTTTGGTAAAATTAACAGTATCGCTGTCGCAACAACGTAACGAATAAAAACAATTTTTTGTTACTTCCATTTCCTATATAATCAAAGCTTTTCAAATTGATTTTTTATATGGACAATAACGTTGTCCATAAATTGAAATGAAACCGTAACAAAAAATAACAAATTTTTAATTTTAAATCATTTCCAAAAAAAAACCGACAATAATAATGACACCGCACCGATAAAAAGGTAGACCCAGAATGAATTTTCAATATACAGCTGAATTAGAATTTTTTTCATCGAATAAAATTGATCGCTAGCTGATTAAATCAAGAGAAATGAAATAAATCACTTTGATAAGAATTCTATACCTATCATAAAAAGATAATAAATACTTATATAAAATAAAATTAACACATAAAAATAATAAATTTAATATATATTCTTACATAAGAATACTTAAAAAAAACACAATACAAAAACCTCCACAAAAACATTACACATTCTTATCTAACATTATGTACATATAAGATTTTAATGAAAGCTTTACGCCTTAAGAGTATTGTGGTGTTGTTAAAAAAAAAATCTGCACAAAAATTTACCGATCTCTACACAGAAACATCAATATTCAATAAGTTTCAAATAAGTACCTAGTTATACTTACTTAGGTACATAATTAAATCTTTTTTAATAATTTTAGCATAATAAGTTCAATTTAGACCAAAAACATATTTATACTTACATACTAGTTCAAAAAACGAAAAGAAAATCGAGGTAAAAATGTATGATTTGATCTAAATATTTTAATCTAGTTGAGATTACCCGGTTTCACACGGAAGTGCCGAACTTACATTAATATCAAAACACTGTTTGAGTGAATAGTGTGCTATATAGCTATAAAATCATAAATTTCAAAATTTGTTATATATTTTTTATAGGACCTCGGTTGGAGATCTTTCGACATCTAGTCTTTTAAATAGCCAATTCTATATATATCTAAATTTCAAAACCGGTTTCTAAGGTACTCCTCCTTTCGAGAACTCGGATCCAAATACCCAATAACCTTCTCGGATCCCTAGACTACTTAATTCCAAAAATTGATAATAATAATACTTACCTATTGGTTGGTTGGTTGGTTAAAGTGGCGGATCTACTCAAACTAGAGTTGATCCCAATTAGCGCTTGCGCACCGTTTTACCCATCCCGTGAAGTTATCCATTAAACCCATCCCGGGAAGTTAAGAAATTTCATCACCTCCTTGAGTTTGGTTGTAGCCAGCACATTTAGATCCTCGACGAAATAGTCACCTAAGGTGCTTTTCCTAATTCTTGCTAGAGCCGGGCATTTGCAGATAAAGTGGATGATAGTTTCTTTTTCATCCTCATCTCCGCAACTGCGGCATTTTTGGTTAAATGGGATCCCTAGTCTTGCGGCATGCTCACCAGGTTTTCCTTGCCGTGCTACACGTAGATAAAGCCCTCCATCTATTGCTTGCTTGGGATAAATACTTCTGGCATATATCTCTTTTGATTATGTTTAAGGGCAGATGTACCTGTTCTGCGAAGCAGGCTGCCAAGTTTGAGCCTGCCTTGGCTAGCTCATCTGCCCGCTCATTCCCCTGGATATCTCTATGGCCTGGAACCCAGTAGAGAAAAACGTCATATCGTTCCGCTAGGCAAGAGAGCTGCTCCAAGCATTTATTTACCAGTTTAGACGATACAACGGGTGAGTTAAGAGCCATAATGGCTGCTTGACTATCTGAAGCTATTGATATCTTGCTTACATCAGGTCCTATCTCCCCTAATAAGCAACATGCTTTCCATATAGCCAGTATTTCTGCCTGAAAAATACTGGATCTAACTTTTAGCTATATTGATTTGCTCAGAGAACACCCCAGCACCCACACCACAGTCCATCTTTGAACCGTCTGTGAAAATAGCCAGATCTATATTCTCTAGAATATTTATATTGTTCCATTCCCTTCTCGTGGGAATCACAACCTGAAAACTCTTTTCCAGTTCCACAGTAGGGATGGAATAGTCCGTTAGGGTGCAGTTTACATTCTTAGCTGTGTCACTAAGAATTTTGCTGTGCCCGTATGGTTTTGTTCGCCAGACTCCACCTTCCTGGAGTCTGACCGCGCTAAAAGCAGCTAAATTTTTGACATACAGGTGAAGTGGTAAAAGGTATAGGAGCGTATTTAAAGCATCCGTGGGTGCTGATCTTAGCGCCCCCATGATGCTTACACATGCGCTACGTTGAAGTCTGCCTAGTTTAGTTTGGACATAGGCTTTGTCCACAGCCGGCCACCAGACTACTGAACCGTAAGTAAGAATAGGACGTACTGTGGCAGAGAACATCCATAGGACCATATGGGGTTTCAGTCCCCATCTTTTTCCTACCATTCTCTTACATGAATAGAAGGCAACACATGCCTTTTTTATTCGTTCTTCTATACTGAATCTCCAGTTAAGCTTTGGGTCCAGTACTAATCCTAAGTACTTTACCTTAGAAGCTAGACTCAGCGCTACCCCCTCCAACCTTGGTAGTGGAAAGTTGGGTATTTTAGTTTTTTTTGTGAACAGCATAAGTTCTGTTTTGCTAGGGTTAACTTTAAGGCCACATTCTTTGGCCCATCTGGTCACCACAGTCAAAGCCCTTTCCATAATTTCACTCAAGATAGGCAGATGCCTACCTGTAATGAGAATCGATAAATCATCCGCATAAGCAACGGCGTCTATTCCCTCTTTTTTAAGTTTCTCTAGAACTGAGTTCATGACAAGCAACCAGAGGAGGGGCGATAGTACTCCTCCTTGGGGAGTGCCTCTATCCGCCGTTCTGGTTACATGGCAAGTGCCATGATTTGCATGAACCTCCCTTGTTCTAAGCATATTACCAATCCAGTTGTTAACCCTCCCTACATCTGCACGACTCATACTTACCTATTATTAAATAGTATTTTTGAAATAAATTAATAAAAAAAAAAAAATATTAGAAAACCTTTTACAAGATACAAGCTTTAATTTAATCCAACTAAAAAATAAGAAATAATATTTAATGATTAAAGTTAAATAGTATAGTAATACGAGAACCTGGGAGAACCCCATCTTTGTCACTAATCAGTACACATTAAATAAATTCACATAAACTCCGAGATAAACTCAGAACTTTTCAAAATTTTTATATTTCTTAAAAGATTGAGGCATCAGTTTGAGTAGAATGACTTTTTACAATTCAAAAGTTCTAAGATTATGTAAATTTAGTTTAGTATGTAGGTACCAGCTCCATAGTAACTTATTACTTTTTTGTCATCGAAATTATATATTTAATCACAGTTCATTTATTTTTTGTTTTTGTTTGCGTTGTTATGGCCAACATTCGGATCCTTGATCGGATCTTGATCACCACCTAGACATGTAATTTTTGTCAAGACAGATCCAATGAGCCTAATCACTATGGGGTTATCTAATTTAACTGAGGGTTTGCTAGGGCTAGCATCAAATTTAAGCTTAATTGGGCATCAACAAGTCTTCAAAAATTAGTTACAAACTCTTCACGGGAGAACAAAGAACAAATTTATACAAATTAATAAATATCATTTCATTTTATTCAAAATTTAAAAACCGATAAATTAAAATGTATAATGTAAATAAAACTCTCGTAAAAACCCAGTCACATTTTACTTCTTATTAGTATTTTATTTTCCTTAAAATTTTAAAGAATGGGAATTTTATAATGAAATAATTTTAAGTTGAAAACACTTTTTAGAACTAAGATAATAGAATTCTGAATTCTCACGACTATTTTATCTCAACAAAAATGTGTATTTTATTCTAAGTCATAACCTCGATCATAACTTAGCATTTATAAGTGTAGTTTATAAGTGTAGTTAGTACATGATATTTTTGGTAAAAATACATATTACGATATAAAGTATTCAATGATTAATTTTTTAAAAAAATAAGAATAAGAAAAATATACACTTTTTTCATTAAATTTGAGGACAGTAAACAAAAGTTTTCTGTATTTTATTTAATAAAAACGGTATACATTAAAAGGTATAAAAATTTTATTTTTAAGATTAATTAATCAGAAAATTGGTCGTAAACAGGTTTCAACTAAAAGAGTTACAACTAGAAACTGACTGGAGGGATTTTTAGAATTTTAAGAGATTATTCCCTCTTAAAAGCTGTTTATATACAACCTACTCTTCTTTTTTTAGATAAGTATTACTTATTGATATTTCTATCAAATTTTTCATGGTACGTTTGTAATGATTTTGACCTGGATTTTCACTTCAAATAAGCAACAAATATTGAAATTAAAACCATTGAAATTGCCTCGGAGATTCTATACGTAATATATTTTCCAATTAAAACATAGTAGGTAGGTATATCATGTAGATACCCACTTTCTAAGAACTTTATTGTAATTCATTCATGATTCACTTTTTATTTATATTTACTAAGTACTTTAATATAATGGTATATTTAGTGCAACAAAAACACGAAAGCTTCTTTCAAATAATCCAATGTGTTTTACTTCTGAGTTCAATCATCTAATAAATTAATATGCAAAGCTTTTTAACCTTCGAATTTGATATACACAACCGTTAAAAAATAATTTGTTTGCATGAAGCATACTTAAACATAATATTTATATTTTGTTGTATTATTTCGCATATACTTATTATAAAATGCATTTGAAAATGAAAGCAATATTGTGAGTCTAATCATCACACAAGTAAAATGACCCATTTGAATTTCCTATTGTATACTTAGGTATAAAGTTGTACTTGGTTAGTAAATATATAAGTATTTATCTATAAGTATTTGAATTTTAAATTATTTAAAAAAAAAAATTCAAATTAAGAATTAAGTAAGTATTATGAAGTAAGTAATGAGAATAAAAATTTTGTTTTTTTATGTTTAATGAAGTACTTAGTAGAAATTATCTACTTAATAATCAGTATATGTGAAAATAAATTATATCCAACTTAACAAAATAGATTTTTTAGATGCAATTAAAAAGCAAGTATACTTGTATAAGTAACATTGGTATCTTAATCTATAGTTAAATCAGTTCATTCCAGGGTTTATTCGGTTTTATTCTTATTATATTTTTCTAAAAAAATCTATTAAACCATGCTGGATTAATCGCAGCAGCAAAATTATAGTGCCAAAACTATATGCATTCAATTACTTACCTTTGAAACGACATTTTGAACAAAAAATAGGACCGCATACTTATACATACATAAGTATTTGAAAGTAAAATTTTTGTCAGAAACAAATCTTCTTTTCTTACACACAGATATCTTTGCCAATAATTATAAAAGAAATAATAAGCTAGTAATAAATAAAAAATAATTCTTACTTAAAAATAGAATAAAAATATTTTGGATTGCATTATTCAAGCATAACGTTAGCATAACTATAATGCACATATTAGGGACGTACTTTACTTATACAATACGTATGAAAATTTCAAATTGTTTTAATAATATTTTGGAAATAAAATATAAATGTCTACTTTACCTCGTATATACTTTACTTAAATCGATTAATTTTTTTCCATAAAAGTATAAAATTAATTAAACAAATTTCCAAATTTCATAATATATACTTAAGTAAGTATCTAGAACTAGTTAAGTAATTAATTTTTTTGTCAACAGTATTCTTTTGTATAAACCTAAGAACTCAACTTTCACCAAAAGAAACGCAATTTAATTTCGAGTTATGTTAATATAAATTATACTTATAATTAATCTGTTCATAATAATATTTGTCTAACAAGTTTCCTTAATATTATATTCATAATTCAGAAATTTTACTAAAAATTGCATAATAAAGAATCGTCATAATGTGGTTATAATGTTGAATATTTAAAATGCATAAGTAAGTACTTATATAACATGCAAACAACAATACATAAGTAAGTATATTATTTTTATAGATTAAATAAACAAATTCATATCTTCAGACTAAATGAAAAAAAAATTGACTAATACACATTGTAATCAATTTTTAAAAACAATAATTCGACCTTTAAACAATAAAAAGTTTTCATGCCCTTTATATTTTATAATAAAAAAAAAAAAAGGAAATATAACAGTTTAAATACCGAGTTAAATACCTAAGTTATAATTATATTATTTGATAAGATTTTTCTCGAGTTTTTCATTTGATTGGAGATACACTCCGGAGGTACAAAATATTTGTAAAAATCCCGAAAATTAAATAATTTTATTCACAATAGTACGTTAGCATGGCACTTATTTACATATAGTCTTCGGAGGAATAGTGGCTGAGATTTTTTAAATGTTATTCCCGAGATTATTTCTAATATTAGTTTATTTGCACAATCTAGGTAAGTTTGTTTCAATACAATTACAATGAAAAAAGCGTTAAGTATCTCATGTTTTCTAATATAGTTTTTCTAATTTCACTGCAATATGTACTTATATACCTACTACTTAATACTTAAATCCCTGCTTAAATCTATATCTGTTTATATATATGTATATAAGTGTATATGAAACTCTAGAAAAAAAAAAAGAAGATATTTTCTTTCTAGGTATATGAAGATAGTAAGAGCCTTGAAAATTTCTTAAGGTCATATTTTGTTTACGATTCTGGAAATAAATAAAAATATCGATGTCATTCTGGTGTTTTGCGAGAAAAAAAAATATTTTTGATGGTAAAAATTAATAATTTTTTGGATGCAATAATAAAAATATTTATTTAAATAAATAAAATTAATTGTGATCATTATGAATAAAAAAAAAAAAACAGAAGTAAATACATAAAAAAAATTATGTTTATTTTATTTTTTTGTATACCTAAAGTCAAAACAATTATGGAAATATTTATCTCGTGTTCAATAAAGTAAATAATAAATTGCTTTTTTGTACTATACATCTATACATTATATTACTTACGTATATATTTTGCATAATAAATAAAATTTTCATTAATGTTCATGTTTTTATTGATTGGAATATGGAATGTTTAATTGAAATTTGCGATAAAAAAACGAAATTCGACTCTTTGATTTAAAATTTTTTATACTTAGTACTTTTTCATGTATATAAATATATAAATATACCTCGAAATATACTTTAGTATAATGTATTTATTTTTTTCAGTAAAGTATTTCGTGTATTTACTTTTCAGATGAAAGAATAAGTACTTACTTAGTTATATTTTATACTAGCTGTACCCGCACACACGTTGTTGTGGAACACATGTTGTTGTGGAACACACGTTTTAAGTGAAATTTTTGTTGTCAGATTGATGAACAATTATAGGAGCTAGTTATTTTATTAATTTGGGAAAATATCTAAGAAGAATTAATATTTATCATTTCTACTTATTCAACACTTAAATTGTATGAAATCGAATGATATCCTTCCCTTAAACAGGTTTCCAAACCAAACCAAATTTGTGTTATGAATCAAATTTGAATGAAATCGGAAGAACCTTTGCAGTCCTCCCCGGGAGGGATTTCTGGGTATGGTGCCATTCAAATTTTAAAATAGCCTATAACGACCCTAAGACAAAGAGACGGTGTAAATTTCGAAACGATCGGTTGAGTTGTTTAGTTTTTAATATTTTGTAGTTATTAGTAATAAAGAAATCGATTTCTATATATTCGAAGAGACCCCCTAAAAAGAGAGGGCCAAATTTTTGTTACGAAATTCGTGTGTTTAATCATTTTTTTGTACCAAATTTAAATGAAATCGGACACAATTTTGAAGTCCTCCCCTAGGGTAGGAGGTCAATAAATTTTTTGTTAAGAAATGTATGTGTAATTATTTCCTCTTTTTACGTGTCAAATTTGAATGAAATCGGACGAACTTTTAAAGCCCGCCCCCGGGGGAGGTCGCTGAGTAGGAGGTCAACAAATTTTTTGTTCCGAAATTGTGTGTAATTATTTCCTCTTCTTACGTACCAAATTTAAATGAAATCGAACGAACTTTTAAAGTCCGCCCCCAGGGAGGTCCCTGGATAGGAGTTCAACAAATTTTTTGTTACGAAATTTGTGTGTAATCAGTTCCTCTTTTTACATACCAAATTTTAATGAAATCGACGAACTTTTGAAGTCCGCCCCCCTGGGGAGGTCTCTGGGTAGGAGGTCCCTGGGTAGGAGGTCCCTGGGTAGGAGGTTCCTGGGTAGGAGGTCAACAAATTTCTTGTTACGAAATTTGTATATAATCAGTTCCTCTTTTTACATACCAAATTTGAATGAAATCGGACGAACTTTTGAGGTCCGCCCGCAGGAAAGGTCTCTGGGTAGGAGGTCCCTGTGTAGGGGGTCAACAAATTTTTTGTTACGAAATTTGTGTAATCAGTTCTTCTTTTTACTTACCAAATTTGAATGAAATCGGAAGAGACCGCCCCCAGGGGAGGTCTCTGGGTAGAAGGTCCCTGAGTAGGAGGTCCCTGGGTAAAGTCCGCCCCCAGGGAGGTCCCTGGGTAAAGTCCGCCCCCAGGGAGGTCCCTGGATAGGAGTTCAACAAATTTTTAGTTACAAAATTTGTGTGTAATCAGTTCCTCTTTTTACATACCAAATTTTAATGAAATCGACGAACTTTTGAAGTCCGCCCCCGGGGGCGGTCCCTGGGTAGGAGGCCAATCAAATTTTAAAATAGCCTACAACGACCCCCGACCTGACACAAAGACATGGTGTAAGTTTGAAAACGATCGGTTGAGCGGTTTAGGAGCCTATGCGGAACAGACAAACAGACAAACAGACAAGCATACAAACATACAAACATACAACTTCGGTTTTATATATATAGATAGAATAGATAGATAGATCAGCTGCAAAGGAAATTTCATTGTAACTAATCGAAATTTTTACTCGCTTATTTTTTTCTTGGAAACATTTTTCTTCGATTTTCCGACTGGAAGCTTTTCCGCAAACAGAAAAACCTCGAGAAAAACGGACCAAATTAGCTCGTAAATAGATCCAATTTCCCAAAGCTTCCGAAAACTAGCAAGACATAACTTTCCGAATGCAATTGGCTAGAAAATACGGTTGTACAGCTCGAAAAAATATCTAAATTCCCGAACATTTAGATATCCAAGACGAGTTACTTGTCACTCTGACTTTCTTCACCCCTGAAAATAATAATTTCCAAACTAAATTAAATAAGTTATATTGAAAATTAATTAACAAAATATAATTTTAAAATATTATTGCCATAAGTAATTTTTTCAATTTTTTTTTTTTTAGTATTTACCTAATGCCATATCTAACTACGTATTAACACAATAAATAATAACTAATTATAACTATTATGTAAGGACCATTTGGCCAGTTTTAATTGGTTTTAATAATTTGAGGGATACCGAGGAAGGATACATTTTTTTCAAATGCTAAAAAGCACTGGTAGTTAAGTACTTTTTAATTGGTAATACGTATACACTTACCAGGGTAGTTACTTACTTCGTAAAACTAATTTCCAAACAATTTCGATAATTAAATAAGTATTAACCTTGGTATTTACGATTCAGAATTAAGTAGCTTTGTTTTTAAATTTTTGGAAGCCTTGAAAACGAAGACGATGTAGATAACTGCTATACCGACAACGAAAGTTTGATAACAGACATCATAACGATACATTGTTTATTAGGGAAAACTTATTGTAGGTACTTTTCTTTATTACATTACCTAGAAAATGCTTGGATGAATATACTGGGACATCACAACAACCGAAAAAACTTAAAAGCGATGAATCAAGCAAATAAACTGTCATCATAATAAACAATAATTTTATATATTAGTTAAGGAAGTAAGAAAAAGATTTCATAACATTAAATACTTATAACCTAAAGTTCATATACTTAAGTTAAATGAGTAAAATTAACTTACTAATAATCAGGTTATGGTAAGTTACTGACTGGGTAAGTAAAATGCAAGGTAAAAAATGTTTATGTACCTGATAATCGGTTAGTAATAATTAATTACAGTCTTATTTATTGTTGAACATGTTTTCATTGAAATAATTTTGAATTAATTTTTCTTTGTACTAATTACATTTTATAGGAAGGTACATCGAACACTTACTTTCTACCTATATTAAGTATATGAATTTATTGACAATAAAAATTTGTATTTTTCTGATATCAACAAAAATGACCTAAATAATATTATTCATTTTATGTAAGTATGGAAATTATCTTTACTAAATAACTCGAAATAACTACATTACTTACTTATTAAAAAATTTTTTTTAGTTCAATAATAAAAACAAAAACAATGTCATCTACTTACCTATCATAATGTACTCATATAAGTAAGTATGTATATACTTACTAAAAATTATTAAATAAATCTGTAGGCCTTATTATTTATTTTTTTAAGTCTCTAAACTAAAGCTTCAAAAAAAAAAACATAAACATATGCCTATAAATAAATAAGTAAGTAGGTAGGTATATAAATTTTATGAGCGATAAATGCGTTCATTGAAGTTTACTCAGGTTTACTTATTAAGTAACTAATTCTTTCATCCACAATAAAACGTTATCAATTTAAAAAAAACGTTATCAAATAAAAGTGCATGAATTCGCACTACCTACCAACATTAACAATGTTTTTCGAGAAAATATTTTTCAAGCAATTAAAAAGACATAAAACCTTTAGACTGTATGGTCTTCTTCAGTTAGACCTTACCGTTCCGCCACTTGAAAAGTAATTAAATAATGTCGTTTTGACTTTGAGAGATGTAAAGAGAGTAGAATTGAATTTATGTTTTTTATAACATTCAAGTTCAAAGTTAAAGTGGCCGAGAATTAAACCTGGCTGAGTATTTCATTAAAAAATCCAAGAAAACTGAAAAAAAAATAAAGCGACACATATAACAAATGTACCTACCTACCTATCTACCTTACAACCTATAACTAAAATACTTCTTACTCTTCAACAAATAAATCTATTAAATCGATTCATTGTGGCGGCCGTAACGCGGCCCGCCAATAACGTTTAACTCCAAAAAAAATGAGACCCACTGATTTTGTTGTTTTGAAAAAGAAAATATTAACATGCGATGATGATAAAGTTTTTTCATTCAATATTTTTTTTAATATATAGGTACTTAGGTAGGTATTTTTATTTTATTTTTTTTAATTAACACTAACGCAAAAAAAAAAAATAATTCTAACACATGAAAAATTAGTCGTAATTTTTTTTATGAAAAAATATTTTATAATTTTTTTTTTAATTCCAAATTAAAATAGAATTACCTAATTTTATTTTAAGTAGCTACCTACCTAGGCGCCCATACCTAACCTAGGTACCTAGATAGGTAAATTAAAAAAAAGAACTGACCTTAAAAAAATTAAAAACATTTTATTTTACACTTACTTTCGCTTTTCTTTGGGTTTAGCAGCGATTTTTCCGTCAATCAGAGATTTCTTAATTTCTGGATCCATTTTCGTAATCCAAAAAAAAAAATTAATTTATTAATTTCAATAATTTTATTTTGGTTATTTTATTTTTATGAATTCTTTTAAAAAAAATTTATTTATTTTATTTTATTCGAGATTTTTGTATCTTTTTTGTTTTGTTTTTTAAGTTAAATTTAAAAATTATAAATCTTGTTTTTCTGGTTTTTGGACGTCGAAAAATTTAAAAATTCTTTTTATTTTTAATTAATTAATTTCACCCACAAAACAGAATTTCTTTTTTTTTTTTCCTACTTTTTTTCGACGAATTAGGTAGGTAGGTCGGTATTTATTTTTTTTTTTTTAAAATGAAATTAAAATTTTGTAAAAAACACTGTTTTTGACAAAATTTTATCACGATTTAAATTAAAATTTTCTTCTTAAGTTTTTATTTGCTTTTTTTATTAATTATTATTCACATTCACAATATCACATCACACTTTGAAATTATTTTTTAATTAAAAAAAATTAATGTCCCCGTTCTTTTAAGATTTCGATTTAATTTCAAAGCAATTCTTTCAAAAATTATTTTTACCATTTTAAAATAAAGAAAAAAAGATTCAAATTTCTTTTACGATATTTATTTTAATCAAAAAATATTATTTTTGTAATATTTAGAATACTTTTTTTTTAATTTTTATCTCCATTTAAATATTTAATTATTTTCTCTTTTTATTTGCTATTGTATTATTTTTTTATATTTTATTTTTTTGACAATCTCGAAATGTGCGCGATAGTTAACTATGAAAGCAGAAAGCTGAAAAATAATAAAAAAAAGTGGCTGAAAAACAAATTGGGTTTGGAAAATGATGAAAAAGTTCATAATAATTCTGTTTTGTAATTGCAATGTAAAAAAGGAATAGTGGCAGTGGGATATGATTGGATATGATGAGTTATAACGATTTACGACAAATCGTAAAAAATTCTAATTTAAACATTCCTTCTCAACTAATATATCCCCATATACCTAACTTAATTTTGGCCACTATTTGAACCAAAACAAAATGTAATTGTAATAAATTTGAAATACATTTAATATCAATATTTAAACAAACTGTCTAATCAGTTTTAAAGTAATTAAATATACCTATATGTATATATAATACACATAAACTGTATAAAATGTAAATTATGCCAGTAAGAAGTATTTGTAATTGTAACAGATTATTTCAAATTAAGACTTCCCATCACTTTAATAATCTATTTCAAGTACCAACCTCACCACGATTTGTAGTTTTTTAAATTAATCTTGTCAAACCAAATATTACTTAAGAAAAGCATTCATAAGTACATAAGTTTTTGAATGTTCTGATTATCAGGTTTATGAAAGAATTTGCTGATAAAAAATATGGTTATATAAAATAGGTAATATATCATAAGATTTGCAACTTCTTTAAAAAAAATTGATTTTGATTCATTTTTCTTATTTTTGTATAGTGGAAAATGTTGAAAATAGTTATTAAATGCCGATTATCGATTATCGAGTACCCGAGTACTCGAATTTTTTATCTTATTTTCGAGTACTCGACTACTCGAAAAAATTCTAACCGATATCAAGTATCAATTTTGAAAAAAAAATACTGCAGATATGATTGGAACATTCTGCGTATAATGAACTGCAAAAAACAATTATGAGTGTTATGAAGGTTCTTTATCAAAATTCTTATTATTGGAGCGAGAGCTAAAACTATTTAATTGTAAACGAGGCGAGCATATGGAAAAATTATACCAAGAAATCCCACCAACTTCAACTGCTAGTGAGAGGGTGTTTTCAGTAGCATCAAATTTCATTAAAAAACTACGTTCTCAAATAAAAACGAATACTTTAAATGGTCTTGTTTTCCTTAAATACTATTTTTTATCTAATAAGTAAAACTATTAAATTAAATATGAAAGTTTGAATTACATGTTTCATATTTAGTTATTTTTTTATATTTCTTTTCATTTAATTCTAAAACTAAATCATTGAATTAAATAAGATATAGTTTTAATTACATGTTTCATATTTAGTAATTTTTTATATTTTTTTTAATAAATTCAATTCATTTCAGAGCTAACCAAATAGAACCACGTAATTAAAAAAAAATTTGAGTTATTTTTTTTATTCATTTTTACCCGAGACTCGAGTTACTCGGGTTGTGTAGATATAAATTACTCGAATATCCGAGTAATCTAAAACCCGAGTAATTTGGATTCACTACTTGTATCTCTAAGGACAATAAAATAAATCAATTTTAATTAACTAACATCTTTTATTTCTTAAACAAAATTATTTTTTGGATGTATATTCATTTGTTTCATATATACAGTCTGAAATTCATTTTCTATTTAAAATTGCTATTACTTTCGTTTTTTAAGCTCTGAACTGTTCTTCTCTTCAATCAATTCTACTGTATCACTGCCATTGCTCTCAGGAGTTTCGTCCTTTTCAAGATCATTTAATTTCATATTAGCCATATCTAGATCACCATCATCATCTGTGTTTGTTTTATTATAAACTGCTGGATATTTACTAAAGCAATCTTGCATTTCTTTAAAGGCATCATAACAATCTGAACCTTTAGGTTCGGCTTCACTAAAAAGAAAAATTTGAACCAAAGAAAAAAATAATAAAAAAATGTATTAAATAATGAAAATCTGAAATAACAAATAGGTACCTACGTTTGATAAAACTTAAAAAAAAGATTAAAAATTAAATATTATTCTTGCAATTAAGTAATCTCGTCTGTATCTTTGATTTCTCCTTTATTTGTCTCATTAATTAAGCTTTAGAATCAAATTGGACTTAAAGTTAATGTACATTGCAGATATTCAAAAAAGTATTACCGACTTGATAGAGATGTGTAGTTCACCGAGTTAAAAAGAACGAATCACTAAAATGAACGGTGACCGATCGATCAATTACATAAAGTGAACAAAATTTCCCCACTTACAGACTAAAAATATTTAGCTAAATTATGAAAAAAAAAAAGAAAAAAATTATAGACCCACCTGTAATGAAAACATGAAAATGCATCACGAAATTCAACTCCACACGGACCTGTTGCCATACCGCCTAAGCATGGACAATTCCAATTAATATCACCGTTTGCCAGAATAAGACCAGGCGAAGGTTCTGGCGGTGGGATTTCCACAGTACTTGGAATAGCATGATCTTCTTTTGTTGCAAAAATTACTTTGTCCTTGCCGAATTGCTTACAATATGACATTTTGAAATATTATGTTCAGTGTAGGACTTTTAATTAATCAATCGAAATCTAAATTTGAATCTAATAATGATAGTAAGCTTGGACTTGCACTATTAACTTTAAAATGGCAAATAATATCTTGGAACTTTGAAATTAATGTTATCGCAGCTCTAGTTTTGACGTAAAAATCACTTGGTACCCGGAGAATAGCTTTTCTTGATTTTTGATCAAATTTTAATAAGTCCAATGTTGTTTGTCCTCCTATTTCACCAAAAATCGATTTCAATGAATATTCAATGCTTCCTAAAAAAAATATTGGCAATATTTTTTCAACTTCTTCTGATAAAATTCTAAAATAAAAACAAAATTTTTTGTGAAATGAAAATTGCTCGATGCAAATTGAAGGGACTATGTATTGTGGAAATTTTATTGCTTACAAAATAAAGGCACTTACATTGAAATGTCAAGATAGTAATATTCCATAACATTTCCTAATTCATTAAAATTTATTATTTTATTTAATAAACTTTTTGAAATTATTTTTATATTTTTTTTTACCGAGAACAATCTGAGAAAATAAAAATTCACAATAATCTTTTTTTTTCAGGTTATTTTACTAGCAATCTACAATTGAAAGATACACAAGCAGCTGGCGGATATAAGGAAATTTAACCCATTATCGGCCAAAGTGCAAATACAATCTAATATTTTTTGTTCTAATTTTATGATATAAATACTTTTATAATACTTTTATAAAAAATTACAGATTCCGTAATTGAAACTATAAAATAGAAGTAAAAAACCTCGCTTATTATTAGTTTAATTGTTATTATCAAATTTTCTCATGTTTAAGGATACGATTATCTTTTTTTTTCAATTTTTTTTTTAATTTTTATTACAAAAAATACCGGAATGTAAAATTTTACAATGTGTTATTAGGGCGCCGTGAAATTTGTCCGCGATGAAATTTGTATGGAAAACTTCCAAAGAAATTATAAATCAAGAATGGCCTTTGAATTTTTCGTCCCTTTCTTTTTTCATATATATTTATTTAAAGAAAGAGAAAAAGCTAGGGGGTCAAGTTTTTGTTTGCAATGATGTTCCCAAAAAAAAATAAACATCAAATTTTCGAGTAAAAATGAATACAATAGTTTAACATTTGTGAAAATAATAATTTTTTTTTTTGATGTGAATAATAAAATATTCATAATTGCAATTTTATTTTCATTAATCATAGAGAAGGGTATGTTTTTACTTAATTTATTAATGAAAATAAACTATATAAACAAAAATAAGGAAAAATAACATTATAAAATAACATATGTTATTGAAAAATAATTTTTATGTTCTCAAATTTCAATCTGAAAATAGAACAAAAAATGTTAGTTCTACCGTTATTACAAAGTCAAATTTTAAAAGTTCAAGTGACAAAATTACCTATATACCTATTGTCCTGTAAATTTTATTAACTTGTTATGTTGTTGTCGGAATGTTTAATGTTTTCTGTTATTTTATACCCGAAATCAAATAATTTTATGGTTAAATATTGTTCAATTATTAATATTTAAAAAAAAAAAATATCGGTGATTATTTAAAATATCGCAATCTTCTAAATCATGATCGAAGTTATCGAAAATAGTATTACCAATATTTCTCATGATAATATTTATTAATTTGAAATGAAAGTTTTTGCTACTCAATTTATTATTTTTTGAATGTTTAGCTTTTTCGAGAATTATTTTAAATTAATTCATTAAAAGATTCCTACCAAGCTTTATAGAATTATTAATTCATTTCAAAATATTGTTTCGATGAGTTTAAATATATTGAATTTTAAAAAAAATAAAAACTATTTTTTTCTTTATTGTTTTTTATTACGGTATTATAAAAAAGTAATAATAACATTCCTTTTTTATTTGGTTTACATTTTCTTTAGTTGGTTTACATTTTTTATGCCATCGGAGATTAAACTGGGAACATCATTGCAAACAAAAACTGGGGTCATTTTTTTTTTCATAAGGCCATTCTTGACTTATAATTTCTTTGAAAACTTCGCGGACAAATGTCATTTTACAAAACGACATTTGTCCGCTGTGGACAAATGTCTCAAAATGAGCGGACAAATGTCATTTTGCAAAATGTCATTTGTCCGCGATTGATTTTTCAAATATTTAGCGGAAAAATATCATTTTGCAAAATGTCATTTTTTTTTTTTTAGTTTTAGAATGTATTAGTTTTATTAAACCATAAAATATTTACAAATTAAATTTACATTTTATTTATATATTTTTTAAAAATTTTGTTTTAAATAATTTATTATTTTCATTTTGAAAACATTAATGTTATCTATGTCCTTCAAATCTTGAGGTAAACTATTATACCATTCCAGCCCTTTCACCATTATGTGGTTATTATGCCTTATGGTTCTTGTTGGATTTATTCGGAAGTCATTCTGATTTCTTAAGTTATACGGCTGAATTTCATTTATGTATGTAATATTATCCGTTAAATACTTTGGCATCATCTCATTTTTTAATTTATATACAAAGTATAAAACTTTGTATCTTAATCTTTGTTTCACGCTTAACCATTTTAATTTCTCCCTCATTATTGTTGATGACGTCATTTGATCACATCCTAAAATCATTCTCATACCTCGGTTTTGTAGAACTTGCATTCTTCCAATATCTTCATTTGTACCCATTGCCAGAATAGATGCACAATAATCAAAATGTGGTAGTACTAGTGTGTTAAAAGTGTTTATCAATGCTAGTTTTGGTAATCTCTTTTTTATTCTTCTTATCATTGCAATTTTTGATGCTATTTTGTTACATGTTCTATTTATATGTTCTTTAAAATCTAACTTTCTATCAATTATTACTCCTAGATATTTCATTTCATCTACGCATTGTATGTTGTCATTGTACAATTTGATATTTATATTATTATCAGCATTTAGGACCATTGCTTTTGTTTTTGATGTATTTATTTTAAGCTTATTCATGTTCAACCAAGTTTCTATATTTTTTAAATCATTTATTATTATCTTGATATTATTATCCTTATTTTCTCCTATTATGTAAATTAATGTGTCATCTGCAAATAACATTATGTTGCATTTGTTTAATACCGTTGCAATATCATTTATATAAATAATAAACAGCAAAGCTCCCATCACCGTCCCTTGTGGAACACCTTCATCCACTTTTTTTTGATCAGAATTAGACTCTCTTATTTTTACAATTTGTGTTCTATTTTTTAGATAATTCTCAAACCATTTATATTCCTTTCCTCTGATTCCATAACATTCTAACTTCTCTAGCAATATACTTCTATTTATAGTTTCAAACGCTCTTTTGAAATCTAAAAATATGGCTATAATGTTTTTATTTTCAGACATTGCTCCTTTCCATTCTGATAACATCCATTGTATCGCAGATTCACATGAGTGGTTGCTGCGAAAACCAGACTGTTGTTTTATTAATATATTTTTTTCTGCATATTCTTGCAATTGAGTTTTAACAACTTTTTCCATTATTTTTTCCATTAGTGGCATCATATTAATTGGTCTGAATTCATCTATTTTCTTAGTATCTCTTATTTTCTCTACTGGTATGACTATAGATTGTTTCCATGATTCCGGGACTATACCTGTATTCAGTGATGTATTAATTAAATTCAATAAAACTGGTCCCAGCAACTCAAAATTGTCCAGAATTATATCTCTTCTCAAATAGTTTGTATCACTTTTATTATTAAGATCTTTACATATTTTTTTTAATGATTCGTACGTTATATTTTTAAATGTGAATGTTGTCGTTGTGTGTATCATTTTTGTCTTATCAAAATTTTCTGTTTGTATTGAGTTAACAATATTTTTGACACTATCTACGAAATACTTATTAAATTCATTTGCTATGTTCTTATCATTTTTGATTATATTATTATTGATATTTACTATTTCTTTTGGTACATCTTTTTTATTTTCAAAAACTACATCTTTTATAGCTAACCACATACCTCTGGGATCTCCAATTTTGCTTTCAATTTTTTTTTTTATGTAATTATTTTTTTGTTTTTTTATTTCGTTTTTAAATTTGTTTCTTATGCTAATATATTCTTTCCATAATTTATTTCTATTAAATAATTTTGCTAAATTGTATTTTTTAATTTTTTCTTTTCTTAACTTTGCTAGATTTGAATTGTACCACTTATTTTTATTATTACTGTCATTATATATTTTCTCTATCACGAATTTCTGATTAATATAGTTCATTTTATCATTTAATAATAATGCTTTATTATTTATATTATTTATTTCTAATATTTCACTAAAGTTACCATTTTTAATTTCATTATTGTATTGAATTTTATTATATTTTAAAAATTTAAATCTTTTTATACTTTCATTTTGTTTAATATTATTATATATATTTAAGCTAATTTCTATTGACTCATGATCACTTATTTTACATTCGCTTATTACTTTTGCTGATATGTTTATAAAGTTTGTAATAACATAATCCACCAATGTATGTGATGTATTTGTTATTCTAGTTGGTTTATCTACAATTTGTCTCATTCCTAAATCAGTTATAGAATTTTTTATTTTTCTAGTATATAAATTATCGTTTAATAAATTTATATTAAAATCTCCACAAATAATTATTTCTAAGTTTTCATTTATGTGTTTATTAACAAAGTCCACAAACATTTTTTCAAAATTAGATACAAGGTTCAAACCAGGAGAACGATATAAGCACATAATTAGGATTTCTTTCTGGTTAATTTTTACTTTAATGACTACAATCCATATTTGTTTATCTATATGATTATTAAATATTTGTCCGCGATTAATTTTTATTGCGGACAAATGACGTTTTGCAAAATGATATTTGTCCGCGGCGGACAAAAGTCATTTCGAATCGCGGACAAATGTCATTTTGATGTCCGCGATACAAAAAAAAATCGCGGACAAATGTCCCGTGGACAGTGTTCAACCACCGTTATTAGTTATTTTGCCGAAGAATTAACTACCGTTTAATTCGATGTGCGTACTAGGTTAAGCCGTAACTTATGAAATTTTTCTAGCTGGCTGTATCAAGTAAATCAAGTTTATATACAAAAATTCGGCGGACAAGAAATTAACATAAAAAAAAGTAGTTTTTTTTTCATATATTAGTCATAATCACAATAACTCGGCGCACCGCTTTTCTTTCATTCATCATTTGATAAGTTCAACAAGAAAAAGAAAACATTTTTCTCTCCTACAAATTTTGTTTAAATTTTAATTTAAATTAGTTTTCAATTATTTAAAAAGTAAAATATAAATATTTTTCATCAAAATGTCATCAATGGCGACACCTTTAACAGTGGCTGGTTCCAGGACATCAGGCCAACCAATTCGAACACAAAATGGTAAGAAATGAAAAGAAAAAAAAACTGAACAAAAAGTCATGTTTCTCGTGCACCTGGAATTGAAAAATATTATTTACTTCTAAATTTAATGAAATATATAAAAAAATGTTAATATTTTTAATTGAGATTTAAATAAATTGAAAAAATGTAATTCAATTGAAAAACAATTTTAGGAAAATTTTTGAAATCTGAATTTAGAAAAAATGTTGAGAGAATTTTTTTAAGGTTATGATTAGTTCTAGAAAGAATAATGTTTAAAAAACCGATTGTGTTTATTCGGTTTGCAAAAACTTGGATAGGTAGGTAAATTTAAATTAAGTAGTCTGTCATGATTTTATTGATGATGTAAAAATGTGTCAGCCTGGGTGAGATTATTTGCTTGGGAGCGCCAATTATAATCCTTCCAGTACCACTTTCTACCCACTTATCGATTAAATGCGACAATCTACCTACACATAAATTTTTAACGCAATATTTTTTGTAGTTATGGCAGCAAGTACGATTGCTAATATTGTGAAGAGCTCATTGGGACCAGTGGGCTTAGATAAAATGTTAGTTGATGATATTGGTGATGTTACTGTAACTAATGATGGAGCTACTATTTTGAAAATGCTTGAAGTTGAACATCCAGCTGCAAAGTAAGTTTATTTTCTCATTAAAAAAAATGGAAACCTGAAAACAATCCGTTTACGTTTAGAATGTTAATTTTTGACTATATTAAATTTGAAAGAAATTTAGGTAGGTACCTAACTTCCGTTTCTGTGATTAGTAGTATTTTGAATTATAATGCATATGTAATTTGGCTTAAAGAGCCTAATTAGGGTTATTCGTTATTAAAATTTCTTGTAATAGGTAGTTTAGTTGTTTAGTTGACATTTGGCTTTATCAACGTAGGTACTTGGGTCGAAAATTTAAACAAAAAACAATTTCTATTTTAGAGTTCTTGTAGAGCTGGCTCAGTTACAAGATGAAGAAGTTGGAGATGGTACAACTTCAGTAGTAATTTTAGCTGCTGAATTGTTAAAGGTAAGTTAAATAAAATATTAGCCTATTGTGATTCAACTAAATGATTAATTTTTCCCAGAATGCCGATGAGTTGGTTAAACAAAAAATTCATCCTACTTCAATTATATCTGGATATCGTTTGGCATGCAAAGAAGCTTGCAAATACATTTCAGAGCATTTAACCGTTCCTGTCGATGATTTAGGTACTAACAGTTTAGTTAATATCGCAAAAACATCAATGAGCTCAAAAATTATTGGAGCAGATGCTGATGTATTTGCAGCAATGGTCGTAGAAGCAATCAAGGCAGTTAAAGTAATAAAACGATTTAAAAAACAAAGTCGCAAAATAACTACGCCTAAATTAAAGTAAAATTACAATTACATTTTTTTTTTACTTTTCTTTAGATAACGGATCCAAGAGGTCAAACTTCTTATTCCATTAGGGCAGTAAATGTTCTTAAAGCTCATGGTAAATCTGCAAGAGAATCAATGTTTATCCAAGGATATGCCTTAAATTGTACTGTTGCATCACAACAAATGCCACGGAAAATTATGAATGCAAAAGTAGCATGCCTAGATTTTTCACTGCAAAAAACTAAAATGAAAATGGGTGTCCAAATTTTAGTTAGTGATCCAGAGAAATTAGAAGCTATTCGTGCTCGTGAATTGGACATAACAAAAGAGAAAATTACTAAAATTATGGCTACTGGAGTTAATGTTATTCTTTGCAGTGGAGGAATAGATGATTTGTGTTTGAAGTATTTCGTTGAAGCTGGAGCAATGGCTGTTCGTCGAGTTAAGAAATCAGACTTAAAAATTATTGCCAAAGCTACTGGTGCTGCATATTTAACATCGTTGACCAATTTGGATGGAGAGGAAACTTTTGAACCGTCAATGGTTGGTGAAGCAGCCGAAATTTCGCAAGAGGTTAGTTAACTTTAATTTGAAAAATTCGTTTTGAAAATTTTTATTTCTTTATTTAGAAACTTATTTTTATAAACTATTTTCTATTAAAGCAAATTTGTGATGATGAACTTATTTTGATAAAAGGACCAAAAGCTCGTTCAGCAGCATCAATAATTCTACGAGGACCAAATGATTTTTATTGCGATGAAATGGAAAGATCAATTCATGATGCCCTTTGCGTAGTCAAACGTGTATTAGAAAGCAAAAAAGTTGTTGCAGGAGGTGGATGTGTTGAAGCTGCTTTATCAATTTATTTAGAAAACTTTGCTACTTCCTTGGTATATTAATGAACATAACATTTTAAAATTGTATACTAATTATTGAATAATTATTTCAGAGCTCTAGAGAACAATTGGCTATTGCTGAATTTGCGAGATCTCTACTTGTTATTCCCAAAACTTTGGCTGTCAATGCTGCTAAAGACGCAACTGATTTGGTGGCTAAACTTCGAGCTTATCACAATTCAAGCCAAACAAAGGTTTGTCTAAAAATATTTATTCAAATTATTGTACAAAAATAAAATTTTTCTTTTTTAAGGCCGAACATGCACATTTGAAATGGATAGGATTAGATCTTTACGAAGGTACTGTTAGAGATAATAAAAACGCAGGAGTGTTAGAGCCAGCAATGTCAAAAATTAAATCCTTGAAATTTGCCACAGAAGCTGCTATCACTATTTTAAGAATTGATGATATGATTAAATTGAATCCAGAAGATAAATCCGGAAAAAGCTATGCAGACGCTTGTGCTTCAGGCGAATTAGACGGTTAAAACTTTGAATTATGTTGTATTAATGTCGAGAACAAATAACTTTTTATATTCTTATTTCTTTCATTTCTCCTTATCACAATTTTAACATAAACCTAATGCATTTTCTTACCTTTTTATAATTTACATTTATAAAAACTTCATTTTAAGCTTTTAAGTTAGTTCATGAAGAAAAAAATATAAAAATTTCTTAACAAGTCGAAACTTTTTATTTAATTTTTTTTTTAGCATTTTAAGTGCGATGAGAAAAATGTTTGAAATTATTATATAAAATTTATTATTATTAATCTTTCCAATTAATAAAAAAAAAGGTTAGCTTTTACAATATTATTTATTTAGTCTCTTACCTATTATATTTGTATAACCTTTTTTGTATACATATTTTATAAACAACAACAAATTACATGTAAATAAGCAATTATACAAATGACTTGAACAACACCTATATTTAATTTGGTTTGATTCTCTAAGTCTAAATAGTACTTAATAATAATGAACAAAGAATTCCAATTCAAAATATACATACTTGTATATTGTATAATAAAGTTAGTAATTAAGAGGATTAAAACTCTTTTTCGAATAAAAATAACAGCTAATATCCATGCTAATTGAATAAAATATTTACGACGTACGTGTATTCAAATATACTCAATGATTACAACAATCTCGCTGCAACTAATATAATAATTAGAATAGGCTTTCATAACGTATCGTAATATTACTTTCTTATCTTACCATATTAATTGAAGAATATTTTCCCATAATAAGTAATATTTAGTATAGGTATACATTATTATAATGATTGGAAATATTAAATACAAATTTTTCTTTAATTTTCAAATTGTGTTTTAATAACGGTGCACTTCAAATAAACTGAAATTATCACTTCAATATGTTGGAAAAAGTTCGCAAGCAGAGTAAAAAACATCCACAGTGTAAATCCTATCCTATGTACAAATTTTCCTATTCTAAAAATAGAATTTCCTCATGTTTTAATTTTCAATAAAATTTTCTTCTAAAAAAAAAAGCAAAATTAAACGAACGGAAAATTTATCACATAATTAATATTTTTTATTTAAATATAATAAAAAATGGCTGAGTCTTCAAATAATGCTATTAATATAGAGAACGATTTAAATTTAAATAAAAACCTTGAAATTGTCCCGAATTTGAATGAAATGCCTGAATCGGATGCAGACAACCTAATAATGAACAATGGAAATGAAATTCAATCATCAGAAAAAGAGCGTGAATTACTTGACTTGCTGTTCTCATTGGAAAATGAAAAGAAAACATTGATTGATGAGTTTCATTCAAGGATGATAACTTTAAAAAAAGAGCTTGAGGTATTTAATCACAAAATTATAAAAAGATATCGCCTTCATCATTTTCTTTAAATATTCCTTTTATGGTAATTTGTGTTGGAAGTGCAATATATTTAAGTGTAATTTGTATTGTATTCAGTTCAATTGGGAAAAGGGCTATAAGAAAACGATTTTCAAAAAAAAAAAAATTATACTCTATTTTAGTTAGCCCGTTGGCCCTCTTATATTTTTCGTTGAAAGATGTGTTTGGATCTTTATTACATTTTCCTTGATGTCATTTTGCAATTAATGGTTAGAACAAGTTGCCAAGCTTATGTATACCTGAAGAATTATTAACATCGTTTTGTGTAAACGTATTCCTTTTACACAGATTTGGTATATAAATACTTCGTTTGATCTGTCTATTACGTTCATACAGTAATAAATAGTTGATAAATTTGTGAGTAACCAAGTTATAATAGACCAACATTAATTATTTTCTACATATATCTTCTTGAACAAAATCATTGACTTTTAAATCTTTAATCAAATCGGAGTTTTTTTTTTCAAAATACATAAATGTTAAAATTTGCTTATTAAAAACATAAGTAAGTACCTAAGTACTATCACCTCTTTTTTAGGAAACCCGAGATGAAAATGAAAAATTGAAAAAAAAAATCAATCTTTTGGAACAAACCTTATGTCAGTCTGAATTGAGTGGAAGCAATACTGGTAAAAATAAAGTTGACCAAGACGAGTTACTTACTCGAGCTAAAATGCTTCTATTTGAAAAAACAAAAGCATGCAAACAACAAGAAAGACAAGCAGAAGTAAGGGCCAGAATTTCATATTTAGAAAAATGGAATTTATTTTTTTTTTCTTGCAGGTGTTGAAAACTCAAGTAGAGGCTGTAAAAGAAGTATTAAATGTTACCAAAGAAATGCTGAAATTAAAAATGGCAGAAGTTGAACATACAGAGTCTAGATTAGAATCAATGAATTTAAAAACAAAAGCAGAAAGAGATAGATCTTTATTAATTGAGAAGAAACTAACAATTTCCAAAGATTTATATGAGAAGCTTAAACACGAGCATCAAACACAGAAACAAATATTCAAGGTGAGAAATTAATATTGAGTCTTAGTTTTTTGAACAACTACCTAGATTCGTCTGGGTATTTATTGTAAGAAAGTTAGTTATTCAAAGGATAACAAAAATATAAATGCCAAATTCTTAACGTTTACTATAAAAATAAAAGGTTAATTTAGCATATCTGATGGAGATGGAAATTAAAATTTGCTCCTAAAACGCCTTGAATTTCATTAAGCTTGAAATACCACCAAAAATCAGTCTCCTTTTTTATGCTACTTTCTTGTGCTCAAAAATTTCAAAAGCTAAACTATAAATTTTTTGAAAATTTTCTGGCACCTTTTTCAAAAAACAAAATTTTCTGGCGAACTCCTAAACTAAATTAATAAAGAAGGAAGGACAACTAATGTACTTATTATATACGCATGGAGAAGTACAGAACACCGACATAAAAAAAAGAAAACTTCGCAGGGAATCGAAAATAAATTCGAATCAATGTTGAATCAATCGTGTGAATGCTGAATATACGGATCTTAAACCATAAGCTATTACAGAAAGCTAGTGCATGATTATCCGATAGTTTTAACTTGATATTAACTTTGGTACATTCTTCATTACAATATGCTGGTGTTGAAGATCAGCTTGTTGAATAAAATTAATAACTATTAGAAAATATTTGTTTTTAATTTTAGCAACTTAAAGAAGCATATGAAACCAAGATCCAAATTCTTTCAGATGCTCTTCAAAAAGCCAATGAGTCCAAACAACAGTCATAATTTATATAATTTAATTACATTTAAGCAAAGCACAATTATTAAAACTTGCTTTGATTAACTCATGAAATATTTTATTAATTCATTGTTAATCTAATAAATTCAAAAAGTAATTTTATTTTCAAATAAAATAAAATTAACGTTTAATAATCTTTTTTTTTAAAGAAGATGCTCAACTAAACTCAATGGGGAATAACAGCTTCATTGGGTAGGGCAGTACAACGGGCCAACTAGCCTAGGTGGAAGGAAGTCTTAGCATTTCCGACCCGCTACAACCTAACCTAATCTCCTAAACTAAACACTTGTATTTCCTTCATTTACAAAATCAGTGGTTTCAGAAAATCACCTTCCTAGATATATAATTGCCAAATTTTTTAATTTATTTAATTTTATTTATAAGTTATGTTCATTCAAAAAAAGGTAGGAGATTCAAAAGATTCGTTTTAAAATAATGAGTCAATTTTGTCCAAAATCCAATAGTTGAAATTCAATTAATCACATTAAATATTTTATCTTTATTTTGCACAATATTTTTAGTTTTTAATCTCATTACAAATTTCTTTTAATAAACAATTTTAAATTTTAAAATAAAAGGAAGTGATAATTGATATTTGAAAATCGGAAACAGGGCAAAAACACACTAGTACCTGTGTTATTCTTACTTAAATACCTACATACAATTATTGTTAAAACAAGAGTTGAACTTAAGGACTGAAATTTACAATCAATTTAACTCATCATTTTTTATCTATATATAGGTCACCTACAAAGTTCTTTAGAAAAATTATTGAAAAAAAATTTATATTGGTTTAAAAATTTATTTTTCTTTTCATCATACTACGAAAGTAGTAAAACATAAAAATAATTAGAAAAACAAAATATAACACAAAATAGTGTTTATCGTTTTCTGTGTAAATGTAGACGATTCTTGCGCTTCCATGCTGCACGACGTGAGCCTCCAATTGTTTGAGAGTATCTGTAACCTTTGCCAATACCACGTGAGCTCTTTCCAGCTGATGTTAAACCACGTAATTCACGATGTTTGTGAACAGCCTTACAAATCCAATTGATTTTAGGATCTCGTCGAATAGCATTGTGACTTGTATCTACTAAAATAACTTCAAAATATTTGTAGGAAGCATCTTGAGCAACCCAATAAGAGTTTAAAACTCTTAATCCTCCAAGACGACGTCCAACACGTTCCTAAAAATAAAAATGAAATAAAGAAATTAATTAATGTTTTTAACATTGATATTTGTTAATATTATTTATTATAGAATTCAGACATCTAAGGAAGAATGGTCAACATAAATATTCTGACCTGTTATTATATTTCTCATCATTAAAATAAAAATGAAGTCAGATTGATTCCTACATAACAGAATAACAAAAGTAGTCCCTACCTAGTTTAAAAATTAAGTTTTAAATAAATAATACCACTTACCTCTGCAATACTTTGCAAACAACGATAAGGTTTTAATTCGTTAATACCATGTGATTTTGGTTTACCGTAGGTGCAACCTTTTGGAACTGGACGTTTACGACCTCCACGTCGTACACGAATTCTATAAATGACATATCCTTGTTTTGCACGATAACCCAAACGACGTGCTTTATCTGGACGTGATGGTCTTGGAGCACGATGCATTTTTGTCATTTGACGATATTGCCATACCCTGATGCGAAGCAAATAACGCATAACATCGCTTTGCTTCTTGCGATAAAGTTCTTGCATATAACGATAGGCTCCCATTTTTATAAACTAAACGTTGATAGACCTAGTAACGAACAAGAGAACATTTCAATTTTTTTCAATGATTGTTTTTTCAATCAAACGTCACATCATCGGTCTATCAAATTTCGATGATTTTCTTATTTTTAACCGATAAATAAAATTATGTGACATTTTTCTTTGATTCTAAGAGAAGAAAAAAAAAATTTTTCTTTTGAAAAAAAAAAAACAACTTGTACTTGGTAGGTATTATATTAAATTAAAGACTGAAAATTTTGTAGAGAACTCTTAAAATGTAAAATTTAATAATTTTTAAGGTTAATTTTTCAAGCAGTCGGATCTATTCAAGTAGAAAAGAAACTTTCCCATTTAGATACGGCAATAATTAATTAAAATAGTTGACAATTTAGGGACCGACAGTCGTTTTATCAAATTAAATTATCATCAATCAGAATCAGATCATCAATCATTACTTACCTAAAATGAGAAAAATAAAAAGCATTATTTTAATGGAAGAAATCAAAAATAATGAATTCACTAACAAAAAAAAAAAAAAACTTTCAGTAAACGTGATACCATAATCTTCAAAAACATTTTTTAAAAAACATTTCTTAGGAATGGTGCATGGCATAAAAGTCATCACAAAATTTTTTTTAATAATACGGAAAATAAAAATGGAAAAACAAAAATTCCTTAATTACTTTGAAAAAGATTTAATAATTTTTAATTTAAAATAAATTACTTTTGATTTAATTTAAAGATGTTTAAGAATTTTAAAGATTTTATTTATTATATATAATTATTTTTTTCTACAATTATTATATTATAAAAATATAATTAACTTAAACGAAGTACCAACCTTGTGCTATCCGCGATAAAAAAGAAAAGAAGAAATAATTATTAATTTGAGTTAAACTAAAAAATGTGGTGATGGTGAAAAGGAGAACTACAAGCTAACAAAGTAACAAATGATAAAGCGGCGTCACCACAATATCGCTTACTTGTATATGAAGTTGGTCGCATAACCTCAAATACCATTGATATAAGAGTAGAAAGGATACCACATGATTTAAAATTTTTGAAGCATCTTTTTTATTTTACGATATCCAGTGTCGTAGATTTTTCTATAAAAAAGTAATATTTCAAGAGGCTCTTTGGGACTCGCTTTTAAAATTTAAAAGATTATATAGGTAATGGTAAAAGAAAATAGCACTTTTCGTTAATATCATTTATAGCATATGTAGAAATAGATGGCGGACATTAATAAATTTTTTATTTTCAATTATTTCTGATGAAAAAAGTATGCAGGGAAATATTTTTACCTGTAGAATCTCTGCACAATGATATTCCGCAGATGTTGGAGCTTTTTCTATCTATTTTTATTAATTACTTAATTTATTATAACTTAAATAAAATTTCAATTCGTAAATTTTCATACAAATTTCAAGAAAATAAAAATTTTATATGTTCTCCTAAAAATAAAATATACATATCTTATAACAAATAAAAAATCTGTAACAAGTCACAAATTTTCCAAATTCTAATCCCACCCCATTATTCAAACAAATTAACGGCGCACATGGAAGTCGTATATCAAAATTCAAAAAAAAAAAAAAATTCTAAAGAAAAATATTTTTTTGAGAAAAAAAGGTGCTTCAAAAAATTTGTATGGGAATATATTGACATGTTTTCTCTGTATACTCTGTGTCAAATACCTTTATTTATAACATGTGAAATAATACATTTGTTTTTAAGTTTCCTATTATAATATATGTTACGCGGAATGTGCGAATTCGGGTGAATGTGAGTTTACTTTTGTTAAATGTCAATATTACAGTACATTTACCGCACCCCCCTATTTGGATAAGTGGTACCCCCCTCTACGCCCTACACAAAAATTGGGCCGATCGGGCCGGTAAATGTAATGTAATATTAAAATTACGGGTTTTAAGAGCCCTCGACGTGAAGTTCTGTTTTCTATTTCTGTTTTCTATTTTTGCACTTTTTTTTTGTTTTATTTTAAAGAAAATAAACGGCCGTGAAAAATGCGACAAAAATTGTACGAAAAATACCTTTACCAGAAAATCACAAAACTATATTTGAATTTAGGGAGTGGCTACAGTTACGGTAACCTTAACTTATTATTTTTTTTTAACAGTTACGGTTAACGTAACTTATTTTTTTTTTTAAAGTTACGGCAACCGTAACTTTTAGGTTATGCTTAAAGTTACGGCAATTTTTTTTTTTTTTTGTCGAAAAAAAAAATAAAAATTTATTTAATTTTTTTTTTTTTCTGTTTTTCTTTTTTTTTTCTTTTTTTTCTTTTTTTTTTTGTCTTTACCCTTTCTTCGGGATTCGAACCTCGTTCTTTAGCATTTCATTCTACCACTCTACCTCTCGGCTACAGTATTAAAATTATAAACGAGTACAAAATAGAAAATATAAATTATGTGTACATGTGAAAGTTATTGACAAGTAAAAACCTTACATCGTCATACAAAAAATGCAAGAATAGTAAAACCTTACATCGTTATACAAAAATACAAAAATAGTTTTAAAAGCGCGAAGCGCCAAAGCAAAAAAAAAAAAAAAAAAAGAAGCCCTAGGGGGTTTGGGGGAGGCGGCGGCCGTCCCCCATTCAGCATAACAACTTTTTATTTAAAAAAAAAGTCATAATGCTCAAAAAAAACTTTGCCGTAATCACTATAAAAAAAAAAAAGTTACGTCCGCCGTAACTTTAGACAATTTTCTACAGGATTACGGTTGCCGTAACTGTCAAAAAAAAAAAGAGTTACGTTTGCCGTAACTTTAAACAATTTTCAACAGGATTACGGTTGCCGTAACTCTAAAAATAAAAAAAAGAGTTACGTTTGCCGTAACTTTAGTCAATTTTCAACAGGATTACGGTTGCCGTAACTCTCAAAAAAAAAAAAAGAGTTACGTTTGCCGTAACTGTAGTCGCTCCCTTGAATTTATTATTTCTGTGCAGAAACTGCAATTTATCAAAAAAATAAAAAAATTCTTAGAAATAAATGAAAATAAATGAAATTAATTAAAAATTGTTTAGGAAATTAAAGAAATTCAAAATTCACGTCACCAGCCCTGGAGAGTGATATTTTAGCATTATTTCTGCGTTTGAGATTTTTTATTAACTTTTTCCTTTACTGCAGAATCTCAGCAAATATGTTAAAGTTTTTCTAAGACTCATTTGGGCCAAGAAAACTCAAAATTTAAAAAATCCGCCTCACCTACCCTGGAGCCAGTTATATACTGTCTAACATATCAAAAAATCACTTCAGTCGAGATTGTATTAACTCTAGAATCAAAGTAAAACCAAGACCTATTTTCCACAGTGAGGGCTCTTAACAAATACAAGAAATCAAGTACAAGTACTCTACGGCTTTGTCATATTGCGTGCGTACGTGCCTTTGGAGTGTGAGCATTATAAAATTACCACGTGTGAGCTGTTGTGTAATCAGCCAGCTAAGCCAAAAACTTGCTTGAAAAATAAAACAAAAGTCAATTTCAAAAACCTTTTTTTTTTTCTCTTTTTGACAACTCAATAATACTTGAAGTTAGCAAAATAATATTCTTTTTTAATGGCTTCTCAAGGTTCGTAAATTAATTTTCTTTTTTAATTTTATTTAATTTTGAAAAAAATTATTTTATTAACAAAAAACAATTACAAAAGGTTATTGATCCATTTTTTAACTTTTTTATCAAAAGAATTCTCCAAAATTTAATCGTAGAATGTTTTAATGAAAGAAAACGAAAAAAAAAATCGACTGAAAAAAGAAATTCATTCTCATTGCATTGCATTCAAAAAATTAATTTTTTTTTTCATATAAAATATAGTGATTGATGAATTTTACCGCGTGGCTTAAATTTTTTTTTTGCTGAAAGAGAAAAAAATGCAAAAAAAAAACCAAAATTAGGTTTTTTAGGGGGATACAATTAATTTCATTTAAATATTTATTTTCAAATTAAAATATGTATTTTTTTTTTATTTTTTTCTTTTAACAAACAAGTTTATAAAAAAGTAAAGAGAAATATTAAATTTTTTTTTATTTGGGTTAATGTCACAAAAAGAATAGCAGACAAGACAACAGAAAATTTACAAAAAAAAAAAAAAAAATGAATCACTCCAAGTTGTCAGTTTTTATTTTATCGTTCTGCTCTGCTTTTGTTTAAAAAAAAAAAATTGATAAAACTCTTATCATTTGATTTTTCTTTATTAGGGAATTCCATGTAATTATCATGAACAAAATTTATTTTAAAATCCTCCCATGCAGACAAAGTGACAGTCGCATTTGCTGCCGATATAAAGCCATAGGACTTAACGCCATACTGGCTTTATATTTTATATTGGTACACATAATGTATACATATATGTATATATAATGTATATATAATGTATATATATAATGTATACATAATGTATTTATATATGTATATGTATATATAATAGCTAAATATTCGTCTATGGTTTTATGTCCCTTTACAAAGGGTGATACCTATTGAGACCTCCTTTTTCGGAACTTGCCCTATGGCTACCTGGGCCAAATCTGAATTTGGCACGTGTAGCCATAGGTTAATTTGCTTTAGTAGCTATAGGTAAAAGAATGAAAAAGGGAGTGAATTGTAGTTCCGTAGCCATATGTATACATTTGGTTTATCTAACTTATGAAAAAGATTTTCTAGAAATAATAAAAAAAAAATTGTTCCATCTCGTAGGCACTTTACTTTTAAATAATTGTATTTTCGAAAGGGACATAATGTCATAAGCGAAAACACCTTATTGAATGACCATATTAAAAAAGCTAGAAGGACATTTTCAAAAAAAAAAAAATTAGTATAGGCAGGTAGGTTATATACCTATTAGTTTGATAAAATTAAAAAATAAAATTATTCTCAGTCTTCATGTCTAAACAAAAAATTAAGCCCAAATTTGTGTACTGAATATAAAGTTTTCTTGATGACAAAATTTACAATCGTCAGAAACTTCCGTAATTAAACTTCAATAAATAAATGTTGCAAAAAATATTACAATAGTTGCCTCTGTTCTGGCGCAAGAATATCGTTCATTTATTGATTAATTAGGAGGTACAATCATTTGAACGAAAAGAATAGTAGTGTTGAACAAAAACTTCTAAATTAAAAAGCAGTTACATCCAGTTACATTTGTTTCGATATTTGCAAACGTTGTGTTTTACATCTTTACTTACACTCCAAATTTAAAACAATCCTAAACATTTGACATCGTAATCGCCGGTAATAACATCAAATTCAAAAGTGACAAATTGTAAGAGAATAATTATACAGAATAAAACTTTTTCGAAAAAGTTGACTGCTTTAAACTGTGTAAATTAAAGGACTTTTAAAAGACAATGATTCAAATAAAGGACAAAAGTAGTTTTTTTTTTTAAATTGTAAAACTAAAGGAGTAGGTCTTAAAACAAACGACAGTCCTCTAAAATAAAGAACGTCTGGTCAGCGTACTTATAGCTTTATATCAAGGCCCGTCTCAGTCATTTATAAAATTTGTTGTTCTCCCAACCCCTAATTTTTGTCGTATTTTAAATGCTAGGCACTGTCTAACAGGACGAATTCTTACACCTATCCCTGCCTGTGCCTGCCGGGAAAAAAAATGTATTTCCCCTGTTCCTGCTATTTCCTTTCAGGAAAAAATCGTGACAATCCTGTCAGGAAAACATTTTCTTTCCCTATCCCTTGTAATCCCTGCTAGGAAAATAATTTTATTTTCCCTTACTCTGCTTATCCCTGCTAGAGAAAAACTTTGGTTTCCCTTAGCCGTTCCATATTTTTTTGACAAATTTAGAGTCAAGAGTGACTGCGCTAGATTAAATATGGGAGAAGCTGCAGCTGTGACATTTTTGTTGAATACATAATATTTTTTTAAGAGTTATTTTTATTTTTAGGTAAAAAGGGTAAAAAAACCAAGGTAAAAGCGGTTTCCCTCCAATCGTTTTTATCTAATGGTGATTCAACACCAGGTATAACTCAAGTAGCAAAAAAAGTTCGGCCTCGAACTGGTGATGATTATAGCGATGAAGATGATAGGTCGCTTCAAGTTATTCAATTGCCAACAGCACCACGTAAATACTAAATTATTAAACTATTTGAACTTTATTTAATTTTCGCTATTTTTAGGAGCTAATCGCATTTTTGATGATGATAACTCTATACCAACAAAACCTCCATTTCAAGCTTACATATCGAATATACCTTTCGATACTAAAGAAGACGATATCTATGATCTTTTTGAAAATATGGTGGTTAGTAAAGTGCGTTTGCCACGCGAAGATGGTGACACGGGTCGTTTGAGAGGTTTTGGTTATATAGAATTTGAAACACGCGATGATTTGAAAGAAGCACTTAGTTTACCCGATCCGCAAATAAAAGGTCGACGGGTTAGAATTAATTTGTCAAACAATGAAAATGAACATCAGAATAATAATTGGAGAGGTGAAAAAGGTAATCGGCAAAAATATGATGGATTCGGTGGTGGAAATAATGAAAATCGAGACTCAACAGATTGGCGAAAAGACCAACTGGCAAGACAACCAGATGATAATAGAAATGATAATAGAGAAAATCGGCGAAATTATGGCTATCGAGATCGTCAACAGAGAGAGCCGAGAGAAAGGGATAGCTCTCAAGATGGGGGCTCATGGAGAACTGAAAATCGACCAAGTTTTGATTCCTCTCCACGTCGGGGTGGGTCACCAAGTCATAGAGAAAGAGGGGATCGTTATGGGGGTGGAAGACGAGAAAGGCCGCAACGTAATCAGGATGAGCCACAAGAAGAAAGGCCTAAATTAAATTTACAACCAAGAACATTACCATTGCCCGAAATTGTAACGAAAGAAGAAAGTGATTCTGAAAGTGAGCCAGATGTAGAACCGGAGCGGGTTCCTACTCCTGAGCCTCCCAAAACTAAAGGTGCTGCGGCGATAAATGTTTTCGGTTCTGCAAAGCCTGTGGATACCGCTGCTAGGGAAAAAGAGATTGAAGAAAGAATGGAGAAAGAACGGGTAGAAAAAGATAAAGAATTAGAAGAAAAACGTGAACTTGAAGCTGTCGAAAAGGAAAAAGAGGCAATTGATGGGGAAAACAATGAGAAAACAGAAGAAACTGATATAAGTTCAGAAAAAGATGATAAAGAAAATAAAAATATCACAACTAGTTGGCGTGTTAGAGATGATACAAAAAAACCAGATGATAATAGAAACAGAAAATACAGTCCGGATAGAAGAGGTCCTCCTAGAAGAAATAATGGTAAATTGAATACATACATATAAATACAAATGTTCCATAGATTATTATAATTATTATAATTATAAGAATACAGGTAGAAACAGAATGTGCAGCGGCAGTTCGAACTTATTAATCGATGCCCGATGACGCATTCTGTTTCTATATTTCTAAGACCAGTAACATTTTTATAATTCTCACTACAATTCGCAATATTTGTTTCGGTTATTAATTTTGTTTTAAACATAATACAATCGTTTTATAGTCTTATTTAACTTGGTATATTTATCTATCTATCTAGCAAAAATTTTGTAAAATATGTATGTCTTCAGTTAATAAATTATTACGAATAGGGAAAACACAATATGTATTATTTTTAGTAATCTTTTCGACTAAATTTAAGAATTTATTTATTTTTTCTTAATTAGAAGATCGACGTGGTAGTGGGAGAGATGGTGGCAGGGATAATAGAGATAGTGGTAGAGATAATAGAGATGGTGGTAGGGATAATAGAGATAGTGGCGGCAGAGATAATAGAGATGGCGGCAGAGACAATAGAGATGGTGGCAGAGATAATAGAGATGGTGGCAGAGATAATAGAGACGGTGGCAGAGATAATAGAGATGGTGGCAGAGATAATAGAGACAAAAATATTCGAGATCAAAGGAGAGATTATAATCGTGGTAGTGGTTATGATCGAGATAATAGAGATAATCGTAACAGAGACAATAGAGATCATCGGAATGATCGGTAAGTACTAAATTATTTTTCCATAAAGCACTTGTAATTAACCCAACCTTTTTTTTTAGAATGGATCGTGATCGCGGATATAACAATAAAGACAATAGAAATCAACAGCGGGATAACAGAAGAGACGATAAACCAAAACGGGAACCTAAACCTGAGAGACCCATGCCAAAATATCAACCTCCTGCAGCAGGACCGGTAAGTTAATACAATAATTACAACATGAAAAATATTAATTTTTTTAAGACATTTGAAATATTTATTTTGTTCATATCTTAAAATTTCGAAAGTTAATGCAAAATTAATTGAAAATACTAGCCTTGATAAAGCTTAGAAAATAAACCAAACGTTGGCACTACAGTTAAATAAAAATAATAATAACACACATTATTTTTGTTCTACACTCAAAAAAATTTCAGTTTAGTTTTTGTTCAAATAAAAAATCACCTAAATTCGAAAAAATAAAAAAAAAATATTTCCTGGAAAGCTCTATTATTCCTCTGCAAATCTGTAGCTAAATAAGAAGATTAAAATGGTATGGGTGTGGGTTAATATGGAAATATAGAAAAGGAAATGAAAGAAAAGTGTCATTAAAAACGATTTCAAAAAGATTTCAAAAATTAAAAATTAATAACTAAAATGTATTAAAATTAAATGTTCCACACATTCAAAATTTACATATTGTTTTAAACCTCAAATAGAAAGCATTAACGTCTTTTTTACCTTCCAAAATATTTTTTAAAACATTTTGATTCAAATTTAACCCTCTTAAAAGCTCATTGATCCAGTGTTTTGAATACAACTTTAAGAATTCTTACTCGATTTCAAATATATTTGAATTTCTGTTTTAATGACGTGTTTATTATTGTAGTAAAACCGTGATGAATCGAACAATAATAAATTTAATTTAATACATAATTATTATTATTATTATTTATTTATTGATCCTTCATTTATTACAATGTATATAATTCGAATTAAAAATAATAATAACTAATTATAATGGATGACTTACATATACATGAGTTTTTATCAAATAAATTATTTGGATACAATAAAATTTACAATAACTCTGTAGTATATAAAAAAATACTAGTGGCGAGTATCGACAAAAAATAATCTTACATTAATGTTGAGTTGAGGAGTTCTTGAAAAATATTCTTATATCAATACAATATAAATTACATAAAAAGGTTGATTAGTATAATTCCTGAAAATTTTCTCAAACCTAAAATTAAAAATAAATTTCAGTTTGATCAAATTTTAAACAATTAAGGAATTCTTGACAAATATTCTTATACCAATACAAAAATTTAGGCTCAGAAAGCAATTGACTTTTTCGATGATAATAAGATTTAACAACCTTATTAAAAACAAAAACGATATTACAGTTCAGACAATATTCAAGCTTAATTTTTTCTTGATTTGTTATGTATGAATAATCAAATATGTTCTTTAATATAATTTTGCGGATTTAAGAAAATTTGTAAAATTTGACGTTATATGCTATGGCAGAGATTCCCAACCTGGGGTCCATGGACCCCTTGGGGGTACGTTAACCAATTCTGAGAGGTACGTGGAACTGTTCGTATTGAAAAAAATATATGTATATCCTTTTTACGACTTACACATAATTTTAAAATCTAATTTTCTTTCCAAAATTTTGGGAATTGTGTATAATTGTGTATATTTTAAATAAGTATATTAAAACTCATAACGAAATCTTCATAAAAAAATGTTGATGGTATCATTCTCCAACTTTTAATGTCGATAATTGGATTAGAAACGCCTTCACAATTTCATTAGACAAGATTGTTGACACTGATAATGATAACGCAAAAGATGAACCCATTGACTTGAGAAATAACATGAAAACTCGCAGTGATTTTGAAACAATGATGCTGGATCAATTTTGGTGCTAACAAAGCGAGGAGTATCTAATCACAACGTGCGTTAAAATTTTTTAATCCGTTTGTTATAACCTGTATGCACTCTTTTTTAGGGGTACGTAAAGATTCAAATCATTATCAAGGGGTAGAAATATTTCAAAAGATTGGTAACCATTGTGCTATGGGGTTATGACTTACTACATGTAAATAATACTCGTAATTTTTGGAACTTCAAAGTTATCTTAGCAAACTACTGTTATTTACAGAAGTATCAGACCTTTTTAAAAGTATATATTATTTTTCAAAACTTATGTTTATTTAGCTTTGTAGTTGAATTTTTTAACAAAAGATAAAATTCAAAAAAATCAATCGATTGAATCCATTTTAAACATTTTTAACAAAATATTCATAATATTAACATAATATTTTATCTGATAAATAAAAAAAAGACTGCTGTACTACTTATTATATAATAAATTTAAACTTTAAAATAATTTAATTTTTGGCTTATCCATCTTGATTTTAGGATGCGATATCTAAAATGATTAATAATATTAATTAAAATAATTTTTTTTATTTTAAGGTATTACAATCTTCAAACAAATATTCAGGGCTTGATGAAGAAGAAGGATCAGAGTAACTTGTATTGAAAAACTATCATTATTACGATTATCGGATATTTAAATAAAAAAGTGTTAGAAAAGTTGCAGAAGTAAACTAAGGGACTTCAATTTAATTAGTTAATAAAAATATTTTTATTTTATTATCTGTATCAATTTTTAGCTGCATTATTTTAAAAATATACTATTTTTATTTCTTAAATTTTTTTTAATTCCACCAAGATAAGTCAGAACTTGAAAATATTTAAAAATTAAATTGATAATATTATATAAAATTTGTTATTTATGTATCAAAATAAAATAAAATTTGTTGTAAAAAAGCGAATTTCTAGATCAACAACGTTACAAATGAAATTCAAATGTGAAATATCAAAAAAAAAAAACTAGGCAATTTGTTTTTAATTTTAACAGAATACAAAATGTTTTTGAATCATAATAGAAGAGAACCTATTATTTCGGTATAACGCGAATTTTATTATTTTTTTAGTATATACATATTATATATTAGTCATAAAATAAATTTATGTCTAATAAAAACAATACAAAACTCTAAAAAAATTGATTGTATTAAAAAATAAAAAAATAAAATTTTTGGGACAAAAATTAAAAATAAATTTTTATTAAAGAAAGTTTGTTTATCTTTTAAGGTGATTCCAAAGAACTAAAACCACAACACAGATCATTCATAAAACCATAGCTTTAAAAAACTATCAAACGCATTACAAATTAAAGTTAATGTTAAATTAATAAAAATATTAAATATTTATATTAAAGAAAAGAAAAAACGAAGATACAAAGGCTTATAAATTTATCATTTCATCATTTAATATAATTAAAAAAAAAAGATTGTAGAGTATTAAGAAAGAATTTAAATAACATAGTGTTGAACTTGAAACTTGGAATCATTAATGTTGTAAAAGAAATACGGTACATACTTACTTGGTAAATAAAAAATTTATAGGAATGAAACTATATATGTACTTATATAAAAATATAAGTCGGTTTGTGTATGCAGTATAAACTTCTGAACTAATGAATCGATTTGGATGAAACCTGTGCCATTGGAAAGATTATTTTCGTAGTTTTAAGCTGTTTTCCACATATGGCCGGCTACTATCGGCGCTGGAAGCTTTTTCGCTTTTTCGACTTTTCAACATTTTTGATGCCAAATTTGCAATTCTTTTTATTATAAATAAAGACTAGGCTGGAGCCAAAAAAAGTTCACATCGGAATTGACTACTAATAAATAAATAAAAGTTATTTTCAACTGAATGAAGTAGAACCTCAAAACTAGTTTGAGGGGTATATCCAAGGAATAGATGTTCTAATCTTAACTGTTTCCGAACTATAGTTGTGATAAAAAAATAAAATAAAACATAAATTTTTTTTATTAATAGACGAGCATTTTATTTTCAATTTTCTAATTTTTTTTTTTACAATTTTTAACAGTATGTACTGAATCGTTTTATTTTCCAAGAATAATTTGCTTTTAACTTTCAACTATTTTTTTTTTTTAAAACTGTTTTTCATGTTAAAGGAATTTTTGAGACAAATTAGTTAAGAAAATCTAAATGTTCAAGATTTTATTGCATCAAACATTGCAACGCAACATTTTCGACCTAGTTTTGCCATATCTTTTGATAGAAACAAAAGTATGTATTAAACTTGTAAAAAGTATTAAATGTGGTATACATAATATAATATAGGTATGTTTATTTAATACTACATATGATATATATGTATAATATACAGATCCATATATGTATAATGCATATAATTAACATATATATACAACATGTATGTAATACATAATATGTATCGTAATGTAATGTATATTACAATACAATGGCATTCAAGAATTTTCTCGATCCTTTCGAATGTGCAATATCGCAGTATTAGAAAACGAATTAAGAAATCTTTCTTTATAAAAAAAGGTTAAAATTTGTCAGGATAACTATAAATCAGCAGCTATTGAAATTTAAAGAAGTAACGCTTTGAAATTGTAAGCAAACATAGTTTCTGAGCTTAGTTGGTCAAAAAAGGTTTATGAAAATTTATTTTATATGGAATTTTAAAAAAAAATTACTATTTGGTTATTTTTTTTTTGTTTTGTTTTGGAAGCGCTCTAATGTACAAAGATAATTATTTCTTAAGAATATTTAAAAAAAACTTATGAGTAAAAATAAAAGTTATACATTTTAAAATTTTTGATTTAGCAATTTTACATTTTTCATACCTTAATTGGTAAATTATTTTTTTTTTGATTTGAGTTAACAATTCAATTTTTATTTTGAAACTTAACTTAAAGCTTAAAAATTATTTAAAAAATAATATAAAAAAAGGTTAGGATTAACATTTTTACAATATACAAAAAGTGTATAAACAATAAACTTTATAAACATTTATTGTACACAACTTTTAAAATATATAATATGAATTTCAAATTGTTTGAAAAATTTGTAAAAGATATCAGTTTACTACACCTTCGATAACTGAAAATTACATTTCTGAAAAGTTTCTACAAATTTGATCTTTAATAAAATTTATTTTAAGTAATAAAAGTATAAATTTTTTTTAAGTTAACGATACTTTTGTTACATTTATTTTAAATTAAAATGCGTCGTGAAGTTTACTGAAAATTTCCAATCTTTAGATTTTTATTTCTTATCAACAACTACAATGGTTTTTCTCTGATGATTGTAGGTTTTTGGAACATAAAGAAAATGTTTAACTTAATTCTGATATTTATTGCAAAACGAATTTGCTACCGAAATTTTTTTTCGAATATAATTTTCGATTGTTTAGAAAATTATAATTTTAGGAATTCAATAAATCGAATAAATCAATGAAATTTGGATAAAAAGAACTTAAAAAATATTTTTGACTTTTTCAAACGATTGGTTTACACAAACTTTCAGATATTAGTTTATTTTTTGAAAATACTTACAATTTTTGAAATTTTTGTTTTTTATCACTACATAGCTTAAATAATTTTTAAAAATTTCAATATTTCGAATTATCGAAACCACTTAGATTAAAACTATTCATCACCAACATCAAGGTTGATGAGTTATGTGAACATAAACATTTTACAATTTTTATTTTCACTTGTTTTTGTGACTTAAATTATAATAACAGACATGTCTATTTAATTTAATTATATAAGTAATTAATTTATGATTATTTTATATGTTGTTGTTTTTGATAAAAGAGATCTATATAACTTTCTTATTTGGGTCTGTAGCTCCATGTTCCTTTCATTCATTATATAAAACTCATTAATTTAATAAATTATAAAAAAAATCTATTCGTCATCCTTCTTTTCAGTTTTCAAATCGTATTTTGTGATCAATTCTTCGTGAGAGCAACTGCAATATAAATAAAAAATAATGATAAAATAATGATACTGATAATAATGATAATGTATAATGATAATTATTTCGTTGTAGATTAGAGTCAATTTGTGTACGAAATTGCTTATAGTTTAACATCAGAAAATGTATTTATAATAATATGCTAAATGTACGATTGATATTTGTACAATTTTCTTAAGATTTATTACTTTCTGATTTGAGTAAATATTTATGTAAAATACAGAACTTCATAAATGAAGTGTGCAGCCAGTTTTGAAAATTTCATTTTAAAATATCACCCGTATTTTTTTTTTTTTTTAATTTCACGGCTGTTCTCTGTACATGTACATTTGGGGTTAATATTTTCTAACGTGCCTCTAATGGAAACTCTCACATCAAAAATTTACAGAATCACCATTCGAATGCAGTTATAGGTAGAGTTAGGTATATTTGACTGTAATGACATTTGACTGTAAATACATTTGATTGCAAATACATTTCACTATTAGTATACATTTGACTGTATTTCTATAAATTTGACTGTCCGTCATAGTTTTCAAAATCATTTCTATTTTAGGTATTATTTTTCATTATAAAATCGAGATCAATAAGACTAAGAGCAAAGTGAATGTCAATTTGAATTCTCTTTATTGAAAATATTCATTTTTTAACTTACCCAATTAATGTAGTTAAATCACATACAAATCGGTAAACGTAACGTTTACCAGCAGTTTTATGAATTATATTTTTGTCATAATAGTATCTCAGACCTCTACTCAATTTTTCATAATTCATTTTTGGTTTATTTTTTCTAATGCCCCATCTTCTTGCGACCTGAAATTATAATTTTAAATATCGTTAGACTTAAAATTATTACAAAAATTTTAGTAGGCAATATATTTTTTATATATATATAGAACAAAAGTCCAGGCTGTCAAGACCAACACGAATAAGTGAAATAACGAGAACAGGATATTATATTATCTTCAATTACTCAACAACCACAAAACATTCTATCTCTATATAAAATAGTATGCGGTATGCAAAAATCTATAGATTAATAAATATTGACAATGATATGAAGTTTACCTCATCTGGGTCAGTTAATTTGAATTCCCAGCCATCACCTGTCCATGATATAAAATTTTGACACGTTTTATCCATAAGTAATTCTAATAAAAATTGCCATAACTGTATTGGGCCAGATCCAGTAAAACCTAAAACGCCACCTTGAGCATGCGGATAACTTAAAATTGTTTTGTCAAATGCCATTGAGCTCATATACGCTGCAGCCGGGTGACTCGGATGATGTGAACTCCATTGATCAGCCGGGTTTGGTGTACTTCCAGGTACAGAGTGAAAATTTGTAGCATCATAAGGAAAATCACTATAATCGGGATATCGCGATCTACCATAGGTTGTGGTTGGATTTGAAGAACCATTAGCACCTAATATTCCATATTTGTTTTCCATTGAATAGAAATCAGGACTATTTTCTAAATATTGTGTTTGATGATGATCAGAAGGTGGAAGGGAATGATATTGGTCATTGTCATCGTATTGATGTTGCTGAGCTAAATGAGAGAGGCCAACAAAATGGGGCATGTCATCTGATTGACCATTACCTGTTGATATATAGTTGTTAGTACTATTTCCATTACAATTATTAACTGGTTCTTCTTTCATTTGATGGTGTTGATAAATAGAATTCCTCATAGCCATTTGCATATAATTTAAATTGGCACTATTTTGCTGATGTCCTGTTGGTGACGTTTGTTGTTGAGAACTAGTAGCTGAACTATTATTATTGTTACCGTTGTTATTATTACTACTACCACCACCACCACCACCACCACCTCCTCCTCCTCCTCCTCCTCCTCCTCCTCCTCCTCCTCCGACACTTGCACTAGTGGAATTTCCAGCACTAGAATTTTGATGCTGTGGTACATTCGTTGGAGGGAGCATCGAAGTATTGTTACTATTTGAATGCGGGGAAGGCGGGCTATTATCATTTCTAACATGTGAAGTATTATAACCTGCAAAATAAATTAGAAAGAAAGCATTAGAATGATCGAAAATACTAATTAAAAATTAAAAATTGAATTTCTGAATATCAGACGATATACGCTGAAATTTTTCAACATTAAATTTTAAAGATTAATTTTTTTTAATTAATTTTATTAGAACATGTTGAAAATTAAATTTTTTGAAATAAATTAGAAGCGGTACGCTGCAGTACGGCCGTACTGCTTTTTAAAATTTTCCGTACCGGTTGATCATATGCATAATTCAATAAATCGTTTCCGTAAACGATTTTCGAGACTTTGTTCTGATAACAAAGATAGGTAGAAGTTACAAATACACCAAATAGCTTAAAGACTTAGCTTATTTGTTGTTAATTCTGCCCATAGAAGCTGAAAAGATTGAGGAGAAAGAATTATTCGGTTTGCGTAAAGCTTATATCTGATGACATTATATTTTGATCTTAAAAGTAGTCTGAACCTTAAAAACTTGTACTCTCAATTTTTCGAACATTACAATGTTTTCTTTTTTTTTAGCGTAGATCTTGTTAATTTCGAATATCACCACTGAATACATTTCGCATAGCCATTACGCTTCTGATGATCGGTTGTAATTTAAACATTGAGCACAATATGTCGTGTGTTTATTAAATCTGAAGTTTCTAATATATGTTTGAAATATCGAGTTCATTAGTGGACTAGGTAAATAAAATATAAAGTTTCGAAATACACATTTTGAATAAAATTATGATAAAATGTAAAAAAAAAATCATTGTTAAAACTATTTTGAACTTTAGTGGACGCGCTTGAAAATAAATAGCTTTATTGTTATGACAGAAATTAAGTCGATACTAAAATTGTGCCCTCCACTTACTGTAGACTTCAATTTTTATTCAATTATCAATTGAAACAAGTTATAAGTCAAGCAATGATAAAAACGTTTTATTTTTTTTTTAATTAGATCTATAAATTTTGAACCATGAAATTTTCATAAACTTTTTTCTTTTCACAACATTAGCTTAACTTTCTAAAATTAGGAAAATTTAATGTATTGGATCCTTGTGATTATGATGAGTTTTCAATTTCTTTATTTATTAATTATGTGAATTATCTTTGTTTCAAAATAGTATTCTAAACAACATTCAAATGGAAATAAGAGTGCTTTATCGAAATAGAATTTGAAAAAAAAAAAAAAAAGATATTCGAACAAGTTCACTATCATTATTATATTAAATTTAGGTGTAAGTTGTCCATAATAAATTAATTTTAATGAGTTAATTAAAACAGAATAATAAAATCTTTAATAACCAGCTCATTCCATTCAAAAAAGACTTCTTGTATTCAGTTATCAATTCTGAATATCATTATATTAAATAATTTTATAGGTCAAATGAGCCTGTACCCTGTATTTTGAGTCAGTAGATTTTAATGAAAAAAATTTTTTTTTTAAACTTAAATATTTTAATAATTTATAAAAAAAAGAAACATATTAAGTAGATATAATATTATTTTAAAATGGACATTTTTATTATATTGAAAAAAGGCGTGCCATCTAATACATATTTTTTTTTTATAAATTTCTGATTCGATCAATTGTTAAAAACCAATGAAAAACCTTTAAGAGCGCAGATTAAAAAGTATCTGACTGTTATTTCACAGAAGAAAAAATATCAGAAAAAAATATATATATCAAAATTATATTTTGTTGTTTGTGTGTTGAGTAGAATTTTGTAGTAGGTATATGTATCTTTTAGTTTTAATTCAAGTTTTTTTTTTTTTCTTAGGATTTTCGTTCATAAAATTCTCTCTATTGAACCGCGAATGGGAAAATAAAAATAAAAAAACAATACTTTTTTCTTTAATATGAATATAAAAAAATATTATTTTAATATGAGAATTGATTTGCTTTAAAAACCATTTATAAAGAAGGATGCTGAATCCAAAGATATTTTTGTAGTGGTGTAGCCAGTGATGGATTTACGAATAGGCACACTAGGCTTGAGTCTAGGGCGGCAAAATTTAATAAAAATAATTTTCGGACTTTAAAATAGTATAAAACTTTTTAGAATTGGTTAAGGCTAAGAGCTCAAAATCTCCTCAAATTAATTTTAATTTCATGTTGAAGTTAAATGTATTTTTTTAATGTGTTTTTTTCCTAAATTTTTTTAATAGTGCCTAAGGCGGCAAATGTGTAAATCCGCCCCTGGATGTAGCCATTAATGTCGTCTGGTTAATGCTCTATTCAAAAAAACATTATTAATTTTTTATCCCACTTTCCATCAAAAATGAAAAAAGGACATTAAACAACTATTAATAAGGATCAGTTTCTACAATGACCTACTCCAAGGATGCAGAGAATTTTAATAGAAAGTTTAATACTACTAAAGTTTTTTAAAATTTTTAATGGATTTTTTTGATGGAAATCAGTAGGATTGTGTCAAAGGGCTCGAACTAGGGTCAAAATATATATTTCGATGTAAATTTGTATTTGAGCAGATGTCGATGATAATAAGTATAATAAGATTACAAATTAATAAGATTCAAAAAGTTAAGCTCGCATGTAGCTCAATTTTTTATATTCTCAACTCAAAAAAATAATTATGCGTAAACAAATAATAAGATTTCTAATTAAAAAAAAAAATTAATATTAAATATTCATGAGTGCTCTTTATATCTCATTAGTATTAGAAAATATTAAACTAATAAGAATAAAAAATGAGCTAACTAAAATTTCATTATAGATATCTCTTTTGCATCTCCAATTGGGGGCAATTGCTGTATTTTTTTTTTCTTTCTTCATTATAAATAAATTAACGAAACTCTCCTGTTGATAATTTTTTATTATTATTATTATTATTATTATGGAGAAATAAAATATGATTATTTTTTACGATTGTATAAGTGAGACTTGCGCATTAAATTAATTGGTTTTAATTAATTCTTTATTTGTCAAAAAAAACAATTTTTTTTTTTCATATTTTTATATATTTTGTGGTTTTATTATCTACTTTATATACATAGTATAGAAAATTATATTAAATTCTCATTCGCTAATAAATATGTTATAATAAGAGGTGAAATGCTTGTAAATAACAAATTAAAATTAAATACCCTAAATTCTAAATTATTTTTTTTTCTTGTTTAAAAAAAACTACAGAGAAAACTTCTTTCAGTTTTAATATAAACTAATTTTTATTTTATTTATAGATATTGTAAGTTCTATACAAAACTAAAATTGTTATATAATGACTATTTAATAATCACTAGATTTGGTTCTCAATTCCTCGCACAACAGATTGTATTACAAGAAAACAAGGAGTTGATATGAATGTTATTAAAACTGTGTGGATGATAGCTTGCCCCTTTTTAAAATATTTGAAAAAGATGTTATCCCAAGCAAAGATGTTCACGTATATATTATGCTCTTCATATATCGTTTTTTCCATCGTATGATTAATTGTTAAAGGAAGATTTATTTCTTTTAATTTTGATTTATTTTTACTCAAGCATTATTAAGTTCATGTAATTGACTTAACTATATTTAGACTATTAAATTCAATAACTTATGCCTTTCGTTGTTTTTTGGGAGAGTTTTGTGGTCATCGAACAAGAGGACATTAGTAATATGGTCTTTATGGTTTTTGGTATTCTAAAAGTTTTTTTTTATCACAGAATTTACGTAATAACATATTATATTAGAAAACTTTTCTTTAAAGATTTGAATTGGTTTTTCCAAAGTATTTCCATGACCTCGGAAAAATTCAAATGCAACAGGTTTCTAAAAGCAAAATCCACACATATAAAGTGTTTTAATTTTTCATAAAAAAAAAAAAACTTAACATTTTAGTTATATATAAAGATAGCTTTAGTGTTAAAATATATTTTTTTTTTTCAAATTTAAGTATAAAAATGTATAAAAATAATGTATGTATTATGAACATTTGTATTTTATCTTTCCTTGTCACATACATAGTGAACACAATTCTTGTTTGATAACTCAAATTTTATAATACCAAAGGATTTAATTGCATGTTTGAATACGAATTTAATTTACTTTTTGCTTTGATTTTAAAGGAATTCTATGTAAATAATATCCTAGGGATATAATCAAAAATTAATGTGGGGTGTTGAAATATTTTCATACAAAGGAAAAATCACAAGCAACAAGTAAATTTCGTATCATGGTTAAAATTAATTGGGGTGATGAATTACGTGATTTTTTATGACTAGTGTTAAAAAATTATTATTATTTTTAAATAATAATTAATGAAGCTAATTATCAAATTATTGGTTTATGGTCAGTTAATTTCAATATAGAGCAAACATATTTTCGTGTCAGAAGTATAAAATAATTTCATTATTTATAAAAAGTAGAAATGTTTTTATTTGAAATTGCCTAAAGTGAAATTTTGTTCTAAATTTTATTAGTAAAAATTAAGTTCAAACTATACAATTTTATTTAGGTAAATGGTTTATGCCATAAATAATAATAAAGATTAAAATTGTGAACTTTTGTGTCGAATTCGGTTACTTTTTTTGAGATAAAATAACATGTGTCATTTAAAGTATTTTATTAAAATTAAAGGACTTTATGTCTTTTCCATTAAAATTTTGTTTTTTTTTTTAATTAATCTTTTTTACACCGCAAATAAATGTTCAATGTTCAAACAATTCAAATAATATTATAGTATGTAAAAAGGATACTCTACATATGTATGTTCTTCAAGATAAGTTTGATAGTAAAAAAAATAACGTAACAATTTTTTTTTTAAACTCAATGTTACCGGAAATTTAAAAATTTTCCCGAAAAAAACAACAAGAAATGAGATTTTATAAAAATTCGAATCAAAAATTGATAAATTTGTTTTTTTGTGTGTTGTTTTATTTATTTCTGCCTGTTATCATTTTCCCCTTTGGATTTTTTTGTTCCCAAAAAATAAGGCAAAAGATCTACAAAAAGAAAAAAATTTAAACAATTTTTTTTGACATTAAAAATTGTAAAAATATAAATTTTCAAAAAAAAAATTAAAAAATAAAAATAATTATTTACAAGCCGTATTTTGTTCTCTATTGTTGTAATATATTATTTTGTTTCGGTTCGGTTAATATGTGCGCATAAAGCCTTTCCAAACACATCAACCCTATAATTTTTTGCTTCTCAAAATAAAATCAGAATAAATTTTTTTTTTTTCAAATATACTGTGAGCAAATAATTTTCAATAATTTAATATTATTGTCATTTAAATTTAATTATGTTATTTTTGCATGTCACTTTTAGTTTTTCTGTATATAGTACTTATATAAAAATATAAATGCTTCAAAAAGTGCAAACATTTTTTTTTTGTAAATTAAAAATGATGCAAATTTCATTATCATAAAAAATAAATTAAAAAAAAACGAAAAAAAATTAAATAAAAAATAAAATAATAAAATTAAATTAATGACTTAATTTTACAGCATATATGTGTATGTATAAAAAAATGCTAATACGATTTAGGAGGTACGTCCGTCGTAATATAAAAAAATTTATATTTTTTGAGTATTTTATTTATTTTTATTTGAGTATGCCAAGAATTTTTGATTAAAATTAAAGAAAGAAAAGAATCGACTGGGAGCGTGGTGTCTACTGTAATTCAGCTACTTGGACACAACATACAACTTATATCTTTATTTTTCACAAGTTTTATGCCTGAAGGGAGTCGAAGAAAAATAAACCATGCTATTGGCTTTGGCTAGGGTCATAGTTTTCAAGTAAAATGTTTGTCATACTAAACTACTCCAAATATTTAATAAAAATATAAAATTCAAAAAAAAATACTTCATAAAAGATTAGAAGATTAACTAACCAAGCACTAAGAACAGTTGAACGGACAACAATTTCTCTATTCCAACTATATGAGTACTTTAATTTTATTTAAAGATATAATACATTCAATATTACATTTTTGTTTCATAGAAATATTGTAAAATACTTTAAGTACTACAAAATATTTCAAAATATTAATAAAAAAAACCCACCAAATCCATCTTCATTTTGATTACAAATTGTGAGTCTTATGACAAAAATATTTAATTGTAACTTTTCAACTTGATTTACAGAAAAATAATAATAATAATAATAAATAAAATAAAAAATGAACAATTTTTTTTTTTTTAAAATGGAAATTTAAAACTTTCAAATTGAATGAACACAAATGGGAAAGAAATAAAATGAATATGCATTTTTGTTTATATTTTTAAAATTGAATAAAATTAAAACATGAGTGCATAAAAATTTAAAAGGACAAAGAATTAAATAAATAAAGAAAAAAAAGTACTTAATTTAACATCGTTATTTTCATATATATACTATAATATACAATACTATAAATATATTCAAATTTGAAAATGTCAATATGTTTGTATAAGAAATGTACATAATGTATTTATGAATGAATTTTATTTTTACAATTGACCTTATGGGGCTTTTTTTTTGCAACGATATTTTCATATTTTCTTACACTCAAAACAACCTCAGTAGCTGGCTCAATAGTAAATGAAAATTAATTCGTTGTGCTGTTAAGAATACTGATATCCATACAGTATTTAGATCAAGCACAAAATTTTTTACAATTTTAAGAACGGACATTTTTCAGATATAATTTTTTGAACCAATAATAATGCGCATACATAGTTTACTACTTTTGTTTAAACTACAGTCAAATGACTTTTTGCTGCAGAAACGTTTTTCACTTTTATAAAAATATAAGTTCATAAATTTTAAAAATCCTCATTTCTAAGGAGTTTGCGAATAGATATACTTGAATATATTTTTAAACAATTATATCTTTTTTTTTGTAAATAGTTAAAAAATATGTTCTGCCTTTTTTTAACAACCACCGCATACAACAGACTTTCGAACGATCGATAGTTTAATCGCTTGCTTACCATAAGTAGTAAGTACTTAGTTAAATGCTTAATCCCAGAAATTCTAATAGATCAAATTTTGACACTATTTAATTAAGTAACTACAATATTAAATTTTTGGCCGATCAAAAGTGTGTAGTATGTGGTAAGGTCCAAGTGTACAATTTGGTCGGTTGCTTAATTAGTAAAATGACTTATGCTAATAATTTAAAAATTTACTAAATTTTTCACATGACAACCAAGAAAATTAATATTAAAGTTTTACTGCGACAATAATATTTGTAACAAAAATATACTGTTTACGCAAAACCGATTATAAATGTATGCTTCCTAATAATAATTATCTACATTGATAATAATTTATAGTTCATTCACATTATGAAAAAAAAAAAGCAATAGGTATATATTTTGAAATAAAAAAAAAATCAGATAGACAAAAAGATTTCGATACTAACATTAGATTATTATTATTTTTTTTTTTTATAATAAATTACGAAATATTGTGTATATGTATGTACTTAATGAAGGGGTTAAGAGATTCAGAAATATTTACAACTTATTTCTTTGGAAGCTTTTGTAAAAAAAAAGTCATGTTTCATCATCATAACATATACTTTTTTTTTAACCACACTTATTTACGTTCTACGCGAATTATATAAAATTCACTGCAATTACATTTGATTGAACGCGTGTCATACTCATAAACTCTTACACACGTGAATGAAATTCATAAAAATATAATTTTTATTCTCATTATTGAAAAGAAAGAATATAAGTTGAAAATATAATTTCAAACTGATCTATTTACTTTGAAATACAAATAATTCTAATATTGAAGCTATAATGTTATATACAAAATTAAGCTATTAATAAATAAGGTTTTTCATCTCCGTAAATGAAAAATATTCTAGTTTGCTGTTAGTAACATCATTATAACATCGTTATAGCAACAAACCTATACTTTGCCTCTTAGTTCTATGGCTTAATAAACTTTGTGGGTACATTATGATCAAAGGGGTTTGAAATAAAAATACAATTTTTAGAAACAATAATTAACATACATTTTTAAATTATCTTTAATACACAATTTGTTTACGATATTTACATATATTTAAATATATATATTTTAATAATTTTTTAATTTAATGGCTCATTGATTTTCAGAACACACGTGTATTCCCTGAATGTTCTAATTTGTTATAATGTATTTATTTTCCCATTGAATGTTTTTTTTCACATTTTACAAAAACATTATGTACAAACTTATTGTACATAATAGTAGTCAATTTAGTAGTAAATTTGTTGAAAAATTTTTTTTTTGTGGATACGTTTTATCTATGCTTATTTACATACTTTAAAAGACCATCGAGTTTGCTAATAATATAAACATATGCATAAAATGATGGGTTCAATAACTACAAATTTTTTCTAAACCCATTATAGTCATCAAGATCAGAAATAAAAAAACAAAAGACTTAAGTCACAAACCTTATTAAAAGAAATTTGATGAAAGCTAAGTTTTTATTATGCGTAAAATTAAAAATATTCTGAGTCAAGATAAAAATCTTAAATAATATGAAACGAAGTTTTATTCTTTATTTTTTGGTTTCAGTTTCAGATTTATAGTATATTTAAAATTTCGTAAATTATTTCAAAATTTTAACATGGTAATGGAGTACTGTAAGTGAAACTCTTTGAACCATTCGAAAAATTTGAACTAATATAAAATCTACTAAAACATCGAGTTACAAATATTTCATAATTATTTAAAATTAATAAAAAAAAGTTGTTTTTTTTACATTTTCGGGTCATTGATGTCCTTAATAATGAATTCGAAACGAATGCCTTTAAAACATAACATTTAAAAAATTAAATTTAACGAATAAACTATAAACATTGTTTTAATTGATTTTTTATGTACGTTTACTCTTTTTTTTACACAATTAAAATAAGAAAAAAGAAATTGACACTTCTGCATTTGATATTTACCTGAAACAAATAAAACTAAAATACAACTGTTAACTAACTTATGGTCAAATTTGTCAAGGGATGATTTTTTATTATCGGGTTTTGCGCAATTTGAGATCATAAAATTAAATTATTTTCTGGCTGAATAGCCTTGAAACAAATAAATGAAAAAAAAAAAAATAATATGTTTTTTTTTAATGAAATCTATCATCAAATGAAGATTTTCTTATTAAAATTTCCACTTCATAATTAAGGAAAAGTATTTAACATTATTTTTTTTCAATAAAAACGGCGGTTGTTTTTCGTCATTAGATAATTTAAATTTTAATTATTTTTAAGAATTTACTGTATAATATAGCTTAATAAAATTCTTCATGTTCTAAAATCTTAACTAAACCAACTGTTAAATATTGTTTGTAGTATAGAATTCGTCACATAATGTTTGTGTAAGACAAATTCTTTCTCAGTGTTAGCAAACAATATTTTAATAGTTTTTCTTTTGTTTTTAAAATTTTTCGATTATAGCTAATGTTCATTTATGTTTTGTCTTGCAAAAAAAAAAATGCTTCAATTTGTTACGATCCCATTATTATACATACGTATAGTACACTCTTATATCATATGAATTATTTTTTTTTTAAATAATACAGAGCTTGATGGAGTCAACCATCTGTCATCAATTGGTATATTTTTCATACTATGTATATGAAATAAAAATTAAAAAAAAAGAAAAATAAAAAAGATACAAAAATAAAAAATTTATGAACAAGAAAGCGAGGAATAAAAATTAGTTAATTAACCTGCGCCTGCTTTTTTACACATAATCCAGAATTATGTGAACAAAATACCTATATGAAAACAGCAGCAACAATACCTGATCAAACGATTAAATATACTTTTTTTTTTATTTTTTGAATTTACTTTTTTTTTAAGGTTAAAAGATGGTTAATCTTAAATTGGTTTTTTATTTGGGTTTTGTTTGATAATTGTTTGTTTGGAAGATTAGGAAAGGAGACGATGATTAATCATTTTATTTTATTTCAGGATTTTTATTTTAAGCGAACTTTGTTTTTACGGCCTTAATATTTGAAAAAAAAAAAAACAAAAAAAATTACTTTCTTCAATAAAAGTCAAATAATTAAAATCTTTTTATCACTTCATAACAAGATTATTTTTAATCCATGAAGAAATTTTTAAAGAAATCAATAGGTACAGATATTTTAGAATTATAAAATCGAATAATTTTATAGAAGAATTCATTAAAATATTATGTGGGTAATATAGAAAATAAAATGCTTATATTAATCAAGGTTTATCCTTAATTAACCGTGCCAGAAACTAAAAGTCAGTATATATTATTATTTTTTGGACATTAAGAGAACCACAAAAAATATATGTGGCACAATATTAGAGAATATTATGTTCTATAAATATATAAGTAAAAAATAAATCAATAAAAATAGTACAACTAACTGAATAAACTTAGGCTGTTGGTTATATATATAATTAAAAAATAAATCAATAAAAATAGTACAACTAACTGAATAAACTTAGGCTGTTGGTTCGTATCACTCTATTAAGATATCAATATTCTAGTTGTCGAAAGTATTTAAATAGAAATATTTCAAGAACTTTAAAAAAAATGGCAGGAGAAGGATGTCGAAATTGTAGATCATCATGAACCGAGGCTCTCGAACCAGATTATTGCAAAACAACTGAGACCATGAGTTTGATTTCTGAACGAAATACTGAAAAATAAGGAAAAAACATGAAAGCTAGTTTAACACAAAATTTAAAAATTAATATTTTTAACGGTGTTAAAAAATTTATGATATGAAAATTCTTTAAAAAAATCACAAGCTTACACATTACAGTTTTTTGAAACAAAAAAAATTATTAGCGAATTTAATTAGTTGTATCGCACTGTATATGTTGCATGCTGCGACTAATATAAATTTTTATATTCCAACATTAATATATCAAAATAATAAATATTTCTAAGAATGAAATTGTAAAATAATATAATTCTTCTTTAACAAGGTATCCAGGTTTGAGCTGAATTCATTATTACCAATCAATAAAAAATATTTTTGTTTTTGAATTAAAAATGTTTGTATTATACTCAATTTTAAGACCAATATTTTTATTACCTTGACTATAAAAATTTGTATCTATTTCTGTATAATATGAAGAATTAATATTGGCAGGATTTGGAGCATAATCACCTGGATATGGTAAATCATTAATAAAATTAATACCATTACTGCTAAGTATATTAGCGGCACCTAATCCGCTACCAGCACCACCACCTACCGGACTATTATTATTGAAACCAAAATTATCAAATGTTTGCAGCACCATATTATTAGTATCACGTGAATTATTTGCAATATTATTATAATTACTAATTAAACTATTATTATTTCGATTATTATTATTATTATTATTATTGTTATTATTAAAAATACTGTTGGCCCTTTGTGATGTTATTTCTATGAATTCTGGTAATAAATCTAAAGGAACTTCATCTTTTTCAATATTTGATTGAATACGGTTGTTGTTGTTGTTGTTATTATTAGAAAATTTATTCAAATTATTAAAATAATTAATATTATTATTATCAGTTGCTGCGGTACAACAATAATTATTTAATAAATATGATTGAAATGTTTGATTTTCATTTTTAATATTATTTAATTCAATAAAATTATTTCTATTTTGAATTATTAAATGTTGATTCTGCTGTTGATGTTGCTGCTGTTGATTTAATTGCTGTTGCTGTATGTGCTGCTGCTGCTGGGCTGTCGGCTCTAAATCGTTGTTATTTGTTAATGATTTTTTATTAAAATTATCATTATTATTATTATTGTTTATACATTTTTGGCTTGAATTTTGGTGGTGGTGCAGGCGATTAATATTTTTTCGATTAATTTTTAAAAAAAATTTGATATTTATATTATAATTAATATATTTTTAAATTTTTATTGTAATATATAAATTAGTTAGATTTTATACTTGAAAATTGGCAAAAAAAAAATTGTATTTAATAAATAATTTTAAAGTAATATCACAATTAAATTTTAATATTAATTTTAGTACTAATTATTTTATATTTCTCTTTCTTTATATATATTTTTTTTTAAATATTTTATCAATTTTGTTTATTTTTTTCCTTTAAAAGGATTAATTAAAAATTCAAATTAATTAATAAATAAGTATTTGTTTTTAATTGATTTTATATAATTAAAAAAAAATCCCCAATAACAAATTTATGTTGCACTTCGTCAGGGCTATTTTTTTTTAATACTACGTTGAATTTATATATAAGTTTTATTTTTTTAATAAATCTTAAAAAAATATGAATATACTTTTTTTTTTTTGTTAATTGACTTTAAAAAAATGTGTTAACAAAAGCAACTTATTGCATGCTGGCTGGTTTTTTTTTTTTTTTTAAATAAAAATTATTTAATTAGATATTGAACAATTTAGTTGCATTGAAAATTGTGCAAAAATTTAAAAAAAGAAAAGTTTTTTCCCTTTTTTTCAAAAAAATAAACATATTTTTGTAATTACCCCCAATGGTGTATTTTATTAACGGCACGAGTTAAAACGATTTCACCAGGCAATACAAATTATTTAGATTTTTAAAAAAATTCCTAGGTTATTTTATTTATTTTTTATTTTTTTTTTTCATAAATTCTCAGAATCTAATTTCTTTTTATCCTTTTTCTTTTTAGCTTAATTTATTTCATTCATAAAATTCTTAAAACATTTTATAATGTAATAATTTCAATTTAATATCCAATTAATGTCAACATCCGGTTAAATAATTGCCCGCCAAAAAAAATATATCATTTCAGCAGTTCAATTATGTAAATCGAATATATAATTGTGGAAAAGTTTTTTTTTTTTTTTAAAAACATTTTCGCGAGTAAGTTCTATTTGAAAAAAAAATTCAGATTTTTTTTTCTACAAACAATTACAATATTTTTCAAAATACACAATTAGATAAATGAAAAAAAAACACGTCGTACTTCTTTGATATCCGCTCATCAACTATTTAGAAAAATATTTCTGAATTAAAAATAAAATACACTACAAATGAAGAAAAACAAAAAAAAACTTATATATAACTTATAACGAAAAATAAAAAAAATATTAAATTTATGTTTTCTATTGGAATTCATGTATCTAAAATTTTTAATATACCTAAAAACATAAAAAAAAATACGATCGTTATAATGTTTCGTTAAAAAATAAATAAATTATATCGTTAAATTTTTGTTTAAAGAAAAATTTTCCCCTCACAATATACATCGTCGTCTTCGTACATTAACATTACATTATATTTACTTTCATAAACATAAAAAGCATAATATATATCTAAATATATATGTATCTTGTGTTAATATAATAAAGATGAAAGTGGCTACATACAATTTAAAGTTAAATTATAAAGCGTTGTAAAAGCCATTAAGTTGGCAAACAAAAAAATGCTTTTTTAAAACATTCTTGTAAGTGCAGTAAATTTTCATTATGTTTTACATAACTTTTCAAATACGCCAAACGTTTTAAAATTTATCTTAAACCTTTGCCTTCAGCTCAGGAAGGCTGAACTGAGTCGTGCTTTGGCGTACTATCGTGCTGAGAATTATAAAGTATTCGTCATTAAATATTTATAAAAAATCTAACAAAACTTTCTCTAATTTATTATGTGTACTACACAGAAAAAAATTTGCTCGTACTCATTACGTCAAAAAAGTTCGTTAATGACATTCTCGTTAAGATAACGAAAAATAATGAATAAATACGTTTTTGTAACGTAAATTTCGTTTATTTTCTATTACGAACCTTTTTTTTCATTTTTAGTAGTCGTTAAAAAAGTTCGTTATCGTTAAATACGGGAAACAAAAATTTCAATCCATACAGAACTTATATTTTCCATTTTACACATTGCCGTAAATTTAGTTCATAGCTCAGTGGCAGAGTTGATGGATTGCAATGTTTAGGACAGTGGTTCGAAGCCACAAGCGGGCATAAAAAAAATTATTAAAAAAAAATTAAATAAAAAAATTTATAAAATAAATAATAAAAATAGAAACATAAATAAAAAAAATTAATAAATAAAAAAAATAAATAAAAAAAAATAAAAAAAAAAATTAAAAAAAATAAATAAATAAATAAATAAATAAAAAAAAAAATAAAAAAAAAAATAAAAAAAAAATTAAAATAAAAAATAAAAAAGAAATAAATAAAAAATTAAATAAATAAAAAAAAAAATTTAGTCTAGTAAAATTTTTCTTTCGTATTTGCGGTGTTTTTGCTGAAGAATTTGAAAGGTTTTTGGTTTTGGGGTATAACGAACTTTTTTAACGAACTACGAGCTTTTTTCAACGAAATGTTCGTTGTAGCCAAAATAACGAATTTTTCGTTGATTTTAACGAATTATTTAGTTATTAGTACGAGCAAATTTTTTTCTGTGTATCTTTAATTTATAATTAATGCAATAAATAAGTTATTGATGTCTGTTGTATCTAGTACGCTAAAATACAAGAAACGGGTAAAAAAGGTTGACTACTGTAGAGAAAAAGAAAGCCACTTCATAATTGTATGTTAAATTTCGGAACTCAAATTTAATCAAATATTAATTATTTAAATGCATAACAAATTATAAATTTACCTTTAATTTATTTATTGAATATCGAAGAACAAATTTCAATTGGACAGAAAATTATGACTATGAATAATTTAACAAAATTAATAAAACAATAAAATGTCATTTAATGGAAATCAATTCTGAGATATCGATAAGCATTATATAGTTTTTAATAGAAGAAAATTGTAGTTACAATGGGAGAGAATAACTATGTATATATATATAAAAATAATAAATTTAACGAAATTCTCAATTTTTGAAATAAATTTTAGAGAGTTCTTATTTTTTATTTTTTTTAATTTTTATCAATTTAATTTTTTAAGATAAATAAATTAAAAATAGTAGGAGTTAATCTATAACTACATTTATAGAAAAAATATTAAAAACATGTTGATGATCGTTATTTGTATATGTTACGTGTTACGTGTTACGTTCATGTATTATGCAAATTTTTATGCAACAATAGATACAAAATTCAATTAAAAAAGATATTAAACAAAGGATTTTGGTAAAATAATGTACCTACAATACAACAATATCTATAAATAATAAGATATTTATGTATGAAATTTTTTTTTGAATAATAAAGTAATGTAAAATCTAGTGCATTTGTTTTATATTTTATATGAAAAAAGAGGGAATTTTCCAACATTATATACAAATAATGACGTTTATACGGTGAACATATGACGTCGTCGTAACAAAAATTTGTAAATTCTAAACTCTTAAGTGTACATAAAACATTTTAACAACGTACACTTCAAACGAATTTCCCGAGGATATTAAGTATTAATGTATTACAGAATTTTTGAAATTTTTCGAACTTTCAAGTTTTTTTTCATGAAAAAAAAGAAGGGAAGAAAAGAAAATTTTAGATAGAGAAAACTTATGATTACAGATTTAATATAGTGCACTATGCACTCTGTTACTAAAAATCTATATCTATATGCAAATTAAATATATTTATTTATAATACAGGAAAAAGCAAATATAATTTGACAATACTTTTATTCTAATTAACCCTGTATAGTATATAAAGTAAAATATATTTAAATTTTTTTAGAAATTTTTATTTTGACTTGATTTTTCTCTTGGAAATTAGAATTTTCTTTTTAATTCAATGTAACGAATATATATTTTTAATATTTACGAATAATTTTAATAATTTTTCATGCCAACAATGACCAAGGTCTTCACATCAAAAAAACTATTAATTTATTTTTTTTATTTTTTTTTATATTAATTAATGACAATTAAGTGCTGCCTTATTTCAATTTATATTGCAATATTTTCTTGACTCATTAAGGAAGGGTAAAATATTTGGGTCAAATTCTGAAGAAGACTGTTTTGTAGGACAAAATAAAGAAAAAATCATATTACAGAAAATCAGTCAATTGTAAAAAAAAAAAAAATTTAAAATTAAAATTAAAATTAAAAGATAATGGAGAAAAATAAGTAGGTAAATAATATATTATGTGTATAAGAATAATAATAATAGTGCAATGATTTTTTTTTTCGAAAATAATTTAAATTTAATGAGACAAAAATATTAATTAATAACATGATACAATAAAATATATTTTTTTTTTTAAGAAATCCGAATGTTATGAATGACTTTTATGTAATTCTGTCACAGGCGGTTAAGCGTTTAATTCAAGGTTATTTTGTGAATAATATAAAGTTTAAGTTAAAGGAAAAAGTTTTTACATAAAAAATGATAATTATTTTCGAATGAGAAATTTTTTTAGAATACAAATAATCCAATTCAACTTTCTCGATTTCAAATCCAGTGAAAATCTTCTAGTCTTAACGTTAATTTTGATCAAAAGATATTTGAACACGACTTGGACCGAAAATTATTTTATATAAATATTTTGGTTTCAAAAACATTCCATTGTTTTATTATTGGTTTTGGGAAAAAATCAAGCACTAATTTTTGATTTTAATCTAATCTTTCCCAAAATAAAAAAAAGACAAAAATGGTTTCAATAAAAACAAAGGAAAAACACAAGAGTTCCATCTGTTTTTTTTTTTTTGAAAATTCATATGTCCAACAAATATTTGCTTACCAAATAAAAACTAAAATTAATTTCACTTTTTATTCACAAAAATAATAATTGGGTTTCCACTTCTAAGAACTAGAAATATTTGGATGATTAATTCCTAGACTAAAGATGAATAGTAAACAAATTGATAATGCTGGCCTGTCTACTCTTACATTGTTTTCATGCTCAAGCTCAAACTTCAAAATTCAAATTTAGCGGTAAAAATCTCTTATTCATAACGTAAATTCTAATAATTTACAAACATAGAAAAAATGCCTAAGTTTGTTCAATTCTCATTTTTATTAGATATTCATTACTAAAAAATTTCATAAAAAAAAAACCTTTGCGCAATCTTAAGCGTTTAAAAACAAAAACTCCAAAAGAGCCTTTAAAAGGTACTTAACTATTTGATATAAAAAAAAAAATCTGGCAAGAAAAAAACTATACATCCGGTCTTTTACTTCCAGTCTTTTTTTGTTTTGGTCCTTATTTATATATATTTTTTTTTTGTTGTACACCTACGATGTATTTTTTTTTTATCAGGATCATAAAATTCATTCATAATTTTTCACGTTCTTTAGTTTCAGTTTTTTAAAAAAAAACAAAGAAATTAAATTATCGGCACTTTGAAGACTCAATGTTAAGTCAGGAATACGCATAAAAATTTATAATTTGTAATTTTATTATCAACTCTATAATAAAGTTTTATAAACTTAACTTATTATTAACCAAATGGCTAAAAATTTATTATTATAAGCTTTTAAGGGTTGAAAAAAATATTAATTTCCTTTTTTGACAAGAATTATCTTTGGAAATATTAAATAAGCTTTACATTCATTTATAAATAATTATCTAAGGGAGCGCAGGACTAAAATTTAATTCAGGATCGTTTTTTAAAACTTAGTTTCTGCAATTTAAAAATTTTGAAAATATTTTTATAATTAATCGTGTTAAAATTGTTTCAAAAAAAAAAATTTTTTTTTTTTTTAATCATAATTTTTTTCGTCCTCTGAAATGAAAAAAAAAAACCATATACACAACATATTTTCATCTTTTGAACCCAATCATTTTATTTTTTTTATTTTTAATGCACCTGTCCTCTGTTATATGTGCACCAAGAGGATCACATGTGGTGTTTATCTACAACTGAGTTGTTGTTTATCTAATACATACTATATATTTTCATTCATATCATTTTACACTAAGAATATTTATACAAAAAAAAATTTCTCAGCTTATTTTTTTTACCCCTCTGTGTTACAATTTAATTTTTTTTTTTTTTTATTTGTAATTTTAATATGCTTAAACATATTGTATTTTAGAGCTCTGCTTTTACAGAAATATGTATATTTAGTTTTTGACATAAAAAAATTTAATTTAATCGTGGTATTGAGCTTAGAGATATCTATCGAAAACTTTACTTCTGCAACTATTCTCATTATAACAAATTTTCTTTTAAAATTCTAAATTGATTGAAAACGATTGAAAAAAAAAAATTATTCAGACTATTAATTTTTTTCTTTTGATCAAATAAAGTATTTTTAATGATTTTTCCAATATAATGAATTTATGTTTATTATGTAAAATGTATACACATTATGTAGGTTGTAAAATTTTAGAATAATCTATCGTAGTTATTTTTGTGTAAAAAAATTAACACTAATTTGTGTTTATTTTTTTTAAGTTAAGTAATAAAATTCTCAATCTTTTATGTACGATTTTTAAAAAAAATTATTATTAAAATTAAAACTATTGAATATAAAATTTTATAATTTTTCCTTGATTTAATAAAAAAAAAATTAAACTTTTACTTATTGGTATGAGAACGATTAATTTCTACATAGGTACTTGTATTTAGTTTAAGAAAAATCAAACATACGATTTGCAAATTAAATTAGTCATAAAATAAAAAAGATACAGTTTTTTTTATTATACATGTTTATTGACCAGCTTTTAAAAGCTGATTTTAGCTTTTATCAAACTAACAACTTATTTGTTTGTTAAAAAACAACTGCTTAGTTGATTTTTAAAAGAAAGAAAAAAAAAACACCTCCTCTAGCTAAAAAAGACTTATGTTCTAGAGAATTAAATCTTTTTTTTTTTTTTTTCAATTTAAGTCTAATTGAAAATTCGTATTTTTATCAAAAATTCAACTAAGTAGTATCTGGTTTCATTTCCGTTCAAACCATCGAATTAACAAAAAATAAAAATAAATAAAATTATACCTATACATATGTATACACAATACATATAATTTTTCATATTTTTATTATTTTCGCCGGTAGATTTCTTTCAATTTTACCACCGAACTAAATAAGATATATTTATTAAAGGTATTTTTTTTTTTGATATTTAATAAAGAAAAAAAAAATATTTTCTTAATTTTATTTCTCTCCCTATGTCTTATTGAAAATAAACCTGATTTCATTTTTACTTTTTATATCGAAAAAAAAAATAAAAAAAACGATGAATCAATTATCCTTGAAGATATTATAAGATTCGCGAACACTGTAAAAAAAAAACATCCTTATTTTATCCTGGCTGTAGTGATTTTAATTTTATTTTAGTTCCGTTTCTAATGATCTTCGTTAAAATTAAAAATAAAATAATTTTGTTGCCAAGACCACAACACAGGTTTGATGAGGAAAAGTTATGCAGACCATCAGCTATAAATATTAACTAAACTTTTATTCTCAAAAAAAATAAAAACTCACATGAGCAATCGCGAATATCGTCACCGCGACTTAGTAAAACAGCCATGCTTTTTGAAAATTATAGCTAGTTAGAAACATATTAAAATTGCCAGGTTTTTGAAAGAAAAAAAAAATGTCTATACTATTTTCATCGTTAGTACCTACACTTCAATAAATTTACATTTAAAAATTTAGTTTTTTAATGGACAAAATTTATCTTTTTTGGAACATAATGTAATTATTTAGCTTTTATTTGGTTAATCGAAATCCTTAATAAATTATAAAAAGAAGTAAAGGCGCTTATAATTAAGGTTTTGTTCAATAAAAAAAAAATCTTTACTGACTATTATTATGGAATAAACAATATTTTGTCTATAACTTTATGCAATGAAAGATGTTTTATTTTTCATTTGTAATAACTATAAGGGGATTTTAAAAACTTTAAAGGTGGATCTTTAAAGTGCATGTAAAGAAAACAAAAATGTTAAAGTATTTAATGATGAATAAATATCTGTACAGAGGTTTATAGAATTCAGGTATATTATGTATTTAGGTAAACAAATTTTGTAAGTACATACAACCGGAAGTTTAAGCAATTGTTTAGTAAATACATATGAAAATTTTTGTCCTAGTAAAATCTTTTGCAGCCTTTTGAAGGGTGTGACCACGTGTTGCTCTATTCAAACTGAATGCATAGTTGAATCCTTTTCATATATTTAATAATGAACTTAAAAAAAATAAAAATATATATCTATTATTATAATAGTGAATAATATGCAGGAATTCATCTTAGGATCATATAAATTTATTTTAATAATGTACTTGAATATATTTTGTGTACAATGGTAAATCAGAGTTTTTTTTTATAAAGATATAAGACAAATTAGATGCTTTTTAAAATAGTTTGAACATTTAATATCAAGACCTTGCAAGAATAAATTCTTATTTTAACTTTTTATGGCTCTTCGATAGAAAGTATCTTTCTTAAAAAATTTTTTTTACTTATATTTTTTTTATAGTTACTTTAATTATTTCGAACATGGAATTCTTCAAAAGGCTTGAATCTTTTTTTGACTTAATTTTGATATTTTGAGAACCTGGGTCTTAGGGATAAAATTCCAATAAAATAATATTTTTGACATTGATAAATGAAGAATTTTCTGAGTAAATAATATTCGTAAATTTAATTTATTTGTATGATTTAAGTAAAATTTTTGTTACGCTAAAGATAGAAAGTCTTTTACACAGATACTTTCATGGTTGGTAAATGTATTTTCAAGTTACCCTATTTTTAAAGCAAATCAGTTGTGTTACAATAAATTTTTTGTGACAAGTTGTGTTTTTTATTTGAAATTCTTTTTTTTTTTTCTACTTTTACAAAGCATAACAATGTGTAAAAAAAAGGATTATAAATTGAATTCCATTAGATTTCAAAAAATATCTATACAATTTTTTTTTTCTTAAATCAATATGTAGTGATTTTTATGAAGGGATAAACGAGTTATCAAAGGAATTATTAATAAGGAGGTTGGGTAATCTTGAATTACTTCATTGTAATAGGTACGTCTATTTTTTTATTATTTTTATTTTACATACTTTCTTGTAAACATACATTATCAATTTTTTTTTTATATAAATGGTGTGTGCTAACTGTTGAAAGATATTTTTTAAGATTTAGATATTTTAGACAAGGGGTTGTAATTTCATTATTATTCAAAATGGTAGTCTATAAAGAAGAAAATAAGTACTGTATAAAAACTATTGCCAGCTGTTTAGGATCCTAAATTTTTATTTCGTGGATATTTTGAAAAAAAAAAAAAAAAATTGAATTTGGTAATTGGTTTTTTATGAATCAAATAAATAGAAGGTAGGGACATATATGTGTGTAAGGTTTGATGTCTCGTGATTTTTTAATTTAAAAAAGATATAAGTATGTTTTTCATTTTTTTTTTTAATGAATGACGCACGTGCGTAAAATGATAAAACAAAAACAACTTCCGGTCGTTAAAGTTAAAATTTATAAGATTTAACGAGATTTTCAATAAGAAAAATGTCGTCCATGCATAAATATTTATTGGAAATTTGAAATTTCGTTAATTCAATTTAGTGAGTGTCAAAAGCATTGTGTGTGAAATTATATATTTGGAAGATTCATTTATAAAAAACAGAAAATTATTCTTTGTTTTAAACCGAAGATCGTATAAACATTGTAAGATATTTGAACAAAAAAATATTATCCCAAATGCATGCTTCAAAAACTGTGTACCATTATCAGTATATAAAATGTTTACTTTGTTATTTTTATTATAATAATTGCGAATGACCATATCGTTGTTTTGTTTTCTAATTTTTTAATGATTCTCGTTGACAAAAAAAATTTAAAATTAATACACTATCTCTTCTCTTTATGAACAAAAAAGATACAATAAATAAAGCTTGTGTGTGGAGAAAAAAAAAATATATACTGATGTTGGTACATGATTTTAATTTCTAGAAATTTCCTAATTGTACGGCGTTGTAACTTCTTAAATGTTATAAATTCTTTGATAAACTATCAAAAAAATTTAATATATTTCAAACAAAAAAAAATTTTTATTTTAATAATTTTAATTTAACATTTTTCCCTTTTACTTCCAAGTTCAAGTTGTATTTACAATTGTAATAAAATTTTTCCATTAAACTTACTTAAAATACAATGCACAGGATAGTAATGATACACAATACATCGCAAAGGCTTACAAAATAATATTGAAACATAGACAACTTTAAAATCTAAAATAAATTGTTGATATTTTTTCATGATTTATATTTCCATGAAACCATATTTCTAAGATATGAACTTACAGTAAAAATCATTTTTTTTTATTTTTATCTTATTAAAAAAAAAGGTAGTTACGAAAAAATTGTTCTTTTTTTGTAATCCAATTACAAAAAAAAAAAAAATGGTTAGAAAATATTCACAAAGGCTATTGCTGTTGTACATACATATATGTATAGGCAATATAGAGAAAAAATAGTACAAAAAATGTCCATTATAAAAATTTTCAATAATTTAATAACAATTAGCCTAAAGTGCATTATGTTTTATTTTTCTACATAAGCATAAAGATCCTTTAAATTGATAGTCTTTTTGATGTCCCTTTTTAAATAAAAAAATAAAAAAAAAATTAAAATAAAAGATATTTTGTTCTTTTTTCTTTCACAAAATAAAAAAATCTTTGCATAAAAAAATAGCAATGAAATGACATTTTTTGCTTTTTTTTTTTTTACTATTTTATACCTTTTTGTTATGAAAATTTATTTTTTATTTGTTATTTATAAACTCAATAATATTTGTTATTTTTTTTTTTTAAAGTGCAGATATGAAAAGGAATGTTAGGATTTTTTTATGGCATTAAATAGAATTACATCGCATAATAATAAAAATTATACTTCCTTGTTCAATATAATGTAGTTAGGCAGTGAATAAAATTCAACATAAATAATAGTTGATTTGATATTCGAACAAGTTTAACTACTAACAGTGACTTTTGGAATAGATTAATTAAAGTCTCCAATTCAACTTTATACAGGTGTTATTTATTAATCATAACTTAAAAATGTCAAAGAAATGTATAGTCTGACAAAGTAATTTTAATTTTAATTTTTTGAGAAATAAAGATTTTTTTTTCTTCAACCCAATAAATCAAAAAAAAAAGCTAACAATATTACCAAAAATAATTTTAAATTGGTTTTGGTTTAGATGTAAAAAAAAATTCCCTTATTGAGAAAATTTCAATTCAGAATTAACGTATTTTTTCAAACCAAATCTAATTTTCCTTCCCCAAAAAATTATTATTGTTTATTTTTTTCTCTATAAATTTTTGACTTTTTTCCAAATCAAATTTCGTGTACAACTTAACTTTGGGTACGACTTTTTAAACCTTTTTTAATTTCCTTATTATTTTTTCAATTCTGATGAGAAAATTTTATTTTTCTCCCCAATTAGCTAAAATATACATTTTTTTGTTCATTAAATTGGTGGTTAAACTTTATGGGTAAATTAAATTATTTTAGATTTCGTTTTTGAGAGAAAAGATAAAAAAAATAGTAATTAAATTTTAAATAGAAATTTATTTCTATGTCAATTTAATTATCGTGGAAAATATTTATTCATAATTGAAGTTTTGTATCTAAAAAATATTTTCGTATGTATTTTATTAGTATAAAATTAACATTGAATTTGTATTGTTTTCTTTTTAGAATTTTTCGAAGCAGAATCATCTCAAATTTATGAAGCTGGGAATAAATAAATGCCACTTGCAGCTTTGATAATTTAGGGTGCAAACAAAGAAAATATGCATACCTACTTAATTGTCAAAATGGATAAAAAAAGACTACAATGTATGTACATTTATAAATAAAGAAAAAAAATATATCTACGTAAAAATAATGTTTTAAATTTTTAATTATAAGAATTAAGTTACAAAATCTATGAAATTAATTGTCAATTGCACTAAAAAAAAATCATAATTTTTAAACAAATTCATTAAGCATATATCTAATGTTATCTATTCACACTTAGGTAACGTGTTGCTCTTGTTTCTTATATTATGTACATTGAAATGCGGAGACCCTCTTATTAAATCTAAAAAAAAAAAACTCAGTCTAATTAATTATGCAGTTTTCCCACGATCCTGGAAAACACAAATCTATGTATAAAATTTGAATTATATGATTAAATTTTAATAAATTTTAGATCCTTTTTGACATTTACGATACAAAAATGAGTTTAAATATAATATAAAAAATATATTGTATTATTTATGTTGTCATTCATTTTTTTCTTTTAATTTCTTGTAATTAATAAAAATTTACTAAACGATTCACTCATGTTAAAAAATGAATTTATTAAAAAAAAAAATTGAACTAAAAATTTATTAAATGGGTACCATTAAAACTAATAATTTATGGGCTTTTTGAAACATGAAATATGTTTATTCTCCTGAATTATCTAAGTAGGTACGAGTAGAATTACATTCATGTAAATGGTTTGATAAAAAAAATTATATTTTTATCGGTGTGAATTATTTCCTTCGCCAGTAGTAAATTCCCTCAATTCTTTAACACTGTAAAAAAAAAAATTCACGTTAATAGTTTCATTATTTGTTTTGAAATTATCAGAATTGGTAATATAAGTTTTAAATGATAATTTTTAGAAAAAAAAATTGATTTTTGAACTTATCATTGATCATTTCTATAATAGATTAACCTAGAGAGATGAACTCAAAATCGAACTCGAACTCGAAACTATTCTACCTATATTAAATAGAATAATTCTTCTAGGAAAATTTAAAGATGCAGCTTTACGATAAATTAATTGGGAATTCAACAAGTACAATATTGCAACGGCAATTCATATAAAAATAAAAATATTGATTTGGATTATTTACAGTGCATTTAAAGTCATTTATAAAAAGAAATACCTGTTCATTTTTAGATAAAATGAGGGTGCATTACATAAGTAAGGGTGCAGTTTCTATCAAAATTAAAATGCATGGGGGAACTTTCTAAATGTTTACTTAATTTTCGATTTTTTCTTCAACCTTAAACATAGGTGTCCTTTAAATAAATATAAAATTCATATTGTAGGGGTGGCTGAGTATTTTATATTATAAAAAGGATCAAACTTGTCATTTTTGTTAACTTTTCTTCGATAAAAAAAAAAATAAATAAAATATAAATTATTCCCCTTTTGTACCTTTTTTGTCTTTTCAGAAATTCCGCTGTTTTTTATTTTGAATTTTTTTTTTACTTATTTTCCTGAAAAAAAAAATGCATTTCGCGGTCGTGGGAATATTTGTTTTTTTTATTTTGCGACATTAAAAAAAGAAATTAAAAATAAATTTTAATTTCAGAATAATATTCAAAAAAATTCCCATAGTTTGTTGTTTTTTATGGTATTTTATTAATGAAACTATACGTGGCGGGGGTATAAGGGCAAATTGTACATTAAAATATAATTGAAACCCGTATTTTCATTATTTTAATCAAACAAATTTTAATAAATAATATATATAGGATTGTCAAATTTAAATTTATATTTACAAGTGCACTTGAAGAATTTTTCTAAAATATGTTCGAACAGAATTCGTTGCAACTCTTAGTTAATACTACACATTTTACTTTAATTGAAGAGTTACATGTTAACTGAGGATTTAATGTACAATGTATTGAACGTAGTACATTACATTTATGAGCTCGATATGAGAACATAATATTATCTGTTTGATTTAGATTCGATTTCTAATTGTTATTTTTCATCATTGTTTGAAAGTAAGTTCATTTCTCCGTAATACATAATTTCAATGGAATTTATATAAATAGAAATTTCATCAATTAACTTGATTATGAAATATACGGCAATTGATCAATTTTACATTTTATTGATTTCAATTTTTGGTTGATCAGAAGTGAGAACTTACATATATCAACAACACATACTTGTGCATGATATGGAGAGTGAAATTTTGATTACAAACAATTACAATATCGCGTGTATTTTAACAATTCAAAAATTTAAAAGTTTTAACTAATTTTCAATTTTCTGTTCTCAGCATTTTGAACACCTGTATTAAATGAATTTAAATTATTTTTTTGTTTATTTTAATATCATATTAATTTTAAGTCATTATGACCAACTCACGAATATATTTAACTTTATATCGAATTAATATACAAAACAAATATTCTAGTCCCTAAGCAATGAGATTTCTTTTTATATGCTGATTTATTTCATGAATTGAATTTATATATTGTACAGTTTTTGCTTTATAAAACCCGTAGTAGTATGACTATTTTGATGCTTAACAAAGACAAAGTTTATCTGCCTGACTTAAGAACTTGACTAATAAATACTTTGATTGTAAGTAGCCGGATAATACATAGAACAGGTACTTTTATGTTCTCAATATCATAGTTAAGTATTTTTAAAAATTTATCTGTGAACGTTTTCAGGAATACGAAAAAAATATAAAATTTTGGTATTCACAAAATTTCACACGTTTTTCATTCAAAAAACATTATTTTGTAGTGTTATCTTGATCTTTACACCCAAGTAGATAGTTTTTGACAATAAGTTTCAGGATTACATTCAGATTTTCTTATTAAGAAATAAAAGGAAAAAAAAAAAAAAGATCAATGTAATCTACTATGCCAATTGAATTTTGATACATTTAATAAAAATAGTTTAAGAAAAAAATAGAATCACCTAAAAAGGTGTCATGATCTTAAAAAGAAAATGTATTTTTTTATATATCGAGATCTTTATTGACTATTTTTTGGTTAGTTTATTACTTAAAGAACATAATACAACAAATTTGAGTAAAAAAAAAGTACAATCAGATAATAAATTTGTTTCTTGACACTTGATATTTGTCCGAAAGCTAATTAATAATCTCATGATGCTACACATGTTCAAAAATGTTGTCTACAAGAAAAATTTCATCGAATTAAATTATAGATTGAAAGATTTTTGAGGTTGTAATATAATTCATTAAAATTCTGTCAAAATATTCTATTGTGAATCTTAGTAAAGGTGAAAATCGAAAGAACCATTGAATATCTGATAATATGAATAACGACGACCTACAAAAAAAAACCTACTTATAATAATGTAATTCTGTATAAAAAAATGCAATTTGTAATAAATGAAAATTTTAAATAATTCAACCTCCTCTAGTTGTAAAATTGGTTTCCTCAGGCAACCATTTCTATCTATTAATATTATTCTAAGAGTCATTCAGACGAATTCATAATTTATGTTTATTTTCGAAAAAGAATATCGAAAAAGAAAGATTATTTTCAATTTTCGACAAGAAGATAAAACATTTTAAGATAATTCTTATTTCTACAAATCAGCGGAAAATTTTCTTAAAAGTTTTCCGTTAAAAAAAAAATCTCATTTTATAATTCTTCACGTCATAGTTCACTTATTATATGATTTTAGTTTATTAATGAAATAATCTTATTTCAAAACATTTATACTTCAAAAATGTGCAAAAAGTCAAAAAAGGTTTATTTTCTTTTAAATCAACAATATTAGGTTTATTCTAAGTAAATTTCAATTTTCCATTCAAATTAAATTAAAATCTCATTTAAACTTAATGAAATTTCTGATTGGTTTGAAATTTTATTTTTTTTTTTATTTCTAAATGAAGCATCGCAATAAAAAAATATTTTTTTTTTTTTTCATATTTTGAATGGAAAATAACTGCGGGAAAGATAATTTCAAGTGGGGCGTACAAAACTTTCTATATTTTCAACAAATTAAATCGATTAAATAAAACATAATAATAAAAAATTAAAAAAAAAAAAAACCATGTATAATTAAGCTCTCTTTTTATAGGAAAAAAAAGATAGATTAAAGTTTTTTTTTATTTAATTCATTGACTCATCATCGTCATTGAACAAAAAAAAAAAACAAAATAAATAAATGGTGATATTTCAATTCAGATACTCACAGCATTATTATTATACATAAATAGATTTTGTTTCAAATGTGGAATTTAAACATATTTCTTGTTTCAAACTTTTTTGGGTAAAATATTTCCTATACTGTGCTTGATTTTATGGCAATATTTGATATAGCGACCTAAATAACTATTTTATTAACAATTTTTATTTATTTTATTAACAATTTAAATTAATAAAAGCAGAGAGATAATAACTTAAGCTGCCATTATTTTCTAGCAATAAGTGCTCAAAATCTTGCAATTATTATTAACTATATTCAAAAACTCGTTCAAAAATGTATAGCAATAATTGCTACATCAAAATTATGGATTTTACTGTTTTTTCTTTAGTAAAATTTAGTAAAATATATAAGGAATAAATTTTAAAACATATAATGTAATATATTTAAGATTTGTAAGATAATCATGTTAAATAGTTTACGAACTAAATAAATGAAATAAAAAAAATAAAAAAAAAAAAAAAAAAAAAAAAAAAAAAAAAAAAAAAAAAAAAAAAAAAAAAAAAAAAAAAAAAGAATAAATTATAAAAAAATATTACTTTTTTTTTTGTAGACAATGAGTTTCTGAAATTTTTAAGTCAAATATTGCTATAATCATATAAACATTGTATTATAAAGTAAAAATTTGAGCTACTTGCGCTATGACAAATAACAAATCTTGCTAAAGTCATCCGATATTTCGATTTGACCTGTTCAAATTAATTAAATGTACCAAATAAACATCGTTCCGAAATATTATTTTAAATAAAATAAAAAAAACCATAACATTATATTCATTTTTTTTTTCATGTTAAAGCCTACATGAAAAGCTAGATATTTAATGTACAAAAAAGCTTAATTTTTTTTATAATTTATTTTTTATTATGAAAGATATTTATTTCAAATCAACGCGTTATGCTGTTGGTACATGAGAATTATATATATATATTATTATTTTTTTTTTGAAAAGAAATTGAGAGAAGTATATTCGTTTTTTGTTTTTTTTTTGGATGCTGGGAGTATCTTTATTTCATATAATGAACGTGTATTACGTTTTTCTTTTATAAATAGTAAAAAAAAAATTATATTTTTAAGAAGAATTAAATGTATTGGTACACTACTAAGTGTTTTATTGTAAAATTATAAAAAAAGAAAAAATATGTATATATTTATATAAATAATTTATTATAATCAGTATAGTTTTTATCAAGCTCCCCCCTTTCAGAATAATAAAAATTTTATGTTCAAAATAATGGAAGAAATTTAAATTTCATAACTAGGTAAATAAAAATAAAATATTATGTTCAATGATCTTATCAAACAATTTTCAATTCCTACTATATTTGAGATAAGAATTGTTTTTCGTGGCCAAAAACAAGAAAATAAAATTTTTAAAAAAAAATATTTTTTTAGGCGCGAAGATTAAAAAAAAAATATCTAAAAGCATAAATATTTAGTGTTTAAATCTGAGTCTATTTTATTAATTTTATTTATAAATTTTTTTTTTTGTTATTAATTTTATACTACACAGAGTTTATTGACTTTGTTTTTTTTTTCTTTCCAACTCTAAGCTAATCGATTTTTTTTTTTTTGCGGGGATTAAATTCATTCATAACTTTGAATTAACGGAAACTTTCGTTTTTTTTTATATAATTTTATAGATACTAATCAATATCTTTATAATAATAAAATAGAAAATGTATAATTTTTTTTTTGCAGCTAAAGATGAAAAGGAACAAAAAAAAAATTACATCCTCTCTAATTAAACTTTGGATACTTTTTTTTTTTCTGAAACTTTTATTGTATATATATATGTATGTATAATATATATATTTTTCTTTCAATGTAATAATAATTACATAATCTTTATTAAAGTTGATGTATTCTAAATATTTATATAGTACATTATTTTATTTTTTTTTTGTTTTTAAAACAGATCATTCACTATAAAATTTCTCGTCCTTAGACTAGTTGCATTATTGAATGTGTAGTTCGAAATGACTATTCACATTGTGGATTTACATTATTTTACATAAGTTAATTCTAGAAGATTACTAATTCATGTCATTTGAATATTCAATCAAAACTGACAGCTATACAGATCAATTGCGCAGAAGACTACAAAATTGAATTAATGAACGAACATGTTGTCAATGAATGAAACACGGATTAACAAACAAATTGAGATTAAATTTGTATTTTAACTATTTTAGTGGCAATTTCTTTTTTTTTTCCTAATAAAAATCATATGAATCATATATATATATACATATATTTAAATTGGTTTTTACGGTTAGTACATTAGATTTTTTTTTTTGTTTTGTTTAATATCATAGAGGAGCTAAAGACCAGTATTAATATTCTATGAAAAATAAAATAAAATAAAAATTAATACAAGAATTCAAAACGCATGGCGTGTGGTAACATCCGGTCACCATCGCGCATTTATTCTTCAATTTTTTTTTAATTTTTTTTTTTTTCTATAAAACTAAAATGTAAAGTATATTCTGATTATTTTAATAAAAAAAAAAAAAGAATATAAGTAAATGCCATTACAATTTTCACAATATACGTACATATGTGTATATGACATACAAATTAAGAAACTTTTTCATACATGATTAAAGAAAGCAAAAAAAAAAATAAAATAAAAAAAAATTATGTATATACTTGTATACAAAAAAAAAAAATTATGAATAAATTCTCGACCGGATGTGTGTAAAAGACGATTTTTAACCGGACCCGCAGCTCTTATTAAATAAAAAAAAAACAAGTTCATTTGTTTTTGTTTGTTTATTTTTATTATTGTTTTCATTCATTCACATAATCTAACAGACAATTTAATATTTCATTACAAAATAATATTCATTATGTATTTATTAATTAATAAAAAAAAAAAGAAAAAATTATTCTCAAATTAAAAAAAAAAATTATTATTTTTTTTTTAAACAAAATTTGTAAATACTGTTTGCATCATTAATATATTCTTTCATTATAATTCTTGTAATATTTTTTTAAGATATCTTAAACATTTTCGCAGGCTTGAAAGGATCAACAAATACGGGCAGGGCCGGCTCAAGACTAAATAGTGCCCTAGGCAAACTTTTTAATGGCGCCCTAAAATAGATTATGAAGTTAATAAACATTTTTTATACTTTCTAAATAAATCTATATTCTGTACCGAGTACGCTCCTAAACCGCTCAACCGATCGTTTTCAAACCATGTCTTTGTTTCGGAGGTCGGGGTCGTTATAGGCTATTTTAAAATTGGCCCCCTACCCAGAGACCTCACCTGAGGGCGGACTTAAAAAGTTCGTCAGATTTTATTCAAATTTCGTACGTAAAAAGAGGAAATGATTAAAAACACAAATTTAGTTTTGTTTGGGAACCTGTTTAAGGGAAGGATATCATTCGATTTCATATAATTTAATTGAATACGTAGAAATGATAAATCTTAATTCGCCTTAGATATTTTCCCAAAATTTATAAAATAACTAGCTCCTATAATTGTTTATGAACCTGACAACAAAAATTCCATTTAGATAAATATATCATTCAGAGTACGTAGCTAATTACGGGTTGACGGCTATATTATATAAATGTCACAGATAAAGCAAAACCACAGCAATGTGTAGCCGGGTACAGCTAGTATAATATATTACTCAATTGTTCATTACAATTATAATTTTTTATTAGAAATTCGTATACTATATGTTCAGAAATATTAAATTCCAACTTTAGACGACTGTTCTTTTATTTAACTATAATTAGTGCTATAAAGGTATAACTATAGTTAGTACTATAAAGGTTCTAAATATATATAGGTTTCTGATAAAATATTTTACTAGTATCAAATTAAACCCCTAACGCAGACGTAAAAATAAATTTTCAATATTTTCACAATTTTCGGTATGGTAGTTGGAAGATTTAAATAATTTAAGCGCCCTATGCAAAGGCGATTATTTCAGCGCCCCAGGCAAGGGCCTTGCTCGCCTGTAGCTTAAGCCGGCCCTGAATACGGGCTACCTAATTAATTAATTTTTTATTCATTAAAAATATTATTTAAATTTATAATATAAGTAATAACTTTTAATATCTAATGTACAGTTTCTTGTTTCAATGAGAGTTTCTTCACTACTGGCAAGTTTTGGCAATTCACATGAACTATTCAAAATTCTCAAAGAAAACTTTACTTATCTGCTCCTAGGTAATAAAATTAATTAAGGAGAATAAAATAGTTTCATAAAAATAATAATTCTATTAAAATGCTTTAAAGATAGACGCGTTGTTAGCTGCTAATGGTTATAAAACGAATTTTTACTGAGTTGCACAGTTTTTGTATAACCCTTTTCTTTTATTTAATTCAAAAAATTTGATGAAAAGTTCTGCTACGAAGAAATGTATTTTTATCGACGATATTCTTGTTAAAAAAAAAAAAAATTGTTTAGTAATAAATGTTTTTTTTTTTTTTAATATAAGATTGGATCAATTAAATTTATTACATAAATCGCTTTTATATAACAACAAAATAAATCAAAAAATGCATTTTTTTTTCACAATTTGTATCTTTTTTGTTTATTTTTATTCTGTGGAAACATAAACATTACCACAGAAACTCATAAACTTTTCTTTCATACTTTTTTCTTTTTTTTATGTGTAAGAAATAAACATGTTTGTTTTTTATTAAACATAAAAAAGATTGATTTTTTTTTTTAATTTTTTAAAGAGAAGATGGATAGTATATTAAAAAAAAATGACATAAAAAGGTCAATCAAATTTTATAGAAATTTACATACATGTATATAGTACACATATAGATATAATTTATATTCATATTCATTTAATTTTAATGAGCATATTCTATGGTAATAAAATTTACGTTCTCCATTAAAATAATGTGCATCAACAACAAATTAGGGCGAATATAAATCTTTGATAATTTTCACCATGTAATTTCATTCATTTCGATATAATTCTGAAATTATGTTCAGCAGTAAAATCGCGTTTGCAAAAAACACCAGGGTTTCTCTAACTAACATATATTTCTTTTTTAATTATGAAGTGAGAACGTGCAGCTTATAAGTTCCGGAATTAAAATAAAGTATCCAAAAGTTCTTAAAGAAGTTAAGAAAACATATTAAAAAAAAAAATGTTTAAGTTCTAAGTAAAAATAAAAATAAAAAAAAATTCCATGTAAGAAAGTAATATTTTATATAAGTAAGTATTTGATGGTTAAAAACCTATAGAGGAATAAATTTATTTGGATTAAGACTTGGCGATAAAAAGATTTGCTTTATAACTAAAATTTATATGTAAATTCATATGAATATATGTAAAAAATAATATATGTATACATAATGTTTATGTTGCGGCACGTTTGAGATAATTTTTTTTTTATTGGTTTTTAATTGTAATATCGTCGTCGCTTTAGCTTTGAAATGGGAATAAAATCAATTTATAAAACAAAAGTATTTGAAATTTTGCAGAAAAATGTCAAAGGGAGATTCGGTCTATTAAAATATAATTTGCAAACAGCCCGAAAATTTTCAAAAAAAAAAAATTATTTTTTGTTTTTCGTTTTAATGCAATTTCTTTAAAAATTCATATTAAATTTTGAACACCTGAGTTAAACAAATTCAATGAAGTAATAAAATAAAAATTAATTTTATCAACACTGGGTATGCCATATAATATTATTATATAAACAAAACTACACACAATATTGAATTTCATTTATACTGGGCACCTATCAAAAATATGACAATTTAAAAAAAAAATAAAATTTAAAAATAAAAAAAAAATTAAAAGAATGAATATGGAACCAAATGTTAAAGAACCGGAAGTGGTTCCCTAAAATTTTCTGAAACTAATATTTTATATTAAAATAAAAAATCAATCGGATGTGTTTGGTTTTTATTATTTTAATAAAAAAAAAATTGTATATTATAATTAGAAATTTGATATATTATGTTTAAATTAATAGTTCAACATTATCATTTCTTTTGGTTCCAATATAAAATAAGACATAAAAAATTTTTTTGAAGATGATATTTTCCGAAATGTTGAAAACCATATTGTTAATATATTTTTGCTTTAAATACAACTAGTGTACATTATAATTTCATGTTATACCAATTTATTTTTTAGATAAGAACAAAATGTTAGATTTAAGTAGTTTTTGAGCCTTAATAGTATCTGAAAGCCTTAATAGTATCGATTTGTAGTCGATTATTTTCAAGAAAATTTTATCTTGTGTACAGTTAAATTTGAGAAACAGTTTAAATTGTTTAATTTTTTAGTAAAAATGAAAGACATGGGAATAATTGTACGATACCCTCCTCCAACTGTATTACACATCAACCGAGAACTAAATTTAATTAGCGGCTGTTTATTATTTTGTGCACACTTTTACTGATAGTCGATAGATAAATCTGCAACAAAAAAATAAAACAAAAAACAAATTAAATCGAAGGAGAATTTAAAATCAATATTAACGAACCACTTAGTAGGAAAATGTCTTTTGAAAGGAAATGACATGAGAAACAAAAATAAAAAGCAAAAAAGAAAACAAAAAAAAAAAAAATTAAATTATTTTTTTAAAGTGCGATCATCCATTGAGAAAAGCATTAAAAAAAACTCGAAATACGAGACTGTTTTACCTAACAACTTCTTTTTAAATATGTATATTCCAAAGTTTTCGTTATTTTTGTAATATTTAGAAGAATAATTTTATATATTTATGTATATTATTAAAATTATTATAAACCAAATAAAATACGTATTGATTCGACATGTTAAGAATTTTAATTTGATTACGTCTAGTCCATAATATAATTTTAATAACAGCGCAGAATAAACTGAAAAAAAAGAGAACGACTGGAGAAAGATTAACAAGCTAAAAGGGATTATGAATTCAATCATCATTTTATCATATAATTTTACTTGTAATTAGATTTCCATATATATTTTATATAAACTGGTATGTTTGAAAATGAATCCAATGATTTAAAATTTTAAAAATTATTTCTTAAAATAGCAAAATTCGATGAAACATTGGGAAAGGATTACATAATAAGTTAATGATAAGTTAGTTGTGGCTATACAATTTACTGAGGTTTGCTTTAACATTGTTTATTTTATTTTATTTATTTATATAAGATTCTAAGTAAAAAAAAAATTTTTTCTTTTTATTGTGGTTTATTTTAGCATAAATTATAATAAATAGATTTAAATCTAAAAAATGTTTATATATGGAATGGTATCTATAATTCTCATATAATCTTATTTTTATTATAATTAATATTTATAATGTAATTAATAAATGTTTATATGAGTCATTATATATTTTTTTTTTAAGTTCTACGATTTTCTTCATTTTTATTCCCGTTTTCCGTTCGTCTCTACTCCCTCTAGTTTCTGAGATATAAAAAACGAAAAATGTATGCAAATGTGAAATATTCCATAAAATTCGTATTTTCAAAAAATTATATCGACCGAACCCCTGGGCCGATTTAAAATATTTTTAATATTTTAGAAAGATAAAGACAGGAACTTGAGGTAAAAAATATAAAAAAAGCGTCGCATCAAAAAATCGAGTGACGGATTTTTATATTTATTTCCTCAGAAACTAGAGGAGGTAGAGAGGAACGAAAAAAAGATTGTGGGCTTATTTTATTAATATGCTTTCGATTCAAGAAATCAAACTTCATTTACGCCTCCACAACAGTGATCGTTGATGTAAATTTGTCGTTAGGTAAATAATTATGTAATTATGTCAAATTACTAAAGAAGTTTAACTTCTCCCGTAAGCTTACGAGGATGAGCTCACATACTTTTTATTAATATACTGAATGTGCCTAAGGATTAAATTTGTATACATTTATTAGAAAATTTAATATTTTAAAATTCATTGAAGATAATTTTTGTATCAATTAAAAAAAAAAAAATTCATAAATGTTTTTTAATTATAAAAAAAAAAAAAATTATAAAAACAAGCGATATCTTTTTTATTCATATTTCTTTTTAAACACAATTGAAACATAATAAAACAATAGAAATATAAGAATCTTAATTTATTATTGCGATTGCTTATGAGTAACATTTGCATTCAATCGAATTCATAAATTCAATTGAAATTGATTTGAATTTCAAAGTCTAATTTTTTATCTGTAATAATACTGTTGAATGTATTATCGGTGTTGTAGTTGTACGAATTTTTTTTCGTATTAAAGTTCCTAGACTTCATGGAATAATAGTTAAATCTGGGTTTTTTTTTAATTTAGAGAAGATTGTAAATTATAATAAATAATATTATTATAAATTTTAAATTGTTGAAATTTTAAAATTTATAATATATATTGTAAAATTTTACATGTATAGCTACTCATATATTTTGTTTATTCTTAATAAATTTTTAACAATTTTACATAACAAAAAAAAAACTAGTAGACTCTCTTTTAGTATAATTATTATAACAATTGTAGGCATAATTTTGAAAATGATAAAGTTAATTAAAGTTAGACAATTAAATAAAATAAATTATGAAATGTACAACAATACCATGACTATGAGTGATGTTAGAAGGACTGTTATAATTGATTTTGTTAATATGAGGTTATTATTACCAGTTAATATTGATTTCAAAAGAATATAATAAATAAATTCATTGTTTTCGAATATTAAGATGATTTTTGAGAAAAAATATTCATAATTCTTTTTTGAAAATTATTTACCTAAGATTTTTTTAGTAAATATATATTTTTCTTTTAAATACATTTTCATACTAATATGTACATGCATAATGTAAAAATGAAGATTCTGACTATTTTCTGTAAAAGGTTTGTCTTAAACAAAGACAACGACTAGACTGTTTTGTGTTGTTTGTTTTTTTTCCTTAATGAAAATGTAACCCCACCACTTGATCTAAACACGTGCGCAATTAATGGTTTTGAATTTCAATTGAAAATTGTTTTCATTTTTTTTGTTCGTTTTTTATTTTATTTTATTTTTTATAATTTTCATTATAAAAATAAAATTCATTCATAAAAAAAAAAAAAAAAATTTTTAACTTAACACGTTGTGTAGAGTAATTTTTTTGAAAATTATTTTTAAGGTTTTATTTTTGATAATAACGAAACCGTCTTTTCAATCAAGAGCCCTTAATTGAGAGGGATGTTTATCATTTGAAGATTTGTTTTTGATTTTTTTTTTGTTGAATAGATTTTGAAAAAAAAAAAATGTGAAAGAAATGCTTTTTAGAAAGAAAGTATGTATATATAAAATATAAAATGAATATAAAAGTATAGTATGAAATTGAAGATGACATGATCCATGATCAAAATCCCTTCTATTAATTTTTTTTTGTATATCTCATATGGAGCTACTCCTACAAAAAAAAAATTAGAATAGAAATTTTATACATACGTATAGGAGGAATATTAAGGATTAAAATAATTTCCGGTATTAAATTTTTCAAGTACCAGGAATTTTATTATTATTTATTTTTTTTCTTTGGGTTTCCAATAAAAGAAAATTTGTTGAATCAATTTGGCACAAGTTTACAAAGAGAGACAATATAATTTGAAAAAAAAAATATATATTAGTATGTATGTTGTTATGTAGTGAAATGGTTCAGGTTACTAATATAGCTCGAAACACTATATGGTCACAAAAGTAAACTGTGAAGCAGTTGTTTGTTACAAAAGTGTTACAGTTCTGGAAGTGCATTTGATAGCTAAGCATGTTAAAAAAATTACTTTCAAGTTAACTAAGTTTATGCTTTGTGTTTTTTTTCCTCCATTGAAATATTTAAGAATGAAATATCGAAACATTTACACATCAAACAAATTAGTTTATTTGCCTGAATTTATCTTATTTGAATCCAAAATCTGTACAAAATATCAGTTAGAAACTATAAATATTCAACAGCCGTTCATATAGAAAATGTATAATTAAGAAAACATAATCTTATAAATCCTGGCTGCAAGTATAATTTCAATGAAAATGTCATCTTTAATATATAGCATACTTGGCCAAACTGCAGCTCGCGAGCCGCATGCGGCTCTAGTTCTTCTTCACTGCGGCTCTAGCCACGTTAAAAATTGATTTTAAAAAATACGATATAAAAAAAAACCGTTTTCTCATGTAATGTATTGGTTGTCGTTGTCATATAATTTTTCTTTATAAATAAACATGCATGCGAAATAAATTATGAATGAAAATAAAGATAAATGAAAAACACAATAAAGACAGTTTACATATCGTCGGTCTCGTTTGTCCTAATATTGTAGAAAAATTATAAAAAACTAAAATTTTAATAAGTTTAAAGTTAGAAGTTGAAAGCTCATAAATTATCTGCAAGATTATTTCTATTTTTCCAAAAGTACCAAGACGTACTAAAAAAAAAAAAAAAAAAAAAATCAAATACGATTTTCTCAAAACTGTGTGTTGCAGTTTCGTGATTTTTGCATGAGACCGACGATATTTAAAACAATTTCTAATTGCGGCTCTCGACAATTCTGATATTTTTAATTTCGGCTCCTGCCGGGATAAAGTCTGGCCACCCCTGATATATAGTAAAAAAAACATTAATTAAATCACCTTCATTTAAATGAAATAAATTAAAAAAAAAAAAAAAGTTGTTTTATTGTTTATTTTTATTTAAAATTATGTGATTATTGTCGAAGTTGTCACCTGTTGTGTAACTTATTTTTCTTTTATTTATATTTATTTTTTCTAAAGATAGAAAAACTTAATATTAAAATACTAAATGATAAAATTATTAAAAACAAAATGATAATAGGCCTTAAGCCATGTGACTTTTTTCTTAGCACAATATAAACATTTTGTCGAGAAATTGCAGATTAAGTATGTATATAAAATGTAGTTCTCTTAATGAACGAAAATTAAAAAATTCTAACCTATGGGAATTATTTTACTTTATTTCCATTGCTAGACTAATTTCAAGAAATATTCTAGCTATATGTAATACTAATTGGATTTTTTTTTGAGTAAAATTAATAACTAAAGTTTTTATACTTGTTATTCTTTGTAGAGTATATATGAATATTAATTATGAAAATTAAGTTCCCCCCGTTTAAGCATTTTATTTTCGTTCAATAAAAGTTCTTTTCTAATTTGTTATTTTTAATATTATTATTATTGTCGAACGAAATGTAGTTCTTAAAAAAACTAAAAGCACTGGCTATGAGACTATACTGATTTAATGAAATTTTAAAGACAAAAAACGCGATTAAAATAATAATTAAATATAAAGAATGCGTTAATAATTCACACGCAATTATATTAAAAAAAAAAACATCATAATAAAGTTATTTCATATTAAAATTTTAGAAAAATTAAATTATAAAGTTTCTAATTCCTATATTACATTTTATATTTTAATTAAATCTTTATGAATTTAATTAATTTTTTAATTAATAGATATACTTAATTACTGAATTAATATAAATATTGTGTACACTCATAATTATTATATTAAGAGATTAAAAATAAAACATGTACATATTCATTTTTGGAATTTCCGTTCAGTTTAGATAAATATTTTAAAATATAAATAGAATTCACACTCGGCAAAAAAAAACTTTAAATTAGTGAAATATAAAATCAAGTCTGTATTATAATTTTCATTAATCTTCGTAAAGGAAATATACTACAATCTATACATTTACTATGTTAAACAAATTAAAAAAATTTATATTTGGATTATGAAAAAAATAAAAATCCTTTATTTGTTTCAATTCTTCATGGAATTAACCAATAATTATTATGAAAATTGAAGCTGTCATACATAATCATAATAGTGGTTTCCATGATTATTAAATTAATTAACAAGAACAACATAATTTTACTTGATTGAATTCTTTTTTTTGGCGCTAATGAAGTTATTCTCACAATGAAATCATATAATATGATTTTTTTTAATTTTAACATAAATATAGTATTGTTTACTTAATTAAAAAGAAATTTCTAAATCTTTATCTTAATTTTTATTTTATATTAGAAATAAAAATGACACAGACTTTTAAATTGAGGATGCCAACTGCTATTAAGGCTTTTTAAATTGCTTTTACATTAATAAATCACTATTTGTAGGTGTACATGAATTTTTTTGTTGAAAATGATAACCTAATTGGTTTTTCTCACAAACATAATTATTGGACTTTTTAATATTTAAAATTAACATTTTGTTCATCCATTATCACTCTTTATGCTTTTCGTGTGACTTTTTTTGTGTTTTTGTTTTTAATACTATATATATGAAAATGAGTTGAAAATGAAATCAAAACCAGAAGCACAAATGAAATATCATATTTCAGCTTAATTCATCCAAAAAAAAAAAAAAAAAAAAAATTAACTTTGGCTATTAAGATTAAAAATAAATGATAACAAAAAATTGATTAAAGAAATTTCTTCCGATGCCACAGAATCAAACAATATATATGTATGTATCGTATATAAAAAAAACTCTTTCACTTAAGTTTTCATAACAGGTTCAAAAATTTATTTAATTTGAATAAAAATGGTAATATTTTAAAATATTATATTTCACATCATAATTTTTGACATAATTTTAACGAGTATTTATATGTTAATCTTGAATAATTTCTTTTAGTTTTAGAATATAAAAGTGATAAGTTAATTTTTATGATTTTAGATTATTAAATTTAAATATTATGTAATTTAAATCATATTTTAATTTTAATTTTTTGTATAAAGACCAGCCGTCATGGTGTTGGTGTATTGCCATTATCCTAATTCGTAAAGTGGGTTCGATTCCCACCTCGGACTTGAAATTTTTCATTTTTTGAAATTGTTCACTTGAATTAAGTGTTGACTTCATTCGACAATATAAGCAAGTATCTTCAACTATGTTGAATATTTATTGAAGTCGTAAGTCGTCATCATGTTAAGAACAAACTAAGATCGAAATAAATTTTTTGCGGACAAGTTAGTTTAAAAATTGAAATTAATGTAAAGAAAATGGGAAAATTCAGAAAAAATATATAGCTTTTATACTATTCACATATCACATTGGAAGAAGTCTGCCTTTATTTTATGAAAAATATGTTGAAACTTTTTTGTTACATTCTTCAGTAACATTAGTACTAGACACAAATTATATACTGTTGACTCGAGAACTATACCTAATATATTAATAATACGAAAGCCATAAGATAAGAATAAACTTCACTTATTGAATACAGATTGAAAGTATCTATAAAAAAAAAGATTTAAATAAAATGTATTAAAGAAAAAAATATATAAAAAATTTTAAAATTTATTTTCAAATTATTCAAAATAATTAAGAATCCACTTATTTTAGATTTATACGAAAGTTAAAAATAAAATTTTTCTCGTGCGAAATTTCTTAACGAAAAAATAATAAATATATTTTCTTCTTGATGAAAATAACTTAATTTCAATGGTAATCCTGATTGTTAAATTTTAACAAATAAAAAAAAAAAAATACGTGGGATTTTTTTTTTCTTATTCATTTAAGCTTATTTATTATTTAAGTTATAATTTTATTTATTAAGAATTATTATTATTATTATAAAAATAATGAATGTTATCTTTTAGCTTTGTTAAAATTAGTTTCAATATAAGTAATTTTTTTTTCTTATATAGCTGTGGAAATTTTCTTGACGCAATTTTCAATGAGTTGCATTTTTAATGAGTTTTATATTTGCATTTAGGATCGCGTACATAGGAACATAAGCAAAAATTTCATAGTGTATGTATAATAGAGTATTATTAGGTAATCGAACTTTAATTCTTAATTTTATACATTTTTTTGTTCTCCTAAGCTATTTTCCACATTATGATTAAAATAATTTTATCAATTCGTAAAGAAATTTTTTTTGTTTCTTAATAAGATCAAGCACTTTTAATGCATTTAACGTTCGTACAATTACGTTAAAAATTTTACAAAACAAATGTAGCAATATGGCTCTGGAAATCGTATTATTAGTTGTACATAAATGTGTAAAGGGCATTTGATAATATGGTAAGAATGTATTTTACCTTGAAATTTTACCTTAGTTATATTAAAATAATTATTGTAAAACTAAATAAATTTCAAGAAATATTTTATAATTTTTCTAATAATACCAGAACTATGATCCTCGTTAAATGCATTAAATAAAAACAAAAAAAAAACTTATTTAATTCGTGTTACATAGTAAGGATTAACACAGTAAAAAACTTACGCATTTCAATAAACTGTAGTACATAAAATAATAATTTTCATAATCTGGTATTGTCATAACAATAAATAGAAATAATAATAAATTGAAACAAAATAAATAAATGTTACGCCTTATTTATTACCATATAAGAAATATTTTTTACGTAATTATTATAACCGCCTATAATTTTGTCGTCGACCTTAAGAAAATCAAAACTATAAAATATGTAATTTTGCACATTAAACATCATATATATCAGAGTCTTTCAAAAAAAAAAATTAATATGTGAACCATAAAAATTAGATCAAATTTGTACAGACAATGAGTATATATCTTCTGCTTATAGCATGACATAATATTCGGTATGAAATAACCTTCAAAAACAAAAAAAAAAAGTAAAAACATTAAATATATCATAACTATACAACTAATAAAATTAATCATTATTTATATATTATTTTTAGTTCAAATCAAAAAAAAAATAAAAAATAATAATAATAAAACAAAACGAAGAATGATATCTGTAATATATATTACATTACAATAAATAACTACTTATGAAATTAAATTAAATGTTATATATTTTTACAAGAAAAAAAAAAAGTAAAACTTATGTTATGTTTTTTTTTTTATATTTTACTAAAGATTTTCATTTTCGAAATCACTTTGGCAAAAAAAAAATATCTACGAATATATATGTAATGTGAAAAAATAAAAATAAATTAATAAATAAAACAAAAAAAAAGAGTACAAACTAACAAATGAAAAACAAAAAAAATAACGCAATTGAAATTTTAACTACTATGATGTACCTTCTTCAATTCAATTCAATGAAGAAGACATGTTAAATACTTGTTTTCTAACTAATTTATTAGATTTTTTAGTCTGACATAATACCGCCTTTTAACCTTTTTTACTAACGATGCGAAAAGCATAAAATTCTTATTTTTTTTTTTTTTTCGATTTTATGGTTGTTTTGGATTCATTCTTTGTTAAAAATAAACGATAAATTTATAATTTTTTTTTAATAATATATATATAGTGTTAATTGACTGTGGTTGTGTTGTGTTGTTAACGATATGTGTAATGTTACAAGAACATTATCATATTATAATATTTGCAGGAATAAATAAAATATAACAAAATTTTTAAACTTCGATTGTGTGCTTAATTTGTAGTTCACTAAGTACTGTACATTGGCATTAAAGGTACATCAAGCCTTATTCATAATACCAAATAATTATTAAGTTCTAAAATATCTGAATTTTTTAATGCAAAAATTTATAACCTCAAATAAAATTTTGTGTTTTTTTTTTTCTCTGAAAATAAAAAGTATGTATTTCGTTTTTTTATTATTCGAAATAATTTTATATTTTATTGTATTAAATCAAATTAAAAAAAATAAAAATAAAACAGAATTTATAACTAAATAAAAAAAAAAAAACAAATTTGAATATGTTAATGTCTAGAAAATTGCTATATAAATTTAATAATAATAAAAAAAAAAAAAATAAAAAATAAAAAATTAATATGTAGAAACTGTTTTAGAACACAGAATGAGTGATCTTTCAAGCATGGACAAACTTTACGCATGATGCATTCCTCCTATATATTAATTTTATACCTTTTGCTTATATTTTTGGTTTTTGATTTTTTTTGTTGTTGTTGTAAATTTCGCTTATTAATCATGTAGTACTTCGTTGGTCTTTATAAATGCAATACCAAAGCAAAGTTCATTTTAGCCCCTAAGAGTTCGTTATTTATTTTATATTTGTTTTTTCACTGTTTTTTTTCTAAATATTCAGGGTATCGATCGTGGCTTACAACAACTCACATGGATTTTTCATTTTATGTTTTGGTTATGTTAATAAAAACAAAAAAAAAGTTAAAAACTGTTCTTACTCATTTGTATAATGAGACAGCAAAATAAAAGAAAAAAGAAAAAAATGGACAAAGAATTAAACTTATTAAAAATCAAAAATGTGTTAAAAATTAGTTTCACTTTGGTGACCGCTTTTTTTTTAGTTAACTTGATTATAAGAATGCTGTTCAAGTTGGGTAGTCTTGTTAAATAGAATTGAATTTTTATATATAACAATGTTTATATATATAACAATGTTTATACTATTTTCTTTGTCCTGAATTATTTATCAATATGAAACATTTTTATGTGATTAATAACTAATTTTAAAGTACAGCTGAGTAAGTATATCATTTTGAATTTGAAAACTGTACAATACTAGCTCCAAAGGTTTTCTTTCCGACGACAGTTAAATATACCAAAACTTCACAATTTGTCAGTTCATCAATACTCATGAAATATTAATATCATTCTGAAGTCGAGAAGAGATATTTTGTGAGTTTTTTTTACAAAAATATCGCCAAAATCTAAAAACAAAAGACAATCAATTCAACACCCGCCCACAATACCTAAAACAAAATTATGTGCGTATTAATCACGCAATTACATATAATCTTTAAACCAGGAATATATTCAGATTATATTCAGGTCATTTAGTTTCAAGCGTTCATGTCCAAAGTTAAAAAAAAAATAAATAAAAACATTTATGAAGTTCAATGAAATAACAACAAAAAAAATATAATAATTCTAATTTTCAAGAAATTCAACCAAATTGTCCATAATTTTGATTATATTTACTTAAAATTTATTTAAAGAAGATTTGCGTGTTCTTTCCAAAGTAGGTAAATATAATAAATATTTTGTATTAAAAAAAAAAACAAATTTTTTCAATATAAAAAAATTAAATTAAAAAAAAAATATTACGTCTAAAATAAAACGATAGCCTAGTTATGCTGCCAACCATAAAATTACTAAATACATAAATTTTATAAACATGTTGTGAATATCTCTCGAGTAAACTCTATCGACGAAAATAAATGAAGATGATTAATTTTTTTTTTTTTTTTCGAAAATATTATTCATATATAAATGTATTATAAATGTATGTACATATGTACCTACTTCTATTTTTTATTTTATATGAATTTAATTTTTATTAAATTTTTTTTTCCACATTTTACATTAATAACAGAGCAGTTATGATGCAATCATAATATTAGAAATATATGTAGATGTGTATTGTATATAGTTATTTTCAAATCATTTACTTAAATGCATATTACACTTCGAAAAAATATCACACTTTAGAATGTTTTCTAAAGATATTTAACCATCGGTACCAGTATTTCTAGAAGAATTTAATCCGTTTATAAATTGTATGGGCCAAAGTTCTCATCGCACATTTTTACCTTGAACAGTCGGTTTAAAGTGATTAAGCTAAAATCTTTATCGCTACAGGAAGGAAATTGTTTTATCTAATTCTTTTCCAGATACAATATTTAATATTGAAATACGCTAGAAATTGATTAATATTATTTTGTAAAATTTTTGTTACAATACAGCTGTAGCAAGTAGCACAACATCTTTACACATCAAAAACTTTTGAAATATTCTTCTAACTCTGTTTCAACAAAGTTATTAAGAAGTCGCCAGACAAAAAATGCGGCTTACATTTGAGCTATTAAAAACATCACTAATTTATTGGCTTCTGGTTTTAAATTCTTACAGATAAATGATTTAAAATTTTGTCATTAAAAGTGTTACTTTGAGAATTTAAAAAGAAACATGATGATTTTCTATTTCTAATGAAGTTCCTGAAATTATAATGACTTTTTCATTTTTAAAATTCTATGAAAAATTATAATTATGGGAAAATTTTAATTGTCTAAATTTTTTTAATAATATTATTATTATGAATGAAATTTTTATTATGAAAAACAATGATGATAAAAGTGTGAACAAAATGTCCAATTTATATACATACATTCATATATTTTATAAGAAAAATGATTTACAATCAAATATTGTAATATTAAAGTACTTTATTTTTCTTCTTATTTTTATTTATTTTTAAAATTTTCTATACATTATATACATATAAAGATAAAATGACATTCAGAAGTGTAAAAATTTATAATAAAGACTTTTCGAGGTTTTTTATTTAAAAAAAAAAATAAAATAAAATAAAATTTATGAGCGATGATAAAAATAATGCTGTCATTTAAAATAAATATCGTTTAATTTCTGTTAATTATTTTAATAAACAAATTTTTTCATTCATATTCTTGTATATATGTATTTATAATATATTTCTATTTGTCGTCGCTTGTACTAGTACTAGTTAATAAAATTATTTAGAAAAAAGAAAAGGAGTGATATTTAAAATTTTATCTTATCTTTGGTGAAAGAAAGCAAAAAAGAAATTTTATTATTTTCGTTTTCTATTATAATGTTGTTAGTCACATATTTTTTTTATTCAACTGTTACTATATTAGATTATTATCGTTTTTTGAGTTAACATGGACGATTAATTATAACATAGTTATATACATATTGTAAGTACAATTAATTAAATTCATAATAATTGAAAATTTGATTTGATTATAAAAATACTTTTGATTAGTTGTTTCAAAAGATTTTTTTTTTTCAAACTTTGACAATTGCAAGCGATTTATAACCTAATTGTTTATTTAGAATGCTTATTAGATTTAAGCATTGTAAATTCGGTAAATTATAATTATTACAATTGTTTTAGAAAAGTATCCTAGCCATTATAAATCTCAACGATTTCAAACATCTCTTTTATTTAGATATAGTAATGTAACCATTTTGATGGTTCTACTAATTTTAAGCAAAAACAAAACACAAAGAAAGTAAGTACCATGTTGTTAGCACTTCAAAAATATTCCAATTCATCAGCAAATATTTTACGATTTCTAGTCAAGGTTGATTAATATAATATAACTCGAACAAAATTCAAAAAAATCATTGCCCATTTTTGTATATATTTATTTATATATTTTTTTTTTTTGATTATAATTTATATATAAAAATTTATCAAAAATCTTTTTATAAATACACAAATTAAAGAAAAAAAAAATGAATCATTCTGAGAAATAAATTTATTTTAATTAAATTCAACCCCAATTTTTTTTTTTTTTCGCTGTTGCGAAATAAATATATTAAAACATTATAAAAAAAATATGTATATAGAAAGAGACCTGTATATAAAATAAATATACTTGTATATATATATTTTTAAGATTTCTTATTTATTTATTATTATTATTATTATGTATCTTATATATATATTTTTCGAATTGCAATTGTACTTTTTCCAGCTTAACACATATGTTTTAGGTTTTCAGATTTTGTTTTTTTTTTAAACATTATTATACGTATGTGGCTCTGTGAAATAAATTCGTTAAATAATGTGAATAAGAATATTATTGCTTTTGTTTTGTTATAAGAATTAATTTCATAATTTCCAGATATATGAGCTTTAAAATTAAATTATGAATTATTTGCGTTTGAAATTTTATGGAAAATGCGTATCGTTTTAGAAATTAACTTAAAATCGTACATTTATCTTCCCTTGATCATAATACTTATCAGCCGATCGTCTATTGATAATAATACTTCTCGGTCGATAAAGAGATTGTTGGGACTTCGAAATCTTAATTCGACGACAATTAAAGATATTTATATTTTATGTAAATTCGTCATTTTCTTTCTTAACACAGTTGTGGAAAATAATAAATGTAATTTAATATCATTTTATATAATGTAACAAATTTTGTACCGTCAAAAGTAATTTTAGCCAAAAAGGTGGTCACTTAGATAACTGTTGGTTACTTGGAATCTTAATTTTATTCATAAAATTTGATTTTTGTTTTTAAACATTTAAAATAATACTTAAATTTTTTTCTAACTTTGGCTTGAAATTGTTAAAAAAGAATTAACTCTTCAACCAGGATTTCAACTCAAATTTATTTTGTAAAAAAAAAAGTTACCATTTTTATTTTCATAACATTATATAGACATTGAAGTGTAAGATATATCAGATTAATTTTATGTTATAATATGTTAAAATAAAGTTTATTTTTATTCAGATTATAGAATTTTGAATGAATATTTTTTTTTTATCACTTATTATTATTTAAATTTAAGTATATAAAAGTATATTAATGTATATGGCCCGTTATGGTTGAGTTAATTTTAAAACAAAGAGAGAAAATTGAACCCACACTTTATCTTTTGCATATATATAAAATAAAATAAAATATATAATGAAAAGCAATTTCATATATAGTTAAAACAAATTTTATTTATTTATTTTTTTTTTTTAAATACAGAATATGTGGAATAATTTAGTTCTTTGATTCTCAACAACTTCAATATTTTGTCAATATTAAATACGAAAGAATTTTTGAATCAATATTCCTGCAATCCATGTCCAATCTACTTATAATCAACATAACTTTATTTTTGGACTTTTAATGAAACCTTGGCTTTTTTTCTAAATCATTCTTCATTTTAAAAACATTTTAAGACATTTTATAACCAAAAATTTACAAACACGTTAGAACAAAAGCATAAATTGAATTGATAATATAAGTTTACATAGTTGTTCTTTAAACAAAATTTAATACAATTTTGCTTACAGAACCCTTGGTACTGACAAAAATCTCTAGCATTTATCATATCAATATTAAGTCCAAATAATAAAAAAAATTCTTCAAATAACTCTGCCTATTACAGTGAAATATAATTCAAAATTAATAAGTTAAATATTAACAAATAATAAAAAAAATAGTTAAACGTATTTGGAATCTCTAATTTTGACCGCCATATGGGGTGAAAATTGTGGTTTTTTTTTTTTTTATTCTTATGAATATAAAATTATAATAATCATTTTTTTTTTTTTTTATGAAGATAAAAAATAAATTAACATATAATAAAATTATGATAAAATATTAACTGTATGTTTTCTTCAAATATAGAAAAAAATAAAGAGAAAAAAAAAATTTATGAATATTTATGTTGTTTTTTATCAAAACAAAACCTCAAATTATATGTGATAGTAATTAAGTTTTAACGCATTTAAAATAAATTTATGTATCTTAAAAAAAAATACTTTATAGTTCTATTGGGAAAAATACTCTAATGGTATCTAAATTTTCTTTCGTCTTGCTGCGTTTTACATAATTCAATACAGTGATTTATTTTCTAGAAATTTGAATATGCGTAGATTTTAGTTTTTTGAGGATCTCTGATATGGAAATAATTTTTATTTGTTGCATCGAACGCAAAGTTTTCATGAAATTAAATTTGAGTAGTTATAGCATATTTTTATAAATGTATAGTTTATGTAATATTTTCAGTCTTAAGTCTTTTCAATGTTAGGATGTCAATAAATAGTTTCATTTGTAAATAGTTTCATTAGCACAAATACATACAAACTTCGTCAAAAAAAAAAAAACATGATTGGTCTAAGAACAATGTGTAAACTTAGCGCATAACATTTGATTACCATATTCGGTTTATTATTTAATTTTCATATTAACACACTTAAATTATGTGATCTTTACTTAAAATAGCATTTAATTAATTAATTTCGTATTTGGATGAAATAATTAATAGAATAATTTAGACTTTGAAAGGAAGCACCACACGTCCACCTACGTATGATGTTTATAGTAATATAAAAAAAATAAAATAAAAATAATATATGCGATGATAATTATTTAAATACAGAAAATTAACATAAAAATCAATAAATATTTTATTAAATTTATATCGATTATATTATTAGTCGTTTTAATAAGATTTTGTAAAATTTCCTAAACCTACAGTGGCGACTATAAATAATACCCGTGAATAGACAACATAGCGCGTGCGGAAAGGCGCCATCACTATACAGTGTTGTCCATTTTGTCGCCGTCTTTATCACTGCATGTTAATTGTTTAATTTTTTTTTTTATATTTTTAAAAATTTTTGTTTTTTTTACCTAAATTCCGTGGGATTTGTGATTTTATTGTTTAAAAATGGGTGAAAAAAAATATGAAATTTTTTTTTCAAGTAATTAGACTTTTTTTTATCATAAAAAACAAAAATGAACGACTTTTAAGGTCACATCTATACATACGTTATAATATATATGTCGCCAAATTTCTTAATTTATGCAAAAGAACTTTTTTTTCCAATAATAACAAAAATCATGATAGGAGATTATAGTTTAGACGACGTGAGACGGATATTACAAAATTTTAACAAACATTAAAAAAATCAATATTTGGAAATATTTCTTATTTAGATAATAATATACATATTTTATGTAAATTTAACTTTTTCATTTTTGCATTATTATTTTGACTTGCCAACATTTGAGTAACACATAATGGGTATACTTTTACTTGTGACTTGTGATCTTATCTTCTAATCAATAAGAGAAATTGTGTCATAATTTTATTTTTTCATACCAAAAATGTTATTTTCAATATTTTTAATTAGTTGTTATTTTAAATTTTGTTGTTTTGAAGGTTCTGTTTTTTAACAAATTATTTCAATAAATTAATATAATAAAATAATAATAAATAAAAACTTACCATTTTGTTGTACGGAAAAATTATTAGATTTATCACTATTGCTTGTAGATGAAAAATTTTGTCCTAATTGAATTGTTGAACTAACTAATCTTTGATTACTACCTAAATAATCAGCAACATCTGTTCCACAGACTGCTGGTTGGCCATATCCATTTGTCGTGGGTGTATTATCTTCTATTGATTTCTCACAATCTAGAAGAAATAATAAATTGTTTTTTGCATAAAATAGAAAATGTAAAAATTTCAGATTATCTATACCTTGAAATTCATTCTAATGTTATAGTGTTAGCAAAATTTAATAAAAGAAATATATATATATAAGTAAACTTAATTAATTAATATAATATAGATATAAATATAATTCAATAAGTTAGTATGAGTTAGTTCCGCTAGTGCGTACTTCAATTTAATTTTTTCAAGTTTAAAATAATATTTACTCATAAATTGGTCTGAATTTAGGGAATTTACACACAGCAACATAACTGATATTTAAAATTTTAAATAATAATTAGGTATTTGAAAAAAAAAAAAATCCAAAGGCTTAAAATGTAAGCAAACCTAAAATACACTTAAATAAAATCTTTCCTGTTCGCAATTTCTTTATAGTTAACAAACTTCTATATATTTACTATTTCAATATTATTTGATGCAATTTTCTATCAATTTCCACATCCGATAGAAATTTTATAAAATAAAATTTTGTCTTGCAAAGGTCAATCTTATTTTTTTGAAAGGAAAACAACAAAATGATTGAAAAGTTAAAAAAGGATTTTATATTGTAAGAAGGTATTTTCTTCTAAAAGCTAATAGAAAGAAAATTATTTTTTAAAAGCAGTAAAATTTGATTTTCAACACATTTTATGTAATCAGGAAAAAATAAAAAGAATTCTTAATGATTTTTATAATGTAATATCCCATGGAAAGTTCAAAACTTAATTTTATATGGAAAACCAATTTACTTGTAGTTAAAGATTTGCAATAAATTTTATTTAATATTTGGAAAAAAATTGCAAAAAGAAAAAAAATTGAGTTTCGTTTGATGCCAGTAATAATTTGTTATTTTAATTGGAGAAAAAGAAGAGTTTGTATTGAATTATAGCTGGATGTGATAGAAACTTGATCAACACTTATCACGCAACTATTAAAAACACATATATGTAAATGTAGTTGCAAACTTGTAAATCCTTGCAGCTAGTTCTAAGAACAGTGCTAATGTATAGTATGTATTTAAAAGATTATAAAAAATATCATCTCCAAAACTCGCAGAAATTTTTTTATTTATGAGTATCGATTATTTTTATTTATTTGAGTGTTTATGAAAATCAAAAATTTTGAAAATTTTTTCTTTGTAAGTTAAATTAAATGCCACTTAAGTAAAGTACAATTATTGAACTAAAATTATACGTGTACGACTCGTACATTATGTATATAATAAAAATGTCCTTAAATCTTTTCATTATTAAAAAAAATTCGTTTAACAAGAAAATTAAGATACCAGCATTACTATTTTTTTTGTTCCAATAATTGTGACAAAAACGTGCAGTTTGACCGTATATTGAAATCAACACAATTTTTTTAGCAATAATAATGTATGATGATCACAGAACTTAAGAAACATTATTGATTTTATTAAGCATTTGATGTACTCATGTTTTGTTTGCACATTTCACCACATATAATAATATTAATACATTCCTTTATACGTCAATAGAAGAAACAAGTTTTAATGGAAACTATTCTACTCCATTCAAATATTTAGTTAAAAATACTGTCAAAAAGAAATTATGTCATAACTTTTAACATTATGTTTAAGAATAAATTCGAAAAATCTAAATTATTGAATATTATCTACTGCTCGAAAACATCAAATTTATTCATAATTAGAATGTAAAGTGATATGAATTTGTTTATATAAAAGTTTATTAAATATAATTATAATATGAAAAGAAGAAAAACAAATAATTTCATATCAAAATAATAATTACTTGTGTTCATAATAATACTTTGAACCTAAGCATAATGTTATAACAACATTTTTTTTAACTTATAATAAAGCATGTATGAGTACCATAAGAGTGATGCTGCTAAATTAAGATGAAGTGGAGGGTTATATTATTATAATATAACTAGAATCGTATATGGAACAAATCTTAAATTTATATATTTATTATAATTTATTTTGGTTATTGAATGATAGTGTCTTTATTTTAATTTAAATATATTATGTTTCTAAAAAAAAAAAAACATAAGTTAAGAAAAATTTAAATATAATAGTAAACAGAATGTAAATCATCAATAAGTGGGTTCAATTAAACTAAATTATACATTATTTATTTAAATGAGAAATATGGATGCTAAATTTTTTTTCATTTTTATATATTTCATTTAACTAACTTATGTTGTATAATAAAAAATATATTAATAGAACAATTTTACGTCACAATTTTAAGAATAAAATACGAAATTTTCCCATGGGGGTCTAAAAACTATTTTTACATTACATTTTAGAATTTGATATGAGAGAAAGAAATTGGAAAAGTTGCTTGAAATATTAAAGTTTTATCAAAATTTGAAGGTTTAAATACATTTGTAAAAATCAAACTGTTTATTATAAATTATTTCGAATTAATAGGAAATAAAAAGGCAATCCAAAAATAGGATATAAAATATGTATCAACAAATTTCATTAAAAAATTTTTAAATTTTTTAAACATTGAAATAATTTTATCTACTTGTATCTATTTTTTATAATTAAGTTTTTTAACATACTGTTTTTATTAATAATGTTATTCTAATCTACCGCAATAAAAAAAAATTAATTTAATGATTAAGTATATAGTACTTTTCGTATTTTTATTCATGAAAAACAAGCATGAAAAAACTAATTATAAAAGGTATTATTTTTTTACTTAACAAAATTGCTATTTGTAGGAATATTAATAATTCTTAAAAATGTGTAATTTTATATACCATTCCTCAGCTGAAAATTTTAGCTATAAGACCTGATATATAATATGTTTAAACGAGGATATAACTTTATCTTTGACAGTATGAGAACCATAATTTATTTAGCGAAGATAAACATGATTAACAATGATAATTTAGTTATAATAATAATGGAGAAAATTAATTAATCGTTATTAAAAATTACCACTAATGTATATTTTATGATTTAATTTCGAATTTTTACGAACTTAATATACAATTTCTTGAAAATGAATAATTCTGTTTAAATAAGTAATTCAAATAACAAAATTTTCCTTTTTTTTTTTAAATTTATATAGAATAGACCATTTTATGAGATCAAATTATATTTATGTTTAGAAACTATTAAAATTTTCTAAAGTTATACATACCTTTTTGTAATATTTCTAAATGTTCCCATAGAATATCACCGGTATAGGGAGGAGCTATTGCTAAAAATTTTTCACGGCCTAATGCTACCATATCGCAACCTTTCATTTTAATGAATGGTTCAATATTCACAGATTCAAGAGAAAATTCTTTGGTCGCCCACTGAAGCCAATGAATTACATGTCCTTCAGTCCATTGTCGTGGATCTGTAAATAGATAATAAAGTATAATTAAAATTAAAATCATTTAATATATATTTAATTATAATTGTTTTGGAACATTTATGTTATTTCGTTGCATATACACATAATGCTTATGCTTCAACTTCTTCGACAAGAAAAGATAAACTTTGAAATAATTTTTGCTTATTTGTTGTACTATCTCCCATCCATGTAACCATGTGTATATAAACTTTAGTATTTTAATTTTTGTATGTATCTTATGGATTCATAAAATTGAATATTTTTAAAAATAATGAATATCATCTATTATTACTGGAAAAGATGTTAGTTCTCAATTCAAGTTTATGTAAAAAAAAAAAAAATTGGAAATAAAATAAATGTTTAGGATGATTTAGTTGAAGAAATTAAATATAACTAAAAATTCTGAAATCCAATTATTTTATGAGAATTAAAATGGCTCATTAATTTTCTGTTTTATATACAATTGAATAAATTTATTGAATCAAAGGTTTATTTACTTTACACAGGTATTATAATGATTACTAATTCGTTTAAGTGAGATTTCTTTTCAAATAAAACTTTATACTTGAACTTGCTGTATATTTTATATTTTTATTCACAACCTTGATTAAAAAAAAAGAAGTGCATAATGAAAATAAAGACTTAATAATATAAAAAATTTTTTTGCAGCATACGTTTTAAGGGAATTTTGTTAAAATTTCGAAACTTAAAAATCAAATTAATGAAGTTATAGTAGAAATAGAAACAATACATTCATAGGTATATATGCTATTTATGCTATGGTTATATCAAATCATAATAAACCATATAATTAAAAAATAAATAATAAAGTATTTTAAAAGGTAAAATTTTTATGTAATAAGAAAATTTCATTTACATAAAAAAGATGATTTTTTAGGAAAAATCAAATTTTGTTCAAAAATCTAAAAAAAATATCTTTGTTGTCAATAATGAGTTATTATATTAAAAAAAAACTAAAACCTTGAAAGTAGATAGATAGTAAGTACGTAGAATAGGAATTGAACTTTATATCAATAAAGTCTTAAAGTATAGACAAAATATAGTGTTTATTAAACGACTGACTCATGAGGTTTTTATTTAATTAATTTTTCTTTGAAATTGAAAGACAAATGAGAAATTGAAAAAAAAAAAAAATAATAAAACATTTAATATAATAATAATAATATGTACATCTAAGGCGTGCGTTCAACCAGGTGAGAAATCTTTTAAATGCATTTAAAAACACTTTTTTATACATTTCCCCCTATTATTCAGATTTAAATATTATATATATAAATAACTATGTATGTTGGAAAAACAAAAATTATGCATATTTGCATAGCTCTTTGTTACATTGCAATTGCAAAAAAAAAAGAAGTAAAACATTTTTTTTTTTAAATAATAATAAAACCGCCTTTCATTTGTTATCTACATTTAAGTTTTTCGTTTTTTTATAGCTTTGTTTTGAGATCATTTTAATTTTTCATTATGTTGAAATCCTTTTTTTTTTTTTTTATTATTATTTCTTTGCAAATCAAGTGAAAATTTTAATGTTTTTAAATTCACCTGCGTAACTTAAATACTTTTCAAGAAATTAAAATCTCGATTGTTAAATAAGCTATATATGTATATATTGAATATTGTGCTAATATAATCTAAAAGTAACAAACCAGTATAACATATTGGTATAATAGCTATGCCTATATATATATATATATATATATATATGTTTATTTCTACAAATATTAGATTGATCATTCGTAACATAAAATAATCTAATCGTCACATTAATGTTAAGCAATAACAATAATCTGGTAATTAATAAATTATTCGATAATTTCTTGCTGAAGGTAAATTGAAGGTATTTGAAAGAAAACTCTAAAAACTGGAATATTGTATATTTTTAACATAGAATCAAATTTTGAAAATTGAAAACGATGAAACTGCGACTCGAAATTAATGTAAATAAAATAAAATTAATTAGTAATAAGTTTAAGTTCGTAGTTTAGACTCAGGAAAATTCGATTAGAATAGTTAGTAAAATTTATTTGATATTAATTTTTATTACGCAAGTTGTGATTCAGTTTTACCATAAGTTCACAAAAAATGAAAAAAAAAAAAAAACGAATTCATATAAAATTAAAAGGTTATTTATTAAAAAAAATACCTTAAAAAACATCAACATCAAGCGGTTGAGTGAATTTTAGTTCTCCAGGTTCTTTTAGAAAAGTTTAAGGTTTGCATAATTTTTTTTTGCATTTTTCTTGTAACATACACGCATAATTCAAATATTCAAAAAATTTGTACAAAAAAAGTATTTTCTATTACATATGTAATTGTGTAGTACTCCTATTATATTCAGCCAAAAATTATTCAAGGTAGAAGAAATTAAAATGTAAATTAGTGAATTTTATCTGAACTTCGAGATTGGAAAAGCAGGGTGATGAAAAGATATAGATATTATTTTAAAAAATCAAAAAAATTAAAAAAAAAATATTTTTAGAACTATCATTAATGTTGGCTAATGTCGAATACCTAATTTTCCATACTAATTTCGAATATTAGAATATTTAATACTGATTAATTGATTTCTTGGAATTAATTCTGCAGTCGATTCTTTATTCGCTTCAGGCTATTCAATAATATTTATCTACACTTCTACCAAAACTTTTGGGAGAAGCGTAAAAATGTATATAAATTTAATACAGAACATATACACTAAGTATTTTTGTATTATTATATATAAAAAAAAAAAATTAAATAAAAAATTTGAAAAAACAATAACAAAATAAAATATAAAATAAAAAGTTATTTTACTTTTTTTTGTTTAAATATATACATACCTTTGGTGATATTGCACTTTTGCACTTCTTTTTCCCATGATGCAAACGATGCCTTAAGGACTTCAGCAAGTTTTTTATTTGTACCAGGTGTTAACGGTGGCATTTGTGTAGGTACATCTGTAACAAGATAATAAAAAAAAAAATATTTCATGAGTACATTTTAAATTAAAATTATATTTACAAGAAAGATTTTGTTACAATTTTTTTTTTCTCGATATTTAAAAAAAAAAAAATGTTGGTCAACAGGTACAGGATTTTTATTTTGCATCATTTAATAACTTCGTATATACATACATACTCTCGAATGTATCTTATATACATTTGAGTATATTGTATGAAATAGAGATTAAATCTTTTAATTTTTTTTAAATATAATATTTGATTCTGTAAAAATGGTGTAGGCCAGAAGTATAACAATTACCTTTATTTAAATAAAGAAAACCAGTTCTCGCGTTTTAAAAACATCTCTGATAGATATTGTACTGAATAGATGGTTGTATTAATATAGTTAATGAATCATTTTAATTATTTGTTTATACATTTATTAAACATAATTAAAAAAAATAAATAAATAGTATAATATGCATAAACCTTCTAAGTTCTATTAGTTTATGTGTATAAGATTACATTGATTGTTAGAAAACAAATTTTTAGGCAAAGAAGAATAATGCTTATCTTAAACTTAGAATAAGGATTGCGCTATTTAAATCTTAAATATAAAGAGTTTTAATGAGTTATAAATATGTTGGGGCATTAGTTTTGTTTTTATTAAAGCAGTTAGACGAGAGCTGTAATCAAAGTTATAATAAACGATAAGAGCAGTTATAAAAATTATAAGATAATTTTCTTTGCTAGTATCAACGATAAATTATTTTTATTGATATTAAATCTACAATTTTAATTTCAATTTATACTAAAATTGTAATTTATTTTCACTAAAATTATTTAAATAAAAAACTTCAAAAATTTATTACCAGTTTAATTAATTTTCATATAAATAAAAAAAAATTAATTGTATAGCGATCAGAAATTATGTTTATAATTTATACAACTAAATTAGTATAATGTTAATTCTAATTTATAATTAGACATTTATTTCTTAAATTCTTATATACACATAAATAGTTTTAATGCGTTGGAGATCGTTATGTTGTATTTAGTGCTATAGAATTTAGATCACTAAATGGAGTATTATATGCGTCAATACATATGCAATCATTTAGATGAATCTGCGTACATATTGAAAAAATTTAGATGCATCAGCGTATATATAAGGAAAAAATTTAGATGCATCAGCGTAAATAATGAAATCATTTAGATGTTTCGTATTGAATATTACGTAATACCTAAACAAACATAATATCTCTCACAATATTTCAATACAGCCAAATACAAAAAAAAAATGAGAAAAAATGAGAAGAAAAAATATTCTCTCTTTGCAACTACTTCTCCCCTACGCATTAAAACAGTATATTGGATATGTAAACAAAATTTGTTATACAACTCGTTCTGTATTTACACAAAAATACATTGACACTTGTCAATTTATATCACTCGACCTTCGGACTCGTGTCAATGTATTTTTGTGTATACAGAACTCTTAATTAATAACAAATTTAGTTTACATATACAATAATCTACTATTATTTATTTCAATTATGTATAATTTTTTTTATTTTTATTTTCTTACCTTTCGGCTTCAATTGATTTGTTTTATTTTGTTGCATTTTAATTGTCAAATTATTTATTTTATTTGCATATGGATTATAATTATTATTATTATTATTATTATTGTTGTTATTATTATTATTAGTATTTAAAAAAGTATTACAACCACCGGTACGTAGCGGTGCACGTACTCGATAATCGTTCCAATCAATCCATTCATTTGTCATGTTTGCAATATTCATTTAATTTTTTAGAATAATTTAAATAATTTAAAACAAAAATAAATAAAATAAATAAATTAAAAAAGTATAAATAATTTAATAACAAAGTAAATTGTTTTTATTTTTTCTTTACTTTGCTCTATTTTTATTATTTTTTAAGTTTGCTTTTTTCTAGTTGTTTTAATCGCACATTTAAAAATGTTGTTGAATGAATTTTTTTTTATGATAACAAAAAATTGAACAAAAATAATTTAATTTATTTTTAAAGTTTTAAAATTCTTGATAATTACATTTTGTTAATATTTTTTTTTTAAATATTATTCGTCGTTGAATCTGAAAATCTGTGTTATATAAGTATATTAGGTGTGTAAAATAATTTTGATATAATTTTTAGAAAAAATTTATCAAAATGTTTATCTACTATTTTAATTTTAGCATTTGTACGCCCATCACTCATATTATTTCTTCATTTTGATAAGGTCGAAATATACCATCTTATACTAATTACCATACAAATTTATGAAGTACATACTGTGCGTAAAACCTTGTTTTTAAGTTTTAATTTGCAAATATTTTGTATGTGTTGTTATGAATTTAGATCCAAAGTGAAAATTTTACAAAAATATTATTTCCCTTACATTTGAGTGAAACAAGTAATCTAAATGTAAATTACATTTGAACGCGAGAAATGCTACTCTTTTAATAATAATACTAGTTTTCCTAATCTTCACAAACTATTCTCTATAGTAATATATGCATTTATTTTTTAAATACAAAATAATCCGTCCAAAAATATATAGCAAATTGAATGTAGCAAAATTTCCTATTCGAAAATTATAATTGCTATAATCATATGAATAGGTATATTAAGAAGTAAAACTATTTGCAATTTTTCTTCGCTGTCACAAAATATCAATTTTTGCTAACGCCTAGTTCAATTTCAACTACATTGTAAAAAATATACAGAAATATAATAGCTGCGGCATCTATCTGTTTTTCAATAAAGTCTTATGTGATTTTTTATACTTTGAAAATTTTGTAGCTTAAAGTTTTGTAAGTGTAACAAAAAAAAATTATATGCTTTTTTTATGGTGTTATTTTGAAAATTTAAATAATTTATAATTGATTGTAATTACCATGTTTATTTATAATTTTTTTTTTTTATTTTTCATATTAATTTTGTAAAATGTATAATACAACAGTTTATTAAATATTTAATTGATCTAATGACCTTTTTAACATAACATCAAGTTTATTAATATAATCCCTATCAAATTCATTCATAATTTAGAAACAATTTATACAAAATAATTTCACATAAACGATCATCAGAGCTCATTCATAAACAATTTACAGAAATAAAAAACAATGCAATGAGAATATATTATTATTCAATTAATTATGATGTCTATTCAGTGTGTATTATTATTATGTTAATTCATATAATAAATTAATCATATTTTACTATATACTCAAATATATGTATAGTTACATCTTCTTTAGGGGCAATCTTTTAATTGAGAAAGCTTTTCAGAATGAAATTTATTGTTCAGCTTATAAAAATTTATTCTTTTCTACAATATGATTATTTAAAATAGTAAATAGTTATAAAAATAAAAATCGACTATAAATTGAAAAAAATTTATCATGTACCTATATATAATGTATGTAGCTTAAAGAACATTGTGATATGACCTTTAGTCTTTAATGAGTAATATAAAACAGCAGTATAGTAGTCATTTCAATTGGACTGGATTGGGTTAGACTTTTCGTACTAATCTTTCATGAGCTACTGTGTACTGTGTAAAGATATAATCATGACGTTAAATTGCTTTGGAGGTTCAGAATATAAATAAACACTTTCTCTGTAATATACCATTAACACTTAAGCAGTTCTACACTCTCTTTAATATTAGGTACATAATGGCTGACAAACTACAAAAATTAATCAGTAACTAAAAAAAAACATTTATAATTATTTTATAGCACATAACAAAAATATTGAAAATATAAAATATTTATAAAATTTCAAAAATTCCATAAAAATTTATTTGCTCCATAACTTTATAAAATTAAATTTAATTTAAAGAAAAAATTAAAAAATTATTATTAGTTTGATTCTATTTACGATTTATTTTCATCACTTACGTACGATTCATTTAAAAGTCAATTGAAAATAAACAAACATTATTTTATTTCAAAATAATAATAATAAAATTAAATAAATTTAAAAAGCTGGTCGTATCGCTGTTATGATGAACAAACAATAATTATTATTTATTATACATGTATATGATAAAAAAAATGGTTTAATTTAAAAATATAAATTGAATGAAATAAAGGGTCATGACTCTTTGTGACATTTTAGGTCAAAATTTTTAAATAACTACACATTAGTTATTTTGTTTACAAATGCAAGATAAATACACTGATTCCCCTTTTATTTTATTTCTCCAGACAAATGGGAGACTAGAAATTTTAATAAAAAAAAAAATCAAATTGCTTTACTTATTTAATTCCACATAATCTATATATATAAAAAACACACTACATTAATATGGTCTTGAACTTAATTTAAGCTAACTTCAAATTTTATAAGTTTAAGTTAGTCTGTCAACAATCAAAATGTCAAATATAATTTTTAATTCTGACGCAATCACTTTTTTTTTTGGTAATGATTTGATATACATATTAATTGTATTAATGGAGATTTTTAAATCGAAAGTTTTGCAGTGAGATGAAAGATTACGGCTCCTATTCTTAATTACCCGATTGATAAATTGAATTTTAGAAAACAACAAGATACTGTACAAGGGCACTTGTAGTAAATATATGCAAAAATCATAAAACTTTACTTTACTTACAGATAATAAAATAATATAAAAACCAAAACTTTAAATGTCACTTATAACGTTATAACATTCAATTTCTAATTAAATTTTAATTGCCCCTTTTGATTTTTTTTTTACAAAATCTTGAAAAAATACTATTTATTAAATTTTTTTTTCTCAATAATTCAATTATTATGATTGATTTTGTGTTAAATAATGTATCTTATAGTTAAATACATTTTAATAAAAGAGTTTGATAATTCAATCTATTTTGTTCAATTAAATAATAAAATATTTAACATTTAATGGGTATATAGATGACTTAGAAATAATTGTTTAGTGTTTTGACATGCTAAATTAACCGCAATTAACTCTATTTAGAACATGAACACTGATTTGAAAGAGTTTATTAAATCAGCTTAATAATTTAATAAAATAGTCATTTGATTTAGATAAATTAATTAAAAAAATAAATATTGAAATATATAGAAATAATTAATATATTCATCATATTTTAAATCCTTTTAATTTTTCGTTTATTTTATACAAACACGTTTATATCTTAGAAGCTTCTCTAAGACTTAGTTAAATAATGTTGCGACATTACATCCAACATTAAAAATTAGGATTACTTTCCTCTACATATAAAAATACATAACATTTTTGTTCTCAAAAAAAATCTTTTATCCATAAAAAATTATTTTTTAAATGAACCATTGTGAAAGCCAAAACGAACTTCGACTCACCTATTACTTGTTTTTACTTGTTTTCTTATTATATCCTTTAAACTGTGAAAAAAATCATTTAGTATTATTAATTTAACAAAAAAATTTAGAATTTTATAATATTTTTAATATAATTTTTTTTATGATAAAAATACAAAACATTATTAATATCGAAATAATTTCAAAATACAGACCACAAATTTAGATTGTAAATTTTTAAAAATACTGAAACAAAATGTTTGTTGTCGTTTGCAATAAATACATGTATCTGTATATAATTTGTAGATAAAAATAATTTTATTTTTTTTCTCAGCTGGAAACAACATAAATTTATTTATTTAACTATATAATAGAAAATTATTTTTATAATTTTAAGTGTTTTTCAAGGACATTTGAGAAAAACCTAAAAATTTTAAGGGTTCACTTAAAAATACATAAAAACGCTTAATTAATAAAAAAAAAGAATTTTTCTATTGCAATAAATTTCTAGCTAAATAGCTATCCTTATTGAAAAAAAAAAAACTATATATATATTTTAGCATATTAAAATCTTATGTATCATCAAACAAGTACAATTCTAAATTATTATACCCATTTAAGGATAATCCTTAACATATTTTTCAAGTGTTTGTTAAAAAAAAATAATAAAAAATTAACAAGTCAATTTAAATGATCGTCACAAAGTCGCCTATAACATATTATAGCAAAAACATTGCATATGTATAAAAGTCAATTTATGAAGTTTGTAGTTAGATATATGTATGTAACTCATGATGTTTTTTAATATAAAATTTTTTCCAGATATAAAAAAATATGACTTATGAACTGATTTCAAATTCTGAGATTGTTTTCTCGGATCTCAAAGAGTTCAAAAAAAAACTTTTTTTTTTCAGAAACTACATTTTAATGATGAGAATGATGAAAAAAGAACTGACTTCAGCAACGAAATATAAATTATATGAAGCAGAAAAAGATATTTTCTTCAAATTGAAAATATTTTGTTATTTAACACCACACACTTAGTAATTGGTTCCTTCCAATATTACTTTATTTGATTTTAAACACATAATAATAAATTATACGTGTATAACCATTAAGAGGATTTTAATTTTTCTTTTGTTTGAAAGGAATTTCAAAATAGATTCGGATTAACTTTATGATTTTTAAAAATATTTTTGAAACAAATGATAAGAAATTTTGTTGAAATAAGGGACTTGACAGAAATATTAAAAATAATAATAATTGTACTTGAGAATAAAAAAAAAATCCTGATTCCTGAAAAAGGTTTTTTTGTTTTGTTTCACATAAACTCTTAAATTCATATTAGAATTACCTATATTATATCTTGCATTATAAAGGTATATGCAATATTGAATTTAAAATTTGTTATCAAGATGTTGTTTATTTCAAAAGAATGACTGTGCATTATTATTATTATTGTAGCATACATAGTTTAATAATTTTTTTAATTTTAGGTAGGTAGGTAATTAAAAGTAGAATACAAAAAAAAACTAAGCGCCATTTACCAAGAATATTAAATATTTTCGTCATAAAATAAAAATTTGGATCATAGAATTTTAATTTGTTTCTCAGCTCCTTAACCTTTAATATTAACATAAGTAGAAAATTCCCTACCTTAAATAACAAGTTAATTAAAATATTAGTTTTTAATTTTATATTTACTATAATAAAAATTGATTCATTAATACTATCATAAAAACATATTACTTCCGATTTAATAGTTCACTCTACTACTTTACGATGAATCCCTTTTTAATTGATCGTGTCTGTGTGTTCGTATACCTGACAATCAGTTGATAAATTCATTTCTTAGGAATTAACAAGGATTTGAAAAAGGATTAACCAAAAAAAAAAATTTTTTTTATTTATGTTAATGGCCCTTAAAAATTGTCTTAAATTTCAAATTGTTTTCATATTATTAGACATAATTTATCTATTATAAATATTTCAAGAAAAAAAGTGAAATTGTTTTTGATCAAATTACATAACTTTACATAAAACGCTCTATTACGAAAAAAAAACAAACATTAAAGTTTGAAATTTTTTAAAAGATTATCTTCGATAAGACATGAGAGAATACAAGATGATAAAAGGACTTGATTTTTGTCTAATAAAATACAAGTGTATGCATAGCAAACATAAGAGTTATGATAGCAAAAAAAATAATTAAAATTGATTCAGTGGTCAATCATATTCACATCACGATGGCAAATGAAACTCTACTTTAATTATTCTAATATATAATTTCAGAAAATGTATTCCATAAAACTTTAATAATAAGAATTGAATATCTCATAAATTTAATATTTTCATATCTATAGAACAAAGTTATACAATTATACATTTATTATAAGAGACAAAAAAAAAAGAAACATCAATTTGTTGATCCATTTGTTAATTAACGGATAATATATCTGTAGGAAATTTTGGGATCTCGAATAAAGAACTTCCGAACGAAAGTCTTCATACATAATACACGAATAGACATACGAATAGATCTTGGATTAAGCATGTATAATTCAATTATCTCTTTCAATTTCACTCTAATCACTGTGCTCACTTTAGATGAAAAAATAATATCATAATATCATAATGATAAATAATTTTTAATTTATGACTAGTTATTAGTTAATAAATATTTCTTTTATTGTCATTTAAAATTAATTATTTTTCCCACAAAAAAAGTGCGCCAAGGAAAATGTCAATGGGTACCAATGTACAATTAAAAAAAAAATCAAAACAACATAAAAGCAAAAAATAAATTTAAAATTTTTAATGTCAAGTTCAATTGCGTCGTTTTAGAATTCTGAACATTGTAATTACATTAATATGACTAACGGATTAGTAAATGTCATTTTCTAAATGACGTAATTGACGTCATTATCTATTTTAAAAATAATATCCGAAAAAAATTTAATAAAAATACCGTTAGTAATTTAAAATCATGTCAATTTTTTCATTATTGTTAATTTATTATTATTATTATAATTTTTTTGTTTTATTATTCTTTTTAATTTTTAATTTTCACGTGAAATTATGAAAATATTAAGCACGAGTAGTAGTTTTTTTTTTTCGTTCAAACTAATTTGTTGAAGCTTTAATACGTTTTGTTTCAATTTTCACTGTAATTTTAGAAAATTACTTTTTAGCACATATTAATTTGTTTTTTTTTTTTTTGTTTTCTTTTTAAGTTTTCTTATGAAAATTACAAATAATCACAATTATTTTTGTTTTTTGTTATTATTTTTTTAGGAAAAACACTTTTTTTCTTTTATTTTAGTTTAATTCCAAGATATATTTATAAAGTTGTCTATATATAAAAAAATTGCTCATTAATTATAATTTTTTGTTTTATATATAATTTTGTTTTTCTTTAAATATAAAAAACAAAAAAACAGAATAAAAATAAATAAAAAAAAAATAAAAAAATTTTGTATCGTAAAAATGAACAACACATAAAATTGAATTTTGTACCTTTGAGATTCCTTGCGATTTCAAAACTAATACACGATCAAAACAAAATAATTCGAAACATTGAAAACATAATTTTTAATATTTTTGTATTAACATTGTTGTTGGTTTCCTCAAAAAGATAAATAATTCCTATACCCGTATAGATTAGTTTTAATTTATTATAAATTACATTTTTATACATACTTGATTTTTGTTTGCTTAATACATATTGTAAAGTTTGTTAAATAGAAATTAAATACATAATTTAAACAAAATAATTTTATTTTCTATGAACATTAAATAAAATATTATTTTTATGATTTGACATTTGAATAAAAATTCTTAGTTTGATATACGCTCACTAGGGTCCAAATTCTGTACTCAAAAAAATAAGTTATTTGAGTGAAATTTTGAAAAATGGTTTAATTTCGAAATAATTATGTATTCTATATCAATGGGTGGCGCAGTGGTATGAGCCTCTGTAAAAATAGTACGTAGCCTGTCTGATTAAAAATAAAAACTTGTATCTTTCGTTGATTCATGCTGATCCGGTATCTTTTAATATTTGAATAAAAAGAAAAAAAGAGACACTAAAACTAAGACTTAAATGGAAATCAAAAGCAAATGGAAGAGTATAGTATTCAGAACACTGCTATAAATATGTTTTCACAATTTCCTGGAAAAAAACTTCTATGGTATAAATAAGTAATCCTATTAAGTAAATTGGCTTCGCAAATAAGTGCTATCCTTCAGTAAATTTTCCCCATGTAATTATAACAAGAAAATGTATTATTTTTACTTTTTATAAATTTATACAATAATTATCAAATATAAAATATTATATACGACGTTTATAACATAATTAAATTAAATCGAAAGTAAAAAATAATAAAAAAAAAAGATACAAAACGTGCATACATTCAACAGAGAAACTTCTCAACTATCAAAAATTAAAAATACAATGAAAGCCCTACAGAGAGTGGCTCACAAGTGATTTTTTTTTTTAAATTAAAAAAAAAAAAACATTTATAGTAATTTTCATTGTTGCTTGTTCATTAATAAACTAAAGCAATATTACTATAGTGTGTATTTTGATTTTTAAAGGTCTTTTTATATTAAAAATAAAAATATATAAATACTATATTAACGATCATAAAAATGACAAAAGTATCTATAGATTTTTCTTTTTATAGTTGTATTAGTTAATTCTTTTGGGAAATAGAACTTTTTATATGCGATCGGAACGTTAAAAATAAAAAAAAAAAAATTTTTTTTTGTTGATTTTATGTTTTGATGAAAATAATTATGTTCATTTGTGTTAGAACGGAAACGGCCATTACAATGATAGTTGTGAGCTGTTTTAAATTTTTTATTCATTAATATTTTTTTTTTTTTTTTACATTTTTAATATTGATGTATATTTAAGTATTAAAGGAATAATTTTAATTTATTATTCATTTTTTTTTTTTTTTTAATTTGTTGGGATCAAAATATTTAAATAAGTCTGATAGTATATTAGTATATATGTATATGAATTAATTATCTGGTCATATCGTAATATTGTACAATCAAATTTTTTAATTACTTGTTTCGAAAACTATAAGTTTTGATTTAATAATTATGCCAAAAATTAAAATTTTCTTATTTCGTTGAATTAACATTCATAATATGTTTAATTTTCAATGCAAAAAAGGAAATGTTCTGATTACCGATTTCAGACGGTAGAAGGGCTACAGAGCGCTGATATGGATAAGACAATAATATGATCAAGCTATTTACAAACCTAGAAGCTATTTACAAACCTAGAATGTATTATTATTCCGTAAATGAGACAGGTAAGACCAACTTGTCGTAATATACGAAGAGTTTTTTATTATTCATACATTTATTTTATATAAATATGATCCCAACAAATTTTTTTTCTTTTCTGTCCATAATAATCGCAAATTTAAAATGGACTTGATCAAACTATCAAATTTATTATTATGACTATAAAATTTAATGCAAGAAGTTTATTAACACTGTCATTCTATGTTTGTGTTGAATTGTTTTGATTAACTTTATGTCATGTCAGAGAATAATGATCATTTCATTTTCTACCTGAGTGTTTTTTAGAACTTATTTATACCTTAAATAAAAATGTTTATTTTGATATACCTACATACATGTAGGATTTTTAATATCAATGAATAAGTTATACATAAAATGTATATGTTTATTGTATATGTATATTTTGTGAAATATATACTAATGTAGAACAAATTTATATTAAAATTCATATATACATTTGTATATTACTTATTCATTTCGATACGGTTAAAAGTATGGGAGTATGAAATGTAGAAATTTGTTTTTTTTTTTGTTTTTTTTTTGATTCTGATGAAGGGAAAGAAAATATAAATGAAAAGCAACGGGATGAACAAGTGTCAGCTGGGATTTAATTTTCGTTATAATAATTAGTGGTATATTAACTTAGATCTTCGGTCAAAAATTGATTTGATTATTTATACTTAACAAAGATTGTTGAACTATAGGGATATATTTCATTTATTTAGTTCAACCATTGCTGAATATATACCAGCAGCAGGTATGAACAAGGTTAAAAAAGGATAGAAAAAATAGAAAATATAGAATAAGTTCAAGAAGAAAAATATAAAACTAAATTTTTTGCTAAGGTTCAGATATTGAATTGGAAATATTTATGAATGAAATAAAAGGGACATTTAACCTCTGGTGGTCTTTAACATTTTTTTTTATTTTAAGACATATGTAGAGGCATACATATTCATGTATACCTTACCTGTGAGCAAAATGTCTAGCCTAATAAAATATAAGCTATAGTAAAAAAATAAAAACTCAATGGGTAATTTACAATTGAAATGACTTTATATTTATGAATTAAATTTTAAAGAAAATTTAAAAATAAATAGTAAATTTCATAGTAAATTATATATGTATCTGCACCTTTAATACTTTTTGAACAATATTATTTTGTTTCTATGTTTTTATTTTTTTTTTTAGGACATTTTATCCAGATATTATATATGTTATATATATATATAACATAATTTATTTTCTTAGACATAGGTATATATAAATCATGAATTAATCAATTTTTATAATAAAAAAAATAATAGGATTAGGAAGGATTTCCGTAATTTTGAACGTATATAAAATGAAAAATCAAGCAATATCAATAATCAGTATAAATTACTAATAATCAATACTTGTTCCATAATGGGTTGATCGATTTTGATTTTCGAAGGAAATCAAATGCGCTAAAATTATACAAAATTATACAATCCACTGAATAAAAATAAAATAATAAACCACTGCCCTCAGTTTTGTACATTGTTTAAATTTAAGTTTAATTAGTCATTCATATAAGGACTTTTATGTATAAATTTGTGACAATTTTTTAGTGACAGTTTAGCCACAAACCGTGATAATGAATAAAAAATTAAATGAATGAAATATTTTTGGAAATTTTAACTATAATAACGCATTAGGTGCTATACTAACTTAATTCATTAATTTTTTATACACAATTATTCATATTATATAAAAATTAGAAGGTACATCTTAAAGTTCTAATATAAAGTCGCTGGAGTACTAAGAATGTCTACAACAATCCAAATATATGGATATACATTTTACTTCAAGTTCTGACAATATTTCTGTATATCAATAAATAAAGTTCTTAGAATTTCTTCTTCCAAAGCTTTATCATTAAACAGGAAATAAGAAAAATTAAACTATTGCATGTTGATTAAAAATTATGTAACTGAAAAATTTCTAATTTAAATTTTATTTGAACATAATTTTTTATTTTTTTAAATTATGGCCAGTTGCATTATTATATTTTTCTTGGACACAATATCAACTATATATAAATAATATTATACAAACATTATATTTTAGTAGCTTTGATGGCAAAACAAAGGATTTTAATACTAGATATGAATTTTATAAGATAAAATTTTATAACTAAGAAAAAAAATAAATAAATTCTCGCATGAAGTTAACTAATGAAATATCTCATTCAAATAATAATAAAAAAAAAAATATTAAACGCAAAAGATGCTACCGGAAACTGCTTGTTCCGTGTATTATTATATCGAATGAAGCAAAAAAAAAAAATAAAAATCTATACGACTTTTACATTTTCATATAGTAATTTTCTATTTCATTCATAAATTTTGTTTAGAAAAAAAAAAATTAATATTATTTTTTTTTCCTTTTGTTGTTTTTCTGGTTTGAATTTATTTAATTCATTCACAAATGCTATTAATCAAGTTTTCTTCTTTTTTTTTTGTTTTAAAAACTATAATTTTCCAATCGTGTAAAAATTTGATACGATAATCTTAAAAAAGTAATAGTATTGTACTATTAATTTTAGTATTCTTTTATAATATATATTTTAGTTAAGAATTTAAACAATATGTTAAAACAGAGTATAATGTTGACAAAATTGCAGACAAATTGGAAATATTTAATAATTTTGACATTTTGGATCATCATTATTCATTATTTTATAATTGGATAAAAAACCCTCAAATTGAATATTAATGTTCTAAGTTTTTTCAAATTATTCATTTCCAATTAAATTGATATTTACAAATTTCGTTCATAACTTTGGCGCTAAATAAAAATGTTAAAATTTGCAAAAAATAAAAAATTAAATAATTCCTAATTATGAAAAAAAAAAGAAAAATAATTGAATGAAAAACGTGAAAAATTTATAAACACTTTCTCTTCATAGATTTTTACATTTTGAGATATTATTTTTTTTAAAATGTTTCAATAAAAATTATTTTATTGATACATAATTGCAATAAAAATTATACTTTTAAAAAAAGAACAGTATAATGAAATTTAAAGTATTGCTACTAGTATATTCCTATTCACTCAATATAAAATCAGAAATCAGAATTTTGAACATAAATTATCAAAGTATTTTGAACATAAAGGGTCGTTTGTCAAAATAACATTAACAATAATATTTTTAAAACTTGAACTTATTTATAATATTACAAAGCTGTTACAAAAATGGCAAAGAAGCAATCATTAGAAATTAAAAATATGGGTATCTCGCATCTATATAAATTCGAAATGTTTATCAAGCAACGGCCTGTGTAAAATCTTTTTTAAATAAAAATATAAAAATTAAAAAAACTTTACATACTTTTTTTTTTTAAAATTATATTTTTAAACTGTGGTATGAATCGGAAGTGTGTACCCAATTCAAGTAATTGTTGTAAGAAAACAAATAATTTAAATAAAGAAGTGTTGTGTATACGTAAAATTTCAGAATATTTTAAAACGGAAATTCATGTGCATAATTTGGATAAACATATGATTTATGACGCCAAACATTAAAATATTGAGATTAAGTTAAAAAAAAAAATAAATTTCAAATTATTACAAATTCCAAGGTGAAAAATATAAGAAAATTTCATAAATTCTTTACTATATAAGTAATTAATAAAAAAGTGAAATTATTGCCACTATAAAAAAAAAACAAAAAAAGAATACAAGAAAAATCACTCTTAAAACCTTTTTTGTTCACGGACAATAAATCTTTTAAATATATATTGAAAAATAGCAAAAATAGAGGTTACAGTTGTTATTAAAGCAGATAATATTTTTTAGTTTTAATTGCTTTTAAATTGAAATTTTCAAGAAAATAATCGTAAAAATTTAATGAACATAGATTCTGAACATCTGAAGTAGAAATTTCATGTTCTATATATTTCTTCGATGTCATAGAATCTCTTGAGTTTATTTATTATAAATTTTGCACAAAGTTTTTTTTGCAAAAAATTGGAAGGTTAATAGTTTTTACAATGTTTAAGTTTAAGTTTTTTACCATATTTTCCAAATTTCAAATATTTATTTCAATAAAGTTTTCTACACTCGTTTTAGGCTGGACGCATTACTTGATAATTCGACAATTTTACCTGTAATTACTATAAACGGAAGTATCAATTAATTTTCTTTTTTAACAAACCATGACTTTTGTAAATCATGTCTAATGTAAAAAAACATTTAATTAATAAATGATTGGGTTTTTCCAAAAAAATTATAAACCAATAATATAGTAATAATTAATTTATTTTAAACAAACTTTATTTTGATAACTTTTGTTTTTCTAAAGTTAAAAATTAATTAAATGACATTTTTTAAACAAATTCATAATAAAAATATAAATAAATGTCAAATAAATAAAAAATATTATGTTCAAGCATGTTTAGTTCATAATAATTTATCTTCTTATTAAAGGTATTGCGAAAAAAAAACTGAAAAAAAGAAACAAAAATAAAATTCGAAAAAATTTATTTAAAAATTTGTTAATTTAATGTTATTTACAGATTCTGTAAAAATTAAATGAAATATTTGGAATTACACCTGTAAACCACATCCCTTCTACATCAAAAGGTTTCTTCCTATTTTTTGTTCAACAAACCATGTTTTTATACCTCTATGTTATATATAGTATGTTATGTTATATTATGTATCGTAATTCGTAAATATCTTATTTTTTTTTGTGAATGAATATTTTCATGAATGAATTTTTCGTATTTTTTCTTTATTCACACATGAAAAGATTAAACTTTTTGAAACTTATTTAACAATAAAATTTATATTGAAAAAATTGTAACAAATTCTTCTCAAATTTCTTACAAAATCCATTAAAAAAAATGTATTTATACCTTTAATATTCGAAAGAATTCTGTTAAAATGTATAATAAATTAATATACATACTCTAACATAACAAATTATCATCCTTGAGTCTATCTATAATATTTCGAAATTAGATATAGAACATCTAACATTTAAAATTTGAAAAATTAAACACACGATTTTGAATTTATTCAATGTGGCATATACATTTTTAGATATCACGAAATTATCTTCCTCATACTATAACACTAATCTAATTTAAAATATTTCAATAATAATTGTATATTAAAATTAATAAGTAATAAATTAATTAAAATAATTGCGAATACATTGGTTTGTTTAATTCCACGAAATCGTATCACAATTTACAAGTTTTTTTTTTTAATCTAAAACCACGTCTTGAATTTTTTATTTTAGTTGCGAGTTATCATTTTTTGACGTTTAGCAATACTATGGAACTTAACAGATGCTATGACTGTCTTTCATTACCCTTTAGATTAGAGGGTCCAAAATTCAATGGCATAGAGAAACAGACAATTCTATATTTAAATCTTTTTCTAATTCAGGTATGGAAAGATTTCATTATAAATTATGTGTTCATTTGAACATATATTACATAATATTATGTTCCCTAAACAGATTTTTCATCAATTAAAAAAATTCAAAAAATTTTCAAAATAAAAAAAAAGATAAAAAATTTCTGAATGAAAAAGAGATTCCCAAGTGCAAGTGCATAGAAAAATTTATGTTCTTTTTTTGTCATCATCATCATCATCGTCATTGAAGCAGACACCATTCTATAATAATTTTTTATAATTTTTTTTTTTTTTTTGGTGTTTATAAATATACCACCGGAAGTATAAAATTACAACTTTCAAGTGCGCGCATATTGCTTTAAAATATTACATTTATAGAAAAGGAGACCAAAATGTAAAGAGATTGTCATTTTTGTTGTATATGTTTATACAATATATATACCTATATGCACCGTCATAAAAATTATATAGAAATTTAATTTAACCTTGATGCATTATTATTTTTTTAGTTCCTTTTTCTAGAATGTTGGCATTCCTCTTATAAATGAACCTAAGTCACATAGAATCTGTTGAATGTGATTATTAGAAGCTTTTGGATAACGAGGATATAATATATTAATGCGAAGATATCTATTAGTTTACAAAAATTTAAATAAATATATAAGCGAGAAAAATCGAAGTTGTAAGATTCAATCCTTTAAATTCAAGTGCCCTGACGAAAATTGCTGTTGAGCGCCCGTTATAGGAAACTATGTCAGAAAGAATACTCAAATTTTTATAGTAAAGTATTATATAATTATATACAGTATATGTATATTATTATTAAAAAAATGTATTACTATTAAAAAAAATTAAACATATTAGTTCATAAAAAATGAACAGGAATCTTATATTAATTAAAAACCATAATGGTTCATTTAAAATTTTATTTTTCCCGAGCCGGGCCTATTAAAATATAGTATACAAATCAGTTAGCAACCAATAGATCAAACTATCATGTATATTAAGTTATTAAAAAAATTAATTAGTTCAATAAACAAATATTAATTAAAAATCCGATAATAAAATTAGTTAGCCTGAGTGATTATGAATGATTCTAATTATAATTAGATTTTTTTCCAAAAAATGTTGTGGGAAACTATTAAGAATTATGTGACTTTTTACTTCGTTCTTATACAATTAATTTAGTTCATTGCAGTTAAAATAAAATAAAAAAATTAATGTTTATACATATATGCAGACATGTCATTTTTGTAATTATTAGTTTTTCATAATAAAAAGGAAATTAAAAAATTACTAATTCCAGAACTATTTTTATGGGAAAAATGTTCATTATGAGTTTTCATATAATATAATAATTAGGACGAAGAGGACGAGGATACGAATATGAATAAGAAGTATATTTATAATGTATTATCTAAATGCTATTTTAAAAAAAAAACTTTGAATCTTTCAAATTCGTGAATTATACTTATGGGTTTGAATTTTCAATTTTCATCCTCAAACTCTATCAATTTTGTATTAAACAGAAGAACGTAATATTGATTGAAATATCCATATTGAAATGTACAGAAAGAAAAATGGTTCAGCTGAAAAAAAAAATCAATATTATGTAAATGTTCATGCTATCTTCTACTATAGAAGAATTATTTTTCTTCAAAGAATTTAGATTTTATATCATTAAAACAAATTACGAATTAGAATTGTTCAATAGGAAAGTGATCTAACTTAGAATTTGAAAATAATTTGTTTCAATTAGACACCTATAGGTAATTGCTTCTAGTTTTTGATTTTCGTTTCTCTGAAAATTAATAAAAATTAATTCATATTAATTTTTATGTTTTGACCAAATGGAAATTATCAAGTTAAATTTAATTTCTATTTTCTAATTTTTCAACTGGACTACTTTTGGTTTGGTATACTAATTGAAAGCATTATTTTTCCATTTCGTATGACACAAAAAATCTTTGCTAAACAATGCAAGGAGCCTCTTAAAAATATAAAATTCGAAACTTATTCATGAAAATTAAATTTAAAAAAATTTTATTAGTTTTTTTATTTGTAATTTTAAATATTAATTTCAAACAATTATACGTATATTATTTATATTTATATATTTTTATTAAATAAAAATAATAAATTTTAATTTTTTATATTCTTAAATGAAATTAATATTAATTTAATCAAATCGAATATGGGTATTTAATTATATAAACATAAAATTTTAAACATAAATTAAATTTTATCCAGTCAATTACATTTTATATTACTATTTTTTCCAAATATTTAATAAAACAAAAGTTACATCACGAAGAAAAATAATTAAACGAACACCAGCTAGTTGAATTAAAGTGAGATTAACATCTTGTGATGACTGTAATTTTTAATTAAACAACTGCAGAGAAAAACTTTTCGCTATATATTGAGCCCGTTTTCGAAAATATATTTTTTAACTATATGTGATTCTTAAAGACAGGACTTAAAGAGACAGTTGCCAAAATGACATTTGACAATCTGACATTTGCCCACGGATATTTGACAATCTGACATTTGCCAATCCGATATTCGAGTCCCCCCTTCCTTTTCACACCTTTTCCAAATTGAAACAAATTTATTTCCAACTTTATAGGTAAATTTTTTCAAAAAAAATATTTTTTTTTAGATGAGTATAAGTTTTGTTAAATTAAAAAACTGGTAATGTCAGATTGGCAAATGTCCGTGGGCAAATTTCAGATTGTCAAATGTCATTTGGGCTGCTGTCCGAGAATCTTATTAAACTTATAATAATAGTACAATTCAAACTAAAGTTCTGCCATCAACGACATCTTAGATGGTATTCGTTTTATTTCATATCAAAAGCAATTGTTTAATTTTTTTTTTTTAGATTAATTATAAATTTAAATTATAATGTTATATTTATATTTGTTGGTTTCAATATTTGTTTTTAAATATCCATAGATTTACTACCTATTTCTACTGAACGAAATTAATTAATTTTTTTTTTTTTACTGTTCATTCAAAATAAATAAACTGTGGTGGATGAATTTTATGCCACTGGGTATAATAAAAATAAAATGAAATATATACATAGATATTTTTTTTTTATTAAATATTAAGTCATAAAAAAATTTGATGCCTTCTGGTCATAATTAGGAAAATCTTTAAAAATTCATTTGTATATACCTATATGGGGAAACCTGAAGAATATTTGTGTCATGAATTTTCAACACATTTGAAATTTTTATGCTCATAAATATAATGCTTTTTAATTTTGGAAAAACAAAAATTATTTTCCTTGATATGAATGACATCTTTGATTTCATTTGGCCGACATTCTTATGAAACTTTATGTATCTGAATCAAGAAACTATACATATACATAAGATTCTAAGTAGAACTTTTAAATATTTCGTAAATTATATGGAATCATAATTTTTATCATCATTGTACATTTTTTTTAATTTATAACTTTAAAAAATAATTATTATTCGCATTGTTTTCAATTAAAATTTTATAATATACACTTTTATGCTATTCTGTGGCAATAAAGACTAATCTTCATTAAACCACACAAATTGTAAATTTATTATTTAAAAAACTGACTTCATCATTCAACACTCACAAAACACACTTTTTTTTTCAGTTAACCCTTCATTAGGAAAAAACGAAAAAAAAAAAAAACCATAAACTAAAAATAAAATTGAACAACAACAGCCGTATGCGCAGTGTTCTTAATTTATTAATCTAATCTAGAAAATTTATATATATGTACAAAAAAAAAACTATTTATGCGCTAATGAGTTATCTCCGGTCGTCCGTCACCATCACTCAAAATTAAGACAATTTTATGAAAAAAAAAAATAAAAATAAAAAAAAAATAAATTCGAATCTTATTAATTACTCTATAAAAGAAAGATTTTTAAGATTTAACATGCTTTATTTGACTTACACATAATTTTCAAATGAATCCGTATGAATGAAGGGTTTGATTTTTCTTTTGCACTCACTAGTTCTGTAACAAATTATTTTCGTGCTGGTACTGTTAAATTTTGTTACAAATTACATTTTTAATTTGTTAAAATTACGAATATTTGTTTCTCACTGCAAGTAGTAGAAGTTTCATATCATTATCTGGTTGATACAATTTGAAACAGCAAAAAAGGGAAATCTGGCCTGCTCAATTAAACCCTTAAAAAAAAAACAGTGAATATCACACAATTCATTTTGCGGAGAAAAGATATTTTATATTTTCTCTTGTATCATTTTCATTTCTGAGATTTATGGTTTTCTTTTTTAAAAATAAATATTTTGGCTTTCGTAATGAAAATCTTTTGTCTAAGAAAGAAAATACTGTATTTTTATTAATTAAATTAGACACAGCTTCAGTTATTTAACTATGCATTTAATTGCTCTTTAAGTGTAAAATAATTTTTTTTTTAGAATCGATTAACGTTAAAATTTGTAAAATAAATTTAATCAGTGATATTTAAAAAAAGTTAATTGAACCTTGTTAAAACAAGTGTAGCACACGAATTGAGTTGAAATTTTTTTTTTAAATAATGAAGATTTAATGTTTTTTTCATCAGTTCTATTAAATCAGAAATTAACAAATTGAAATAAATAGAACGTTTCTCAATTGTCAAAATACAAAGGGTTCGTTTAGTAAAATAAATTAAAACCAATTTGAATTTTATTTTACTAAAAAGTTATTATAGACATGGGGTTATGCATTGCACATTATTTGTAAAAACAGAAAAGTTTTAAAAATGTTCTAAATATGACAAGTTAAAGTTGAACTTTACGTCGATGCTTAACCAAAGTAATAAGACCATTTGATGCAAAAGGATAGATACAACTTACTCAATATCTCGCCCAACTATAACAATATACTCTTCATTTTTTTAACAAACATTTCAAGACGTACTGCTCCAGACTTGACAATAAGTTGTATCTCTAAGTTGTAAATCTATTCGGAATATATATTTCTTGTTCGCCAGTTTGTGAAACTTACTATGAAATAATATTTAAAATGAATGCTTTAATTTTTCGGATATCATGGTTTGTAAATTTATCAAAATAACTATAACCGATATATGCAAATAAATTTTTCAATGTTTAATATAACAACAAAGATGAATATTTTAAAAACCCACTCTCATCAATTAATTTTTTTTTTATGCCCGCTACAAGCACTTTATCTAAAATATTAAATTTTAATCTTATTAATTTTATGGCGCCTAATCTACCTTTAATAAAATAACAAATTTGACCAACAAAATCTATAAATATAAATAATAAAACACAAAAACATAATGCTATCAAAATTAAATTAAAATCTACGGCTTTTATATAAAAATTTTATTAAAAAAAATGAATTCAACAGAAGTCAAATATTTTAATTTAAATTAACACATCATATTATTTAAATGTGATTTGACCACAATGAAATTATATTAACGACATTAAATTCAATTTAGATAGATTGCAATTTTATGATACATAAGGAAACTGTTTTATTTTTTTATGTTAAATTGAAAAAACAGATAGCCTGTATCTTCTGTATATTTTTTGCTATCGAACTAGTGGATGACGTTGCTGTTGGTCATATCAAGGAAAAATAGCTTTACTTTTTAATATATTTCTGTTCATATGATTATAGCAATATTTGTCATAAAAATTTCAGAAACTCATATTGTATAAAAAAAATATTTTTTGTTATTTATTTTTGGCTAGAAAAAAGCAATAAAAATTATAATTTTCGAATAGCAATTTTTGCTACAATTCATTTTCTATATATTTTTTGACAATTTATTATGTATTTAATAATAAATGCAAGATCAGAAAATATTACTGTTTTAGTTATAAGTTTAATGCTGGTCTTTATAGCTGATTTTCCAGCGACTTTTTGTTTCAGTGTAGGAATAAAATTTTCAGTTATCATTTTCAAATATTACAAACAATGAAGAAGTGTTGTAAGAATTTTCGAAATTATGTGCCTTTCAGATACATTTGGCTATTGACGAGTAAGATTGTGTTCATTCAAAAATAAGTTTTCGAACGCCACACAAAATATCTATGAATTAGATTATCTAAAAGTTCCGATTTTATTTCAGCATGTTAAGCGAATCGTAGAAATTCTCAAAGAAGAAATTAATTCATGTTATTGTACCCTTTTGAAATTTATCATTTATACCTATATTTTTTTTTAAATTTAGAGGTATAATAAAAAAGCTTAAGTAGATTAACTTCATCAAAAATAAAATATGATATTTTATTGACTTTTTTATAATAATTTAGTGAGTTCATGCAATATATATTCATATAAAAGATTAATGAAATGATAATTTTATTATCTGTAATCAATTACGCGTAACAAGTGGTTGACGGAGCCAAATTAATATTACAAATATTTTTCATTCATTCAAAGTAAAAAAGAAATATCTAAATATTACGCGTAAATAATCAGGAATATTAAATTTGTGTTTTGAAATAGAAATTAAATTTTGGGATTGCTTGCACAATTTTAATTAAAAGTCCTAAACAAAAGCTTAGATTATAATGGATTCCATATTAATACAAATATTAATTCTTAATAACTTAAAAGAACAGAATTTTGACTAATCTAGAGTTATATGAAATTATGATCCCATATTTTGTTTTTTTCTATTTTTGGTATTTTTATCTATTTATTTTATCCCAATGAATGACTGTACCGGACCGGACAAACCATTGTGAAATAAATACCTTAACAATTTCTATGGATCATGAAAATCGAACCAGTTATATTCACACCGAAAACAGGCAGTTCAACGACTGCCCATATTTAAAAAAAAACAATAGCGAACAGACCACCACTTCAACAATATTATTTTTAATTTTTCATCTTCTAAAATAATTTTGATTTTCTCAATACACATAATTTGTTTCTACCTTCATTAATAAAATTTTGAAATTTTGAATCAAAAATAAAATTAGTGTTTTCATTATCAAAGTGTTGATCTATACTTTTACCACAACAGCATGTAAGTTATAATGTGGCGCCAAAAAATTATTTTTTCTTAAAAAAATACAAAAAAAAGTTAAAAAATTAATTTCATTCATTCTCGTCTACGGTTGTAAAATTTATTGTTGCAGACAAGTCGGTGAGGATGTATGTATGTAATAACAAAAAAAAAAAAACTCAAAAAATTCATTGATGAAATTATGTTCGAAATAACGTCGATTGAATATCAATAAACATATGTAAATTTTGTATTATTATGCAAAATGCAAGAAAAAGTTTGTTTTATTTTATTTTAATGAATTTAATTTTTCATTAAATACAATGTATAGCTTAATTACAAAACTTGTATGGACAGTACATAATGTGCGTTTAATGTTGACTTTATTCATTTACATTCGCTGCTTAAAAATAAAAATCGTAGTTATGTTTGCATTTTTATACGATAATTTTTGGAATACGATAGTTTTTTGATTTTTCTATAATACTTAATGTACTGTTAGTAAATTGTACGTATGTAGAATGTACGTTAGCTACTTAGATACAATCATATTAAAATTAATTGTGAGAGATCTAAGTATACAGGATATTCTTACATCTCATATGTATATTTCATACAGAACGCGTTGCACAAGTTAGCTACATATTATGTATTAATGAAAATAATGATGCCAGTAGCTTTAAAGATAAATTAGTTAGCTAAAGAGATTGATATGTCTGTAGGTTGAAGAAATAATCTAAATTTATTACTGTCCAATATACAAAAAAAAAGAAATCTAGGTTTAAAATAAAATTGCGCCTCTCAGTCGCGACTTTGTGGAGTTTTCATTATATTATCTAGGGTCATCTTAAAATCTTATCTTTTAAAATAAGCAAAGGCAATAAGGCAATGATAAAAAAAAAATAATGCGGAATTTCTTACATTTCGTTTGTAAGCATTCATATAATTGTAAGAACTAATAAAACAATGAATTTTAAAGGGTGAAAATCTTAAATATAGAGAAAATTTTTAAAAAAAGTTAATTAAAGAAATATCATACTTAAAATCTTAACCAAAAATTATCGAAGATCCTTTAAAATACAATCATATAGTAGGTTCTTCGATAACTTTTGACGGAAAATTTATATTAAGTTTATCAATTTATAAAATTCTATAGTTATCACACAAATTGAAAATCATATAAGAAAATACTTCAGTTTAGTTCTAATAAATTTAAAAAAAAAGTTTCGGTCTTAAGTCTTTTGTTTTTTGTTTCTTTTTTTTTTAACTAACAAACATTGAGCAAAATATACACAAACTTATTTAAAATTGAATAAATTGAAGAAAAATACATAATTTACGAAATTTTTTTGAATTATTGCACAGGATAACCTGGTGTTGTAATAAAAAATTTAAAGAGCTGTTAACATTTTTTTTTCAATCAATGAACTAAATTTAATAATTATATTAGAATTCAATATTTATAAAACAAGTGAAATTAATTTCTTTTAGTGAAGAAATGTATTTTTGGAAAAGAAAAAATTATTAATTTTATTTTTTTGAAATTTATTTTTACAGAAAATTAAGTTTATTAACTTTTACCACTGTACTTCCTTGTTTTAATGTGATAATTATATAATTTTTAAGACTAAGGCAATTAAAATATCTTTGCATTATTTATATTAAAACTGTTTTTTTTTTTTTTAATTTTTTTTATTTGTTTCTTCAACATCCAGGAAGGAAGAAACTTTTGCATAAAAAATCAATACACATTAATTATAATCATATGTATATAGAATTTACCATTATCTATATATATATTTATTATCATCAATATTATATTTACGATACGATCATTTATGAAAAAAAAGTGCAACAATTACGTACGATGTATCTGATGACATTTATTTCAATATTTATTTACTATAAATTCTAGTGGTCTTTCTTGACCTGACAACGTTTCGGACTGTGGAAAAAAAAATTAAATGTCATTTAAGTCTACGAGTTGAATAATAAATTAAAAACAAATGAAATAGTTGGGAAAGCTGCTGATTTAACTCAATGTTTGATTTTCAAGTGATTTTTTATTAAAGCTAGAAAATTTCTGTAATCTTCTCGTACAGAGTTAATAATATTAGAATGCGCAACAGTTTCTGTAATTTAATTTTTTAAAAAAACTATATATCTAAAAACATATGAAATGCATTAATTTTATGTACTTCTATAAAGTTTTTTTTTTTTTTTTTTCAAAATTAAAAATAAATACTATCAATACTACCGGTTTTTTTTTTTTTTTTTGTATTATTATGTAGATATAAAAATAATGCAGTTCTTCAATGAAACTTGTTTAAAAAATTATTATTATTAGCTCACATTATTTCGCAAAAATGAAATAAAATGCTTTAAAATAGAAGGGACAAGATTATTGCTTTACTATTATAACTACAATATTATGTCAATTTTTAATTTATACCTTGGTTAGGTATTAATAAAAAAAATTATATGTACTTTAATAAAAAAAAAAAAATATCATTACAAAAAATAATAGAATTTTTGCAAAAGAAAATGTGTTGCTGATTTTCAAATAATACGCTACTGTTAAAGTCATAATTACTTTATATAAGTATATTCTCTATGATGATGTTATAATTATTTTTGTACATAAAATTAATTTTTTATGACTCTAAAGAATATTTGCGCATAATTTGACATTAGCTAGAAAATTGGTGGTGATGAGAGAAAGAATTTTAATGAAGATAGTTGTTTAAGCAATAATAATAACTATAAAAGAAATTAATAATCAAGATAAGTAAGTTATAAAGCAATATTTATGATGAGTCCTTACTGATTGACTTTAATTGGCCGTAGCCTTAAATTTTGTATAGTAGAAGTATTTTTTTTTTATTTACATATTTCTTTTATATGAATCTGGTTTAAAAAAAAAAAAAAAAATTTTTTTTTTTATTTTAAACCATATAATGAGTTTCAATGAATTTCATTGAAAACACTTCTTTTGACTTTATACCGAATCTTAAAGTTTCATAATCTAACATTGTTAAGTATTTGCAAATATTTATTTTCAACAAATATAAAATATTGTAGGTTCTAACAGATTTAGTTATTAATTTTTCAAAGTATTTTTAAAAAAAATATTGTTTTTTTTTTTTTAATAAATACTCGAAGATACAGTACATTTGTTCAGCGCTACAATGTTACAATAAATATAGGTACAAAACAAACATAAAATTATTAAAAAAAAAATATATGTATCATTTTATTTTATTTAAAAATTTATTTAACTTTCTATTCATATTAAGAAAATCTAGTGCTTATTAATACTTTTACTTAAAATGAAATAAAACGATTTAAAACAAAATAAAAAAACAGTCATAAATAAATAAAGCCGGAAAAGGTTATGTAAACATTAAAAGATACTTTTACTTAAAAAAATATATATATATATATATATAATATATCTATACAACCATAATAAGGTGCAATTTAGAATTTTATTCTTTCTTTTTTAAAATTTCATTCATAAAAATATTTTTTTTATTTACTTTAAAAATAAGTTATATTTACTTTATTTTTTTACTTTTAGGTACATAGAAGAAGAAAAAAAAACTTTTAAACCTAAATATTAAAAAATTAGGAACAAAATTGCTGTCATATCTTATTCGATAATCACAATTTTTGAGGTGATGTAAATTATAATTTACTAAAACGAAGTATGTAATATTACATATTCAATGATATTACTTAAGTTTATTCTATGAACGAGGATTGAGGCTGCATCAAAATAATTTGATCGTTTTGAATTTAAAATTGTTATACCTTTTTTTTTTTATTTTTTTGAAAAAAGATAAGATCTTTATGATTACAGACAAAAGGACGACACTTTGAAATCCTTTTCATTTATATATTTATTTTTATTTTTTTTTGTTTAGCGTTTTAGTTGAATTTGTTTGCTGAAATTTTTGACCTCCTACATTTATTTAGGACATAATTATTCAGTATCAGGTTCTTTAAAAAAAAAAAAAAATACGCTGATGAAATTTATGGGAATTTATGAACTTGAAAATTTTATTTTTTTCAAGCAGGTTGAATTTTTTTCATTTTTTTTTCGCAATCCGTCAAAGCCACAGCGTGAGAATTTTTTACTTTTTATATTTATATGTTTTTTAAAAAAAACAAATTTTTATTATATTAAATTAAATTAATAATGAAATGAAATATAATAATTATTATTAAATCATAATATGTTATACGACCTATGTACTTTTGAAAAGATTATTTTTTTTTTCAATTTTATGACTTTCCGAGATTTTTGAAATCTTACTAGTGGATTCGGTTAAAGATTGTTTTCCGTTGTCACGGGGTTAGTTACAATCAAATATAATCAGATGTGTGTTTATTATATTAAACGCACTGAAAAACCCTTACATACAAATTACCACAATGGGAGGTGAGGACTACTATACATCCGTATTATAGGTTCGAAATTCGAAATATTTCTTTGTACATGTGCAAAGATAGGTGCTGAGTTTGGTTGTTCAATTTTGTTTTGCTACAAATTTTGATAAAAATTAGATTATATATTTTATTAGATTATATTATTAGATTATATCCGACGTATTGACCTTAAAATATTTGTGAAATTTTATCATGTACATATATTAAACAAAATCAATTTTGTTGTCGTTCTCAATGAAAGTGATAAATAAAAAACCATGAAATGTAATAGCTTGAAACAACAAATGTTATTTTTGTTTTTTTTGATCACATATGCTTAAAAACATATTTTTTTTTACCCTAAACAAAACCAATAAATATACATGAGAATTGAATTAAAATGGATCAATCTACTTTAAAAAAAAATCACAAAAAAAAGTTCTTAGACTAACCAAACCGTTGATAATTCAATCCAGACCTCATGTGAATATACTTTAAAATAAAATTCAGTAAAAATGTGAGAAAATTTTTTTATTGTAAATCGAAATATTTTAAATAAAACTCATAATAATTTTTCTAGTTATGATAAATACAAATATTAATTCGTTCTTAAATAATAGTACTGTATAACAACATGCATATAATAAATATCTAAAAACTTTATACAGAGTACTGAATATTTGAAAGAAGAATTTGTTGTATTCCGTTTCATTAAATTCAGTTCTAGGAAACATAACTCAACTTTTACATTGATCCTGACAAATGTGTAAGTCATACTAATACATTTTAGATTTTAATGGACGCGAGAATCTATTAAAATTTGCTACAACTCTACAAAGACTCAGAAATTTTTTTAAAAACCATTTGTTCTAGTGATGTTTACTTTCCAAGTAACGAAATTCCATATTATGATCGTGAAAACTTTTTATTAAACTTATTTTTATTTCACTTAAAGTGTATACCGATTTACTGATAAATGATCATCGGCCCAGATTCTTAACGATGAACAACAGGATGATTTTTTTTTTTACTCTTTTTCCAATTTTATAATATTATGCGGTTTTCTTTTCTCAAACAACAAGTTATTGCAAAAAAAAAGAAAAAAAAAAGAGAAATCTGTGAAATAATCAAATCAATATACATAATGCAGAAATGCGTTAAAAACCGTGAAAAGATTCACAATTTATGTTTGAAAGATAAGAATTTTGTATAAATAAAACCTAAAGAGTTTGCATTTATAGTATATGCATCACATTTCACTAACTGGGTTCATTTGTCAGTTTAGTTGGACTATGTTGAAAATCAAATTGAAAAAGTAAGGCATCCAGAAAACTGTATTTATGACTATCTAACAAAATTATTAAGCCACCTAAGCATTGAATATATACGCAGTGATGGATCTACAAATAGGCTCGAGCCTACGGCGGCAAAATTTCATAAAAAAATTGCATAAAAATATAAAACGTTAAAAACCAAAAGAAGATACATAAAGGTTTTATTTGAGAGGACTTGCACCGTCCCAAACATTTTTGTCCCAAAATTTGATTGAAAAGCCGTTTTAGATTATTTTAAAGTTTAATTTAGAAAAAAAAATCCATTCATAATATAAAATTTTTTGGAATCGGTTAAGGCTAAAAGCTCAAAATCTCCGCCTTTTTATGTCATTTTAAAGTTAAATGTCTTTTTAAATATGTTTTTCCCAAAATTTTTAATAGTGTCTAAAGACGGCATATGTGTAAATCCGCCGAAACGATTTTGGATTTAAATAGATTTTTGGAAATATTCTTTGTAAAAAAATGTACACTCTATGGAGCAGATAATTATAATTTTAATTATTTTGATTTGGCAGTAAAAAACACAAAAAATTGCAAGAGGAAGGCCCAATATTTTTAATATTAAATTATTTCAAATTTCGAGAATATCATATAAGTTACGATATTTTCACACATAATCTTTATTTATAGCTTTCTAATTTTAGCATAAAATGTTTTTTTGTTAGAACATATTGCTTGCAAACAAAATTTTTTTTAACATCCCAGTTACTTTTCTATTTATATACGTGTGTCCATCATTGTCCATTGAGATCGTGGGAACCGAAATATTATTTTAATAATAATCTTCTGTTTAACACAAATACTAACAAATAATTTTAAATTCATTCATCAGTCCACATGGGGATATTTTCTGCTCTGAATGGGATATATGTAATTTTCAACGTGTACCACGCAAAAAAAAAGAGCGATTTTTTTAAATAAAATCTTAAATTAAGCGACTGTTATTGAAATGTTGGAAAAAAAAATATTTTATTCAAAAAAAAAAAAAATTTATAAAGGATTGTTTTGCTGTTATCACCAAAAATTTATTACGAAATAATGTTAAAAAAAAAAAATTAAATATTAGAAAACAATTAATTCGTTAAATTTAACAATGGTGCAGTTTCTAAAAGAAGTTACAGAATTTTAATTAAAAATGTGAAAATTATAAAATTAATTGAACTCATAAAGGTATCAAATTGAAAACTTTGAGAACATTTTTAAAGCTGAGAAATTCTTCACGTGCACAGTATTTTAAAATTAAATAACTCAAATTTTATCATTATTTATTACTTTTCTGATAGTTTTAAATTAGTATGTTGTTTAAGGAAAAAGGAAAAAATAATAAATTATAATCATATTGTAGTTATTTGAAATAATGATATAGATGGCAGATCAATATTTTTTATTCCTTCAGAATTAATTATATATAAAAGTTTCCCAAAAAAGACAAAAAATAAAGTTATAATAAATGAACAGTGTTATTAGGATGTGGTATATTTTAGTGTAATTTTTCTTGTTATTGTTCCTTTGGGCTGTCTATACTTTTTAATCTTTTATTTTCTTATAGTGTACCAAATCTATTTATTATGCCATTTTCTGCTTCTGGAGGATTAAATATGTTGTTTAATAATAAAATTAAGTGCTTTAACTAATTTTTTATGTATGTTGGCATGTTTTGTCTTTTTTAATCTTAGATTTTGATAGCTTCTGGTCATTTTTATTTTTTTTAATTTTTTTTTTAAATTCAATTTTATTAAATCGGCACTGGCAGATGTTAAGGAAAATAGATAAATTAAAAAAAACAAAAAAACAGTATCCTATTTAATTACAAACATTAACTATTTAATTACGAACATACACACATAATATTCGATATTTATAAAAAGAATTTTCTTTGAAAAAAAAAAAAAATAATAATAATAATTGCAATGTCTTTAAGAATTTCCCTTTGATCAATGCATTTTTTTATCATTCTGTTAAAAATAAAATTGAGTTAGGAATTTAATTTTATTGGTCTTAAAATTTCTTTTAACAAAATTCATAAAATTCAATGTTTTAAAAAAAAAACCAATAATATTTTATTTGAAATTGGAAAGTAATTGGAAACAATTACTAAATTAAGATTTGAGCAGCTTGGAAAGGAGATAATAACGTCATTGAATAGCAAAAATATAATAAGAAGAATATAATATTTTTATGACTGTGAGGTTTATTAGCTACTAAAAATTGGTCTAAAGAAAAAGATCAAAATAAGGATCGTTGGTTGCATAAAAAATTTAGAATCGTAATCAAATAATCAAGACATTATTTTGTGAGTGTGTATATTTGGTTCCTTCCCTCACAGCATGTCTGTTGTGCTCACCAGATAATAAAAATCTGAAAGCAGTCTCGACTTGTGATTGTTGACCGCTTATTGTAATGAGTCAAACGTGAAGCTTCTGCGGCGATACGCTCAAAGATGTAATTAACAAAGATGTTCATTATGCTTATAGCTTTTGATGATATTCCAGTGTCTGGATGTGCTTTTCCACTTGTTTTTGGAGGCTTTCTTCACTATTTAAATTTATTTTTTAACTTCGCTTCAATATTAGTTTGAGATTTAGTCAAATACTATTGAAAAGTATTATTTTTTTAGATGTAAAAAACAGGTGGGAAGGCCTTGAATAAATTATTGTATTTCGCAGTATTCTATTTAATTTATTATTTGTGGTCAAGATTCGTTTAGGAATTTTAGTTTTTAATAGTAATATTTTTTGCAGAAATATTTAAACAAAATAAAATTATTTTTTTGTTTAAAATATTTTTTTCAAAATTGTTGCCAAACTGTCTATTACAATTTAAGTAAGAATATTGCCATACTGTCTGTCAAATATTCTCGGATTTATTTTTTCGCTGAAAAATTCTCGTTCCGCTTCCGATTTAATAAAAAAAAAATTCCTATTTTTAATTTTCAATATTTAATTTCCAAAAATCTGTTTATTTTCAACGGAAAAACACTTTTGTGTAATGTCGTTTGATGTTCAAATAATTTTAGCTTTATTTTAAACAAACATTAGAAGGAATTGCTTGTAAATCCATTTGTTAATCAGAAAATTTTATAGAACAGGAGCCTTGGCTTTAAGTTGGCTGCAAGCTTTGAACGATATTCGAAAGTAAAGTGAGAAAACTCTCTCTAAGATTAATTAAAGAAATGAAACGTAAAAATAATATTTTCAAAACTAAAATTCGAAAAAAGAAAATATCAAGAATTTTCTTGAATATTGTTTGCTTTTTTTTTTTGGATAATTGGGTCAACACTTTCTAGGAAGGCTCTAAATTTAATAAAAAAAAACTATATTTATTATTTAAAAAACAAATCGATGTAAAACCTTTTACATAAACATACAAATATTTTTGTTTATTTAGATTTTGAGGAAAACTTTTTTCTTGAAAATTATGCTACTAATAAATTTGTCCCTCTTCATGTTTATTTATTATTGATTAGGCTTTATCAAAAAAAAAAAAAAAACTGGAAATACATCGAAATTGAAAAATATTTTGAAAAGAATAAAAAAATATTAATTTTACTTAATTTTACATGTAAAATGCAAATTTATTTTGAGACTTTTTCCAAAATATTTAACATACCTCAATTTCTTAAATGAAAAACAATCTTTTAGCTACTGGGGCTTAAATTTAATGAACATTGATTCGGCTTCACTTTTTGAGCTTAACCTGACCAAATAAAAAGATTTTAAGTGATAAAATTTCTTTTATATACTAGTTTTATTTAAATATAATGTAATTGAACATATATAGAATTTTACATCCGGTTTGCGTACAAAAAGTAAAAAGAATTTCAAGTACAAAATTTTAAAAAGGGTTTAATTTTTACTTTTTTATTTAAGTAAAAAATCGGACTTTAATATCTTTATTACAAATTTAGAATATTTTTCAAAATATTTTGTAATAATTTAATACTTTTAATTTTTGTATCTTTAACTTAATAAGAATAATTAAAATTTTTAATTTATAAGTTTTTTCTCTTAATTATTTAACACATTTTTATTTTAATTCATATTAGCTACATTATTCAAACATCCGGCGGCGCCAGTATCTAGAGAGAGAACAGAATAATTTTTATACCGTTTTATTGTTGGTTATTAACATTGATTTTAATGTAAAATATACGGCCACTTTTAATAAATTGCGATTGACCTGCTTCTGGAATTTGAAAAAATAAAAAAAATAAAATCATCATCAGAATACATAACACAAAAAAGAACAATTCTCAAACCGGATGTGACGAATTGTATATGATGATTGGTCATTAGTATATGAATATATAATATACGTTACGTACGTACTTCAATATTAACAACGAAAAAAAAAAACAAACTCTCTACAAAAAAAAAAAATAATAATAATCTCAAAGAGTTGATATTGGGCGGAAGATTTTATTAAGAAAATAAAAAATTAATAAATTTAAAAAAAATTAGTTAGACAAATGTGAAATTTTGTTCTAGACAATAAAAAAAAAAACTTTTCAGAAATTAGGTTCATTTAATTACTGAACATCATCAGAGCTGGGCACATTTAGTATTTAGTTGACATTGAGTTGTATTATTATAATTATTATATTATTATATTATTTAATTATTATGTTATTATATTATGTAAACCTCCTTTTTGACTTTTACTTTTAAAAATCAGAAATATCACCAACTTTTGCTGACGCCCGTTGTTAATACATCCTTACTAGTCGCTGGTCAATTTTTGAATAATCTTAAATAATTATTGTTAACTTCCGTTTATTTAAATCTACTTCCTTCCTCTATTTCCCTAATAATTCTATCTTTTTCGCACATGTGCTATTTCTATCTAAAGCTAACTTTAACTAGCTACATCATTTTATTCACGTCACTACCTATTGTAAAGTGTTATACGTCGCTAATATCAGTTTCACTACATAGTCGGCGCTTTTCGACATTATTAACCATCAGCACAAGAAAGCCATTACTAATTTTCGAATGACTTCACGACCCTTTCTGTAACAACTTCGACGGGATTTTTTCAGCTGTTACAATTATTATATTATTATATTATTATATTATTATATTATTGTATTATTATATTATTATATTATTATATTATTATATTATTATATTATTATATTATTATATTATTATATTATTATATTATTATATTATTTTTATTATATTATTATATTATTATATTATTATATTATTATATTATTATATTATTATATTATTATAGCAAGCACAAAAAGTTACCGGCTTAATTTGAATTCAAACATAAAACTATACCTATTTAATAAATAAAATATTCCTTCAAATATTCCATATAGTAAAGTATACTAATCTAATCAATAACTAGGATTTAGTGTTCTAATCACAATGTTTTTTTATTACAGTTTTTTTATTGCAGCCTAAGAAATAACCTTGAATTTTGAAATAATTTCTAAGATTTCTTAGAACATCCAATTCATAAATATTTCAATTGGAATTCTTAAATTATTATCTATGTCTAATTTCCTGACACAATTTTTTCAGTTATCATTTTTCAAATAGGTTAAATTAGCGTTAACTGACGGTGATAACAAAAAAAAAAAATTAACACCAGCTTACAAGTTTAGCAAAAAAAAAAGTTATATTTTTTCTTTATAAAATACTTACGCATAATTATATCTATGCAATTCAATTTAGAAGGAAATCATAAATTTTATATGGAAATCATATATTTTACTCACCTGAAAAGAAAAAAAAAAAATAAAAATAAAATTACATATAATATTAATTTCAAATTATTTGTAATTAAGTATTGGAAAATTGCTATATTTTTTTCAGTTTAATATTTTACTACATTAAAATTATAAATTTCAAGTATTTTATAATTAAATTTTCTCACGCTGGAGCTAAAGCTATTTGATCACATGAGAAATAAAGCTTGATAGCTTACTTTTAATGTTTTATATATATTTCGCAAAAACAAATATATAATATCAATTTAATCGAAATTTTTTAACTCTTTTAAGTACGTATATATAAAAATCTTAAATATTAAAAGTTTTATCAATGATTAAGTGTGATATCTTATATTCGTTTTACATAAAACAATAGGGTTCATATAAAAATCGATAATACACTACAAGTTACAAGATTTGAGGAACGAGGATTATAAAATCTATTCTTTTCTTCATTTATTTATATTTTTTATGATTGACTTGAACTTTATGTATAACATTTTTTACTTGTATCGAAATTTGAAAAATTATAGCATAAGCACAATACGACTCTTAAAGCATTTATGGAACAGACAATAAAATATTCATTTAATGTTTGTTTAGGTGTGTCTTGTCATTTGAAACGATTTGAGAATCGAGATAAATTTTGTTATATACTATAGATAGATGGAACTATAATATTGTTTTTTTCTAAAATGCAATAATATAGATTCAATGTTAAAAATTCTAGAAATTGATTTTGCAAGTCATTTAAACACTTAAATTTCATTAACTGTATCAAATCAATTAATTTGTCTACTAAATTCATTGTTTGGAATAAATTTGTTTTTTATCAAAAAAAAAAAAAAATGAAAGGAATTGAATACATTATATGTAAAATTAGTTAATTTGATGGTATTTTTTTAATTGGCAATAGAATAAGTTTATTGCGTATATGTTTTCAATAAAACACCCTCACCTTTTTTTTTCCATACATTTTTAAGAAATTAGTCAAGGATATTGTCTTAAGTCAATCAACCATATTTAGATAGTTTCAATAAAATTTGTGTGTAAAACTATTAAAACTGTTTTGTTTTTCGAATTTTTTTTTTAATGTTGTTGGAAATATCAACGTTTTTGAAGAAGTGAATTGGAAATTTGAGGTTACAATATCCAGTTAGATAGTATATCCAGGCCCGGTCCTAGCTGATTCGGCGCCCTGTGCCGATTTTGAAAATTGCGCCCAAAAGCATAGTATAAGTCATTTTCACGTCACCATTGAGGTAGACCAGGCCTGGGCAACCCGAAACATAAGCGAGCCAATTTTAAGAAATATCAAAAATTAAAGAGCCGCAAATTTTTTTAATAATTATAAATGTATATAAGAAAATCAATATATTTAATTTTTGATTTATATACCGTTTTAAAATATTAAAAATTAAATAAAACAATAATTTTGATTTATAATTATGAATTTTATACATTGTTCATAATATATAATTCTTCAAAATTAATTGTAATTTTAATGATGACACCCTTAATTGATTTTTTCAATTCTCGTCCGTCATTGAAACTTGATGTTTATTTTTACAAAATAATAAAAATTCTTTATTTGTAGTTTACAGTGGAAAAAAAATTCTTGATTTATAGTTTAGGGTGGAAAATTCTTTATTTGTAGTTTAGAATAAAAAAAGTTTAGGCCGGGTGAAAAAAAAAAATTGTCAGAATTGTTCTTCGAGCCGAATGCAGTGTAAAAAAAAATGATTTCCGGAGCCGCATAAATTTATGTTAAGAGCCGCAGTTCAAAGTCTGAATTAGACTATACTGAAGCGCTTTTTTTAACGAGGTATTCCCAGTAGTTCTAGTGCTAGTCCTGAAATAAATATACATACACTAGGTAGAAAAAGTCTGCGTACGGGCTCGTTTTCTTATTTTTTGTTCCACATGTTCCCAGTTTTTGATGTCATTTAAAAGGAATCTGTAAAAAAAAATTTTTTATCAAAATTTAAATTTTGAGAAATATCAATTTTTGGAAAAGTCTGCGTACAGCCGGTTTTAATGCCGCGTCTCAAAAATTAACTAATAATGTCATTTGAAAGGCAATTGAATGTAGATAATTTTGCGCCATATAATTTTATCTGTACGATAAGTGAAAGTGTCAAAAATCGCCTTTGAAAATCATAAAAAGAAGCGGTTCTAACATATTTTTCAGCAGTTCTAAGCTATAATTTTTGACACTTTCCCTTATCGTACAGATAAAATTATATGGCTCAAAATTACCTACATTGAATTGCCTTTCAAATGAGATTACTAGTTAATTTCTGAGACGCGGCATTGAAACAGGCTGTACTCAGACAGTTCAAAAAATTGATATTATTTGTCAAAATTTAAATTTGAAAAAAAAAAAAAAAAAATGTTTTCACAAAAAAACTTTTTTCATAGAGTACTTTTAAATGACATCAAAAACTGGGAACATGTTGAACAAAAAATAAGAAACGAGCCCGTACGCAGACTTTTTCTACCTAGTGTATACCAAAAAAAATATTTACATAAATACTATGTTGATTTTATTCTATGCTGAATTCTTATTTGCACATTATACAATGTGCAATTTGATCTCGGTATACAAAAAAAATTGTATACTGTGTTGATTTTTTTCTGGGTAGAGTTTTTTTGTGAACAGTAGCACAGTAGTCAATTTCGAATGGATTTGCATGTCCTTGACTACAAATCGCTTGGCGCCCTATTCGTTAGGCGCCCTGTGCAAGTGCACATCATCATAGATAAGATATAGTAATAGATGGCCCACTCAAAAGATCTACTACAGCGCCTGGTGGATTTGTGGAGGGAAGGTGAACTAAAAAAATAAAATTTTTGTAGGTGGCAATTTATTTCTAATATTTCAAATAAAATTATTAAAATTCAAATTTGCAGGAAAAAAAGGAGATTATGAATAAAAGATAAATTTATTTTTATAGCAAATTTTTTATTTTCTTAATTTTTTTAGTTTATATCACATTGTGTTCTAACATTTTCACTTAAAATTCTATTTATTTTATTGCAATAATTATTAATTAATAAATTAAATGTATAATCTTAAATTTATTATTATTATTATTTTTATTAATCTTAAATTAACTTAAATTCCAATAAATCCAACTTTGTTTTTGTTTTTTTTAAATAAAATCCACAATTAAAATTCAAATATATTCAACTTTTTTATTTATTTATTTATTTATTTATTTCTACTAGATATTTATAATTTTTTCTCAAAATAAATCACCTACACGTCCAAACGCTTTTATTTCAAAAAAAATAATAAATAAGAAAAAAAGCTCAGCCGGCTGGGTTGACAATAAAACAAAACGTAAACAAACAAGAGCGCCGCATGTGGTTGAAAGGTGAAACACATTATGAAAACTGAAATTAATTTTGTTCTAAGTGAACCTACCATGCACATCATGCACATATAGCAGGACCGGCCCTGAGTATATCTATAGTATACCAAGTTAAGATTGGAACTAGTTAAATAAAATATGATTCTGTTCAGACTTTGTAAAATAATAGTTTATAATAATAGACTGTCTTATTGTGAAACAACTGTTGGTTTCGAATTTTTGAACATCAAATTATTAATTAAAAAATAACAAAAAAAATACTAAAGTCTAATTTTAACTAAAATATTACTAAGTCCTTCAAACAGTTAACACTATGGGATCGTTTGTAATTTAAATTATAAAACAAAAGTATATTTAATTTTAATTTTGTAAAATTTTATCAAACTAAGAAATCAAAAAAAAAAATGTAAATTGCTCTTATTTATTTCTATTTCAAACTATATTCTTCAAAATATAAACAAATAAATTTAATTCTACATTTAGGTACATAAAACTATTTTTATAACTTTTTTGTACAGAAAATCTCTATAGTATTCAAAATTTTGATGATTGCATGTCATAATAACGATAATGTTGTAAATATAGAAAACAAAAAAAGGGTTGGCAAGTTATAAAGAGTGCGTGTTTAGCAAATAGAAATAATGATAAATAACAAACTTGTTGATTTTATATTTTAATTTTAAAGCTATGGTAGGTATATACTTATTTCATTTTCTATTATTTTTTTTTCGTTTATTTGGTGAGAAAATTACTAAATTGCATGAAAAATCAGCTAAATGATAATTTTAACACTTTTCGAAGATTTTATTTTTTTTATATTTCATTTTTAAATTACACTTATTTAAATAAATAAAATGATTGAAGAAAAACCTTAATTAAATTTGAATTTAAAATTAAATTTACGCTTCATGTATAATTAAAAAAAAATATATATTCTAGGGTACAATTTAATTAAATTTTCTATTTTTTTTATTGTGGTTAATATTTAAATTAAAAAAAAAAAAAAAAAATAAGAAGTGTTTGAGAAATTTTATATTGAAATATATATAAGCGTACATTTAATTTCTCTTTTATCTTAATATTAAATTCTAAGTTAAATAAAAACAATTCTAATGAAAAAAAATTTAAGTATTTTTCAAATAATATAATTTTGAATTTGAGAACCCCACAATCCTAGTATGTGGGTGATAATTACGTCGTCATTGTCATTAGATATAAGTTATTATTTAATTCAATTGTTAACATAAACACTAGAATTAGCTTAGACATAAACTAAGTATTTAAGCGCAGTATTTGACAGAAGGTTATCTGGGTTTTGTATGATAAAAATTTAGGAATTTATTTCAAATTTTCCACTTCAGAAGAGCTCGATAAAATTAAATAGTTAATATTCGATTAACGGCTGGAAGAGATATATATTCGATTAACGGCTGGAAGAGATATATAAAATCCCTTCAAAGTCTTGAATGATATAACAGATTACTAAATTAAAAAACGAAAATCTTTTTTTTTTTAAGGTTCCTACAAGTGATCTTTTATACTATATCTACTCATAATGTACTTATTAATATTAAAATGCATTCGCAGCTCAGTCAAAATAAAACTGAAACATTTTTAGGGCTCCTACAATAGACATTAATATCTACTACAATACGAAACTTTCATCAAAAAATTAAAAAACAAATAGCTTTTCAAATATATAAAATTTTAATAAAATTTTTTCCTGGACAGTTAAAAACTTTTAATTTCGGAATCGGAAATCGAATTTATTAAACAACAGTCTTGCCGGCGGGGCATAATAAAATAATGGACTAGTTACAGTTATTAATGCGATTTATTGAAATATATTTTGTTTTGTTTTATTTTTGATGGAAATGGAATTAATTTAAAATTATATTTTTTTTTTAAATTAACTGCTTGTATTACTTGGAAATAAAATTATAATAACCTTTATTATATTACAAAAAAAAAATTGTTTTTCAAATATTTCTCTATATATGCAAATTAATGTTTTCCATAGAACAAACAGCCTCTCTTTTTTTTTTTTTAATTTTCCCACTTAGAAAATTATTTACTGACTCGTAAAAATTCATAAAAGAACAACTTACGGGCATGAAATAAAAAAAAAAAAAACATATCGAATGGGAAATTCAATATTAGAAAATAGAAAATTTCAATAGGTTAGGTTTAAGTATTTTTCCTTATTGTTCAAAATTGTGTTAAAAACCATTATAATTTTCTTTTATTTTAATTGTTAAAATATTTTATAAAGATAAAAATCTTAATTAGTTTTTTCTTTCAGTTTTTTTTTTTTTTTTCAAAAATTAATAAAAAATTTAATAATAAATAATAATTAAAAATAAAATATTATAATTCACAACATAAATAACGGTAGAAAATCATATAAGAAATAATATTAAACAGATACTTTAGTTCTTTGTGATGTTGTTAAAATTCATTTTTTTTTTGATGAGTTATTAAATTTTATTAAATGTTTTTTTTTTTTTTTTTGTTAAACTTCTTTTAATTCTTTGTAAATGAATAATTATAAATTTAAGATAAGATATTAATCTATTAGTCAAAATACAGAGTGTTACATGCTATTTTTATACTTATGAAATTGAAAGTAAATTTAGATTTCTTCTAAAAATTCATTTAATATGTGTACATTTTTGTCACTATATAAAATAATTTTATAATTACAATTAAGTACATTAAATTTCAAAGTAAATATAGGCTTATTGTTATAATTAAAAAAAAAAGATTTACATAGTAATAATGAGATTCAATCAAGATTCCTTTAAATATATATTATATATAATCAAAAATTTATGATAATCCATTGTCACAATGCTAAAATGTTTAAAAAGTTAAAAAGTTCTGCCCACATAATATTTTGACATTTTATGGATCTGTCTTGTGTATAATTATTAATGTACATCCATCAAAGAATGAGTCCATCAGGAATCAACATTTCGAAAAACAGTATTGTAGTATAATTGCTATACTGTATCCTTGGTCTTTTATCTATTTATATGTGTGTATAACGCGGCGTTTATACTAGATGTTTTTGAAGATTATTTCGAAGATGTTTTTTGAATATATTTTCGTAAAAATCTTCGAAATAGTTTTCACTGTCCAGACTAAAATCTAGATTTTAGTTTGGATTAAAATTTTTTTCTTAATAAAACTATTTAAATTTTGATTTTAATTTTAAATTTATATGTTGAAATGAAAATAAAATAAACCAAAAATAATTTTTTTTATTTTCAGTTTTTCATCTATTTATTTTTTTATCTTTGACATTTCAATTTTTAAATTTGTTTTTCATTTTTTTCTTTTTATTTGACAGAAAATAATTAACATTTTAAGCAAGATTTTTAGTCTAGACTAAAATAAAGATTTTTTCGTTTTACACAATTTTTACACACACATTGAAAAAACATCTTCGAAAAAATCTTCAAAAACATCTAATGTAAACCCCAAGTAACAATGAAAGTCCTTATTTAACTTAGAAACTTTTTCGACTTTTCAAAACATTTTTATGCGAAATTTGTTTAAAACTATTATTAATAAAAACTAGGCTAGAGCGAAATAAACGTTCGTGGCTCGTATCAAATAAACTAATTATGAAAAACAAAATTAACTATAAATTTATTTTTCGTACTCTGTATTTTTTTGTGTGCCTTTGTTTTGATTTTTTTTTGGTATATATATAATTTATGACTAAATGAAACAAAGTGGAAAATTCTATTTTCTTTTTTCAGCAAATAAACTACTTTTGACCACATATTAAAAGAATTTTTTTTTTATTATTATTTTTTGCTTGTTTTAACATTGATGAACTTTAACAAATTTTTATATATATGTAAGTATATATTTAAAATGAATATAGCGTAAAAAAATTATTTAATAAGTCCCCATTGTCCAAAAAAATAAAATAAAAAAAAAAAACAAAGTCTTTAAAGGCGTTGAGCTAAAAAAAATTTTACGGATTGATGGGCATTAAGCTGAAGTTTTTTTTTCATAAATTCAAAAATCACGTCCGTATAGAGTTTTCATTAAATTGCAAGTACTAATTTGTTAAAAAACTTTATCTCAAATTTTTCATTATTCTGTTTCAAAATTATTTTAATTCTCGATATTTATTTTTCTACAGAATATAATTTAAAATAGTACAATAGTCCACCTCCTTCATCTACAAAAATCTAATAAAAACAGTTTGTTAGGGTTTTGTACATAATATTTCCACTTCAGGTTAGAATAAGATTTTTTTTTAACCTACGGAACACTTGGCGGAATTTAACTAAAAAAAATTAATACTTTCAAAAAATGTTAATCAATGTTTTTTATTATTGTGTAAAATTGAAATTAAAAAAAAAGTAAATAAATAAACAAATTTGAGAATCTAAGTTGAAAGTGGAAAATTATACCAGCAACAGCCTATAATGACCCTTTTTTATTTTAATTCTTAAATTATTTCTTACTTTAAATTTTAATTTATTTATTAAAAATCTTAATTTTTAATAATTATTTGTTTTCACGTTATTTGTTAAATAGTCAACTCTAACACCAATTAGACGTGAACGCCTGTTTTCAATGTGCATAGTTTTAAGCTCTTTCTAACCTGTATGCCTAATCTGTAAAAAAAAACTTTTTACCCTAAAGGGTTAAATAATATTTTGTTTAACATTAATTTAATTTATTATATTAAGTTTTAATTTATATAATTTTCTTGTTACAACATTTTCAGCTATTACCTACTGGCTTATTTTTGTTCATAACTATGCACTGAGTCCAACATTTATATCACAAAATGGTTTAGGAAATAAAAAAGTCTTATGCATATATTCTGGAGATTAAACAACAAACTTCAAATATTTTTGTGTAAAATTTTGTATTTTTTAGCCACAATCAATCGATTTTTTTCTTCAAAACAAAATTATATAAAAAAAATTATTTTTATATATATAAAACCCACTGTGTCTGGCCAGTATCAAATATTTTAATTATTCCAGATAATTCAAGAAAATAACTAAATAAACAAAATATCAATAAAAACATAGGAATAGAAAATAATGAAAAAAAAATAAAACTTATATAATTTTTTCCAACGAATTTTGAATTTAAAGCAAACAAAATTATAAAAAAAAAATCAAATTTTTTAATTAACTTTAGAGCTACCAAATTGTCTACATTATTTTTTTTATTATTCTTAAAAATTTTGGTAAATAATTTGTTGCATTATTTGTTTATAACCAGATCAGAAAAAAAAAATTCATAGAAGAAAAATCGAAAATAAATATTTTGATACAAACTTCAAAAACCCCCAGCTGTGCAAGTGGCGCTATAACTTTTTTTTTTCATTGGGGTTCATAAATTGATAACCCAAAGTGATTAAGAATGAATACCAGATCTCGAAGTTGTTTTTTTTTTATTCATTATATAAATATATTTTATGTATATAAATTAATAGCAACAGTAACAGACTAATTAGCGCCAAGGCAAAAAAAAAAACAGTATATTAACTATAGTAAAATTTATTTTATTGTTAACTAAAATTGTGACAAATTCAATTTAAGGATTAAGTACATTTCTTCTTTTGACAACACTTAAGGTTTTATATAGAAGTAAGTTAGATCAAATTTTATTTCAATTTTAGTCAGATAAAATATTGTGTTGAAAATTGATGAGGATTTGATGAGCATTGGACCCTTGAGTACATATAGATAATTTTGATTGATTATAAGATTGAACAATGAGTATTATTAGAATTACCATATTATACCGTTCGAATTTCATATAAAATTTGGACAAAACATAATTTCCAATAATTTTTCATTTAAATAAAAATCAAATTTTATTTTCATTTTTAATATATATATTCACTTTTAATATAAATTTCATAAAGAAAGAAAAATAATATATTTAATTAATAATTGTAGAAAAAAATAATTCCTGCTCTCTTAAAATAAAATAATATTTGTACATAAATATATATAAAAATATTTGTACATAAGCAATTCGTCTAAAACAGTTCATCTAAGCTCAATTCGTCGAAAACAATTTGTCTAAAACAATTAGTCTAAAACAATTCATCTAAAAACAATTAGTCTAAAAACAATCAGTCTAAAACAATTCGTCTAAAATAATTCCTCTAAAAACAATTAGTCTAAAACCAATTTGTCTAAAACAAAATCAAGTAGTCACAAAATTGGTCCACAATCAGGGATTACAACCCTATTTAACAAAATTTTGCATGTAAATTGCGACGAATTTTTTTACTACTTAATTTTAGACGAATTGTCCGCTGATTCCGTCAAATTGAATATTAAATTAAATATTAAAAATATAATAAATTAAAATTTTTTTTCTTTTTAAATTTAAATTGAATAATTTAGTTGAATTTGATATAATATAGTTTTAATAATTAATTTATTTCAAACGATTTTCCTTCTGAAACGAACTACTTTAGAAGAACTGTTATTAGATGAAAAGTTTTTAGACTAATTGTTTTTAGACGAATTGCCCTTTTAGACGAAATTTTATTAGATGATTAATTTTTAGACGAATTGCACTTTTTATAGACGAAATGTTATTAGATAAATAGTTTTTAGACTAATTATTTATAGAGGAATTATATTAGGCGAATATTCCGGATACCAAATAGATCATATAAAAAGAAACTATATGCACAAATTATTAGTCGCATAGAATATATTGTATATTATGTAAATTAATTTTCATTTCCGAACATTTACTGACAATAATTTGATTGTTATAATGTTACAACAACTAAGTTATCGAAATAGTTTAAAAGGTCTCTGTAACCGAATAAATAACTCTCTCCATTATTTCCCCATATTTTCGGAATTACATTCTGTAATTATTATATGTTTATTTATTATATATTATATAAGGAAAATTACATGAATAATTATAGTAACATTTAAAACTTTTTAATTTTTGTTCTACGAAATAATTATTATATAAAATGTGTAAAAAAAAAAAAAATCCCTATTTAAAAAATAAAAAAAAAAATTTAAATGAACAATTAGTACCATTTTAAAAACTATTTAATTATTGTGTTATGAAATAATTAAATTATTTAACACCTTTAAGGTGCACTAGTTTTATTTTACCATAATATTAATAATTTCTTTTTCTTCTTGCTGTTGATTTATATTTTCATTTCATGACAAAGGTTGTTGTTTACATTTTTTCACATTTCATAATTTTCATTTTTTCTTCTAAAGCGCCCACTGTTTCTTTAACATTTTTCTTTTTTAAGGTTTTTTGTTCTTTTTTATTTTTTTTTTTTCATAATTTTTATTTTGTTTTTATTTGTAATTCTAAAATGTAAATCATAATTTTAAATAAGAAATGAGGAAAAAAAAAAGTCATGAGCGCACGACAAGATTCAATGCTTTTTATAATGAAGATTAATGAATGGAAAACATTTTTCATAAAATAGAAACTATAAAAAAAAAAAAAAAACATTAGAAATAATTTTTGAACAAATCAAAAAATTTGAATAAATGCATAAGATTTTTGTAATTTTAGAAAATTGTCAAAGATGGTAATTACTTATATGCAAAATTATTTTAAAATTTAATACGTTTTAATAATGGAGATAAAATAAGTCAATGTGTAAATTTTATCAAAATCTTTGCGAAATTTTTCTTTTTTTAGTTTTCGATCATTAGAAAGGAAGGAATATCTTTCGGCTTGTAAGCAAATTTACTTGTTTATCTTAGATTATTTACTGTCCTAATCATCTACAACTTTAAAATGATTACTTGAAAAAAAAAATCCTTTCCTTTGACATATTCATGATGTCGTAATAATTGTTTAAATTTTAAATTATCCGGAAATATTTTATTATATAGCTGCATTTAAATAATATAATATGAACTTAATAAAATAAAACTGAATATATAAAAATTTAAGATAAATTTATTTATCTTTCTACGTATCGGCTTTCCTTTTTTGCATAATATAATGATGGAAATCATACTATAATTATGTTATGTTTTTTTTTTCTTAGTTAAATAAAAAACCTTTCTTGATATCAAGTTTTTTGTCATAAATATTTATTACATAGTGAATTTTAATTGAATCATAAAAATTAACATAGTACTAATCTTCTAATTAAAATTAATTAATTCTTTTGAAAATATGTATAATGATACTAGAGAAACATAAACCTTAGATTTACACTGTTTTGAATTTTAAATTTTTTTTTTAATTGCTTTAAATTTATATCAAATGTTATTTTATTAAATTTAATACATTATTATTTAATTGATTATATATATATATATATATATATATATATATATATATATATATATATCTGCACCCTATACATATTATCTTAATCCTAAAAAATGTTTCTGTTTTTCTTTTTAATGGCCATCAACACTTTAAACAAACATTATATATTTATATTGTTATGTATGTATTCATAAAAAGAGAATTGACATTATGTTGGGGATTCGATTTTATGAAATAAATTTCAATTTATAATAATTTCAATTGCCAATATATTAGGAATTCGATTTTATCAAAATTTATCGTATAAAGTTAGTGTCTGCCAATAATCAACATGCTTTGAAATATTAAAATTCAGAAATGGCAAGAATTTGGCAGATTTTAAATAGAAATCAATCAATTGATATTATTTATTTGTTCGTTGTTCATGCTTTCATATTATTATTACATTATTTTACTCTAAGAAAATCAGTGTTTCCTAATACATATTAATTTTACTAGCGTTCTGGATAACAAACTTTGCAATATAATAAAATTAATAATAAGTATTTCATTAAAATTTTTTTTAAACCTAAATAATAACTGTGATTACAAGCATAACACAAAATTTATTATTTTTCATTTGTAGTCTAATAAAGTGATGCTGAAAAACACAGGAAAAAAAATACAACACAACGAAAAATTATTTGATCACGTTTTACAAGTTACAAAAATATTTTATTTTATATTATTTTCCTCTCGACTTAAAAACTTTATTTAAAGATATTATTATGTACGTTTGTAAATTTTTTTTTTAAATTTTTTTTTGCTTGCATAATATTCATTGATGGTTTTTCATTGTGTGTCGAGATCATTGAGTAAAACGTATTAATGTTTGTCCATTTTTATGAATGAAAACTGGATTTGCTACTTGTTTTAGCAGAAAAAATAAAGATTTTTTTTTTTAATATGTAACTTATATATGTTGGTATACAACATAATAAAAAATATACAGATATCCTAATCACAAATATAAATTGTAAAAGCAAGAGCAAAAAACGCCAGGTGAACATTATAAAAATATTACAAATGATGGCTTTTTTGCATAAATGCAAAGAAATTGTAAATACGATTATAGATAAAATAAGATTTTTATTTGTTGTTATTCGAATTAAATACTTACGTATATGTATAATGATAAAAATAAATTTTAGGAGCGAAATAAAAAATAAATTGCAGGATTTTCTTTTATTTTAAATCTGTGAAAGGAAATTGGGTAAAATCTAGTGCACAAATACCTTTTTTTTAATTTCTTTAACATATATCTTTGAATATTATAACTTATAATAAGTATAATATACAAAATAAAATTACGAAAGAATTAAACTATTAAAATGTAAGAAATCCCTTTACTAATAATTCGTTTAGGGAAATACCTCAAAAAACCGCCTTAAACTTATAAATTGATCAAACTAGCAAATTCAAAATAAAACAAATAAATTAAAATCCAATATTTTGGGAACAATTAAAACAAATTTAAAAAAGTATTAAAATTAAAAGAGCTTGTTTTAGAAGCTCCGTCAGGATAGGCTTTTCAACTTTTTCTGTCTAAATTTTTTAGAATATAATTTTGTCTTCAAGTATCTAAGTTTTGGTTGAAAATCCGAAAAAAAAATTATATACTGGACGACATCAGCGTTTACTCAACATCAGTATTCAACAGAAAGAGCGAAAAGTTAAAGGCACAGAATTTTCGAAATTCTTACGTTTTTGAAATTTGATGTGTATCTTTTATTTTATTTGAAACAATTAAACACAAAACAGGTACTCAGGTACTGAAGATTGTAATTTTTTTTGTTTTTGAAATGAAAACAATCCCTTATATTTCTTTGACGTTTGCAGAGTTCACAATATAATTAGATAGCATCAAAATATTGTGTGCAAAATTTCATTACAAATATGTATAACGTTCTTATTTGTATTATAGTTGTACAAATCGAATAAGTGAAACATAAAACTTTAAAAAATGAAGGTGATGAACAAAATGTCAAATGAATGTGGTGTAGTAATGTAGTGTAGAAAAAATTGTGTTTAACTGATTATAAATAGAGGATTTCATATTATGAACATCATATACATTATTTTATATGTAATGCAAAAAATTCAATTATTTAAATTTTTATTAATTTTTTCCATTCATATAATCATTTATGTATATTTTTACCTCTACCATATACTTTTTTAATTCAATTTTATTTACATTTTAACTAACTATAAGTCCACTGTTATATTTTGCTTCTATTTAATTATATAGTGTAAACGTATATTTGAATGGACAATATATTTTTGCTCTGATCTCTTTATATCACAATATCATCATGCAATGCTGAATTATTATGATGATCAGAAAAGAAAATCTATACAATATACATGTTTATTCCATCGTCCATAAAAATATTGAACTTATGGGCTATTTTTTGTAATTTTTTTTTTTTTTATTTCTGAATGGATATAACAAGAGGTTATATGACCTGCTATTATGGTTCATATAACAAGTTACTTTCTGTGACTACTATACTATTAAAGAGTAGTTAAGTATATTTCGCATCAACCACCTGCTCTTTTTTCATCTAGGTTTATTTTGCATGCAATTTTAATCATGTTCTGCACTAACTTTTTTTTTTGCATAGACACTTTTGCCTGTAAAATTAATATAAGTTTATTTAATACCAAAAACAGTGGGTTTGTTAAAATTCGAAAATATTCACTCTTTCTTAAAGTATAATGTATACAGTAACAAATAAAATATAGTAAGAAATTTTAAAACTTTATACTTATACAATAAAATAACTTAGACCAATCCTAGTTATTAATTGTTTAAGTTTTTATTTAAAATGATGTCAATGATTAACAAAACATAGGTAATTATCAAACTTAAAAATTATGGTTTAATTGTAGGTATACTTCGTTACTTGATAGTCATAGTCAAAGCCCCGAATAATAATCATCTGCATCAAATACATGCGTTTAAACAATTTTCCAATAAAAATATGGAGAAGCGTGTTAAATAAAAAAAAGAAGAAAAATAAGAAGTTTGCCCGCAATCTGTATTTATGAAAATAGATTAATTTACTGCATTGAGATAAGTAAAAAAAAAATATTAGGTAAAATGCATTTTAATATATTGAAAAATTACTTTATGGAAGGAATATTTTGGTATTTATGAAGTAGAAAGTATTTTTTTTTTTTTCAATTTTTGTTAATACAGTTTCTATTTTATTGAGAGAATAAATATTATACTACTTCTGGCAGACACTAAAAATTTAGCATCTGCTAGAAACAGTGTGAGGTATTTAGATTAGTACTAAATTTAATGCAGCTCTCTTTAATTAAAATTAATTAATTTAAACTCATTTATCAGTTCTTTTACACATTCAGATTTGATGCCTTATAAATAATAGGATATTTTAAATGATAATAGTTCCCAAACATATAAATTTCGCAAAATAATTTTTCTAAAAATTAATTACAAATTTTATAACTAGTTATTTCTACAATATAATTAGGTACGTACAGAGCTGGACTGGACTAACAAACTAGCGGGAGTTTCCCGATGGGCCGTGCCAAAATCCGTTGTCTAAAATTGTAATCTCTTCTTTTAATTTTTTTTTTAAGTGTGAGAAAATTTTTTTATTAAGAAAAATTTGAATTTCCCGGTCCTAAATTCATTCCCAGTCCAGCCCTGGGTACGTATATATCAATTTTCTTTATAAATATATAAATAATTTAACATCTATTCAAAAAACTTTATCTATGTTTTAAAAGTAATGAAAATATACAGAATTAATTTTTTTCTATAGATACCTAAAACATACCTGTTTTAAAGATTCTCTAAAACTAAAGAGTAAATGTATTTTCTTAAGAAATGTCAAACTTCTGAACAAATTTACTACATCAAAAAATATGGTGAAGTATTATTGCAATCAATTAAATTCAATTGCCAAAGTGAATTTTTGTTTTATAAATAAGAATGGCTAATTTAGACGAAGGCAGATACGATGCAATTCCGACAATTTTTTTGATAACATGCAATTCGAAAAATGTAACAAATTATTTCGATATATCCCTCAAGAGTCAAGTTGGGAAGTTTAGCTTAAAGCTTTATTTAAAAAAAACAATATGTACTTTTTAAAAGATGATATATTTTTTTAAAAACCAATTAACCGACACTTGTTTTAAAATACTATAAGTAGGTATACTTCCAAAGATAAAGATTTATTAAAAAAAGAAAACTTGTTCAAACTTAAAAAGAAATATTTTTTGTTTTGCTTTTCGAGATGATGTTTAATAGGAAGAATTATTTGCAAACTATTTTATTTTGACATTTTTAAAACATATTTATTTATTTATCTTTATATAACTGTCGACAATATTTAATATTTAAAAAGAAAATGTTAACTTTAAGAGATCTTGAAATTTGTTCTTGTTAAACGCGCGTGGCTTAAGAAACCAACAAACATTTCATTCATTTCCTTTGGACACAAAAAAAAAAAAGTTGTATAAATCTATTCGGTGTATTTTTTTTTATTATTACTATTATTATTATTCATTTAATTCATTTAAGTATATTTGCACTTACATGTTATAGGTATAAAACTATGGTATTATGTATTTCATTCTTAAAGTCCGAAAATGTAGAAATTCTCTATTTTTCTCAGTATAACTTGAATGAAATAAAATAATAAGGAATACCTAATAAGTTTTTCACTGCGAAAACTTTACTTTATTCACTTCACATACATTAATTTTAACTATGAATATACTAATCTGCATACCTACATATTATATGTAAATGCAGAATATGTTTTGTATTTGATATTGATCGATTACCCGCATCTGGATTAGTTTTAGTGTTTCTATTTATTATTTTGTCTTTTTTTTACATTATTTTTAATAGATTTATTAAAATTTAAATTTACAATAAATTCTTACAACAAGATCTTGAGATTTGCTATGCAAATACTGAGTGATCAATTAGCCCTTTAAGATCAGCCTTTAAAATACTATGCTAACTGACTTTTTTCCTGTAAATGTATTTTAACTGAATTTTCAAAACCAAATGTAAGTCTTAATTAAAAATCCTAAATTTCTTTGTTCTCATTATTCTTCGAGTATATAGACAACAATTTTTTATTTTGAATATTGTTATCTCCAAGTAATATTTAGACGGGTTGAATGTTTATTCCATTTGTTTTTCAATATGTTGAAAGCTTTGATACAGATATATAAGCTAACATATCATTTATCATCAAATAAATTTTCAACATATTACTACACACTACTCAACTTGTATGCACTCTCACAAAATATCAGAACATTTGATTTTTCCAAAACAGGTTGAAGGACTTTTTGAAAAACACTGGTAATTACACTGCATATGAGTAAATCTGTAAAATCAAGTTGATTAAAAACGTTCAACGAATCACAACAGAAGAAGACAAAATCTGAAAATAATATTTTAATTTAACGTTCATAAAATGTATGTGTTTCTCAAACTTAAATAATTTTCTTTCAATTTTATTGACCGTTTTGTTGAGGAAATTAAGAGGGAAATTTTGCTGAATATGAATCAAAATAAATATCCCATTTTGAAAAGCACTGAATTTTTTTTATAAACTACATAGTTAATGAAAAGCTGCAATGCGTTGTGCACATTAAAGATTTTAAAACTTCACAAACTAGCAACAAACTTTGATATCAACATTTTCATAAATATGTGCATGTACATATAATATATAATCATTAATATTTTTTTTACTGAATATACAAATAAGATTTAGAATACAAACAATACAATCTTACAAATCCGAAACACCGCAATTTTGAAAAATTGTAATTTCATATTCTCCCAAATCATAATTTATTTTTTTATAGTACCTATTGCATTTATGATGATGTGTAGCTAGATAATTTTTGGTAGTTTGATTTACCTAGAAAACCGACCGATGTCAAGGCCGGAGAATGAATAATATTGCTATATTATTCGTCCATTCACCATTATTCTAGGAATTTTTTCCGTTTTTAACTGTAGTTCCCCGAATATTTTTTATTTTGAAATTCAATCAATTACCCTGAAAAGATACTCATTTCATTATACCTAATGCTAAACTCTTACATTATTTTTTTACATGAATATTAAAATAGAAAAGGACTTTAGTTTTTGCTTAATTATAGGTATTCTAATTTATTATTCTGTAAGTTCGGAATATCTCAGAGCAGTTCACACCAGAAATCCGAAAACACTTATCTTTTATTTGGAAAAAAAAGTGAAATCAATACAGAAACTGATTAAAAACTGTTTAATCAATTAAAAACTATGCCAATTATAAACAGTTTAAAAGTTAACTTACTTAAAACTAAAACGTAAAAATAAGACTTCATAAAACTACAGAATAAGTCATTATTGGATACACTTACGTTTTTTTTTGTCCATAAGTTATAAGTTTAGAACTTCAAGAAAAATGAAAAACTGTCCTTCAGCTTTACACTAAAAAAAAAGTTTATAGTATTAAAATACTTGGCCGATTTCGATCGTAGTAATGCCAAAATATGCGCAATATTTGCTATCAAATTAAAGTACGGGATTTTTCACACTTCGGACGCCGTAGTAAGAAGTTCTCAACTGGTCAAGCGTCCCCATTACATATTTTCATTATTTTAATTTTCTTTTTTGTAATGTTAATTAAATTAGTACCTATCGTTTAGAGCCAAAAAAAAAATTAACCCCCATTATGTCCAAAGCATCGAACTGTGAAAACGGATTACATTGATAATTTTAACTTGAATAGACATTTTGGAATCGGGCTCCATCCATACTTCATCTATGCTCTATATGTTTATGTTTAATTTTTTCTTTCTTTTAAAATTAAAAAAAAAAAAACCAATGAGGTTTTGATAAACTATACCCATACCTAATAATTTAAAGTTTATTTTTCTGTCAATTTAAAAATGACTTAGTGATTGACTGTCAAATACACTAATCAAGATAATTATACAAAGTTTTTAGTTGTTTTTCTTTATCCTCCTACGATATATTTTATATATGTTCTTAAGAGAAAAAAATAAACAATTTTTTCTTTTCTTCATGAATTTAATTTTTATTTTATTTTACAATTTACTCATTCATAAAAAATAAGAAAAAAATAAGAAAACCAAAATATATTTTTAAGTTTTCAATTTTAGAGGAAAATATTGAATTGCAAGTTGTTATTATTGTTGTAAATTATTGTGTGGATAGACAATTTCATTCAACAATTATTTATTAACTCTGTGTAGTATGTAAAAAGTTAACGTATTTTTATTTCTTAAGATTTTCTTTTTAAATTATCTCTAATTGAAAAATATTATATGGAAAATAATTTTAGCTAATAGGTCATTTGTATAATGTTAAAAGAGGTGAAGAAATGCTGAAAGAATTTATTTTTTATAGAACATAAAAAAATATTTAAATTTTGAAGGGAACATTTTAGTAAAAATCAATTCGATTTTCGTGTTTCATTATTATGAAAAACTTTCAGGAGTCTAAAAATAGAACACATTATTTACACATTATTATATTTTTTGTAAAAATAACTAGTAAGTAACCAGAAATGCTCATAATTTAGCTTAAGATTAACCTATAATTTTATTAAAGACTAGTTATAAGCGCATGACCGTTATTTAGTACGGCTAGAAAAGCTCACTAATTTAAAACAAAATTATTCAATTCTGAATTATACTATACCCATTAGGTTGGTCGTGCGTAAAGCGCAATTTAAAGGTAGTACTAAAGATCGGGTAAAATATGTTTTTTCATATAAAATTCTACATGAGAAAAATTCTAAGGCAATAAGAATTAAAATGAATACATATAAACGATATAGTTTTCAAAAATTACAAAACAGGTCGTCTGAGTATATGTAAAAAATCTAATTTCTAATTTACACATGAATTACACAGGAAGAATTGGCTGAAGTTCGAAAATGATTTGTCTTTTACCAGTAAGACGTTTGAAGAAGTTCTGTTGTGTTTGAAAGCAGTTAAAAGTATTAAAGACAGACGGACAGAGAATCAGATATCGATTTAAATATATATTAGATTAGAATAACAAATTAAGATAAAGGAATTAATATATTATTTAATTAGTTAGTAAATTGACCATTAAATGGTGTTATAATTATAATAATATTAATTTATGTGAATTTTATATTTTTCTCTACTTACTATAAACGCACACAATATCAATTAATGTACGGAAATAAATTGTTATGATAGCATTAAACATAGTTGATTAAAAAATGAATGAATTAAAAAATAAAATTTTTGATTTCATTCATAATTTGAGAAATTTGGAAGTAAAAGTAAATAGAAAAAAAAAAAAACAAGATTGTCATTAAGTTTTCATCGCTTATTTATATAAATTATTTAATTCTTCTACTGATAACAAGTTTAAATACATAAACACATTTATCTTTATTTAAATTTTATTAAGGCTTATTTTTGTATGGTTTATTACTATGAAATAACTGAACAGTGAATATAATTTTGATTTTTTATATATAGTTACAGTCCCCAAAGCTTGCGAGTTAGAATTTAATTAGAATTTCCAATTTATCGTAATTTTATATACCAATTAGAAATTCATTGTTTTTCTGAATTAAATTGAATTTTTTTTACGATTTATAATCGCTTGGCGACTATTTTAGTTTAACATAATTTCGAACTCTCATTATATAACTACTTGTTCTTTTTGTTTGAATCAATGAAACAATTTCAAATTATTAATTTAAACGTAGTTGAACTTAACAGGCAAAACATAACCTGTGAAGAATTTCTAAGCTTAACCAGATATCGAAAATATTAAACTTTAATATTGGAATAACTTTTTGGAATTTTTAATTTAATGAAATTAAGAACATAACTTTTTGGTTCTATTAATGCGTTAACAATATTATATAAAACATGCGTACATTAAGTTTTTAATATACATAAAATATTCAAGCCGTAATGTAACATATATACATATATAAAAACCTTTTTAGAGTGATTCGAAATTTTAATAAAATAATATTATAAATTAGTTCAAATATATTCTACTTCACCGGTTCATTTTACTTAACTTTGTAAAAATACCGTCCGTCATAAAAAAAAATAACGTTGCGAGCGAATTTTGATTTGTGTGGATAGAACTTTATTGTGCATTATAAAAAAAATATGTTACACAGGAAAGTAAATAATTTGACATTACATCAATATATTAATATATTAATATACTTGAAATAAAATCATACTTTTAATTTTAAATATTGAATATTAATAGCTAGAGTCACACTAATTCTCAAATATACATCCAATAATAAGTATATAGTATATACGATTATTTGGTATAGTATCAGTGACAACAGCTGACACAACAGAAATAAATCATTAAAAAAAGATTGCAAAATTTTTTTTATTTATTTCAAAAAGGCAAAAAAAAAAATAAAAATTCAAAGACTTAGTGAATTAAGAATTAAGTAAAATAAAAATTCATATTTAAAAAAAAAACGTATTAAAATCTTATTCACCATCTCATTAAAAACGAATAAAAGATAAAAAAAAAAAGCAAAGAGCGCATACTCTAAAAATATTTTTCCCTTATGGCAATAATAGTAATTTCTTTGCAATAAAAAGATGAAAATATTTTCATTCATAAAAAAAAATATTGAGGCGAATTCTGTTTTATTTTTTTATTATAGTTTTGTGTTTTAAAACAAGTTTTTAAAGAGCTGGAAAGCATATTACCCTGGGCACAAAAGAGTACATTAACAACAGCCGCCCTTTTAACTGTTTGAGATAGCAACAAAAACCGCTTCCAATTTTTTTAAAAAGAATTCCATAAATTTAAATAGAAAGGCTAAAACTTTTACGAATTAATAAATTTATTTAATTGAGAATTGTTTAAAAAGTAGGTAATAATGTAATTTCAATTATCAACTTTCGTTACTTCTCACAGAAACTATCTAAAAATTATTTTTATTTAAATGAAAGTCCCTTGAGCTATCAGCTAAAAGCTAAGCTTTCAGTTTTCAAAACTAAAAAAAATTAGCGAAATTAAGAAAGTTTGAACGCAGAATTAGTATCTTAGATACATGAGGACTAACTAGTTACTGAGCTATAGTCAGTTAATAGATTTAAAAAGAAACAATTGGCTACCCATTAGGATACATATATTTTAAAATTTACACTTTGTTGTATATGGAATTGGGTCAGAAAAGATTCCTTATCCTCTATATAAAAGCACGCGAACACAAATATATAATAGATAATAAATATATAATAAGTACTTACTTTAAGTAATTATAATGAATAAATAAGTAGTACCTGCAAATAGGTAATTAAGTAATAACGCATAATTATTATTATTTAAATTTGATCAGCAATTGTTATGATGACGTTTATTTCAACTTGAAATTAATATATATGTGTACTTAAATGAGATAGAAAAAAAAGATAAATAATAAAGTATTATTATTACAAAAGGGATATCAAAAGATACAATTTATAAAAATAAAAAGCCAAAATAAATAAAAACATAAAAATAAATAAAAATTAAGGAGTCCATGAATAAGTTTTATTCATAAAAAAAAGAAAACGATATTGGGGTATCTAATATTTATTTATTATTAAGCAATTTTAAATCTTTAATTCTAAATAATTTTTGTATAAATTTTTAGAATAGAACATTTTTATGATATTCTGCTTTTCACTTTAATTTTAAATTTAAAATTATCATCCCGCATGTAAATTAGTAGAGCTTTTAGTACTATTCACAAATTCCAAATATATAATAAATCTAAATACATACTTTTTTTTTTATTTAATTTGAACTTTAGGTTGTTTAACTGACGTTAATCAGAATGTATATGTTGATTCTCATAATTTTCTTTATTTATTTGAAGAAGTGACATTCTTCTTAAAATTACTTAAGAAAAAATAATTAAGATTTGAATATGCAATATGAGCTCTTTTTTTAAAGTTTTTAAAAATGATTACTATAAAAAGGTAGTAAAATAATAAACAAATTATATGAAATGATATTTTTCAAGCAAAAATGAACTTTATATTGAAAATTTAATAAAAATAAAATTCTATTTATTATAATCAATTCATTTTATATTAGTTATTGTAATTCTAAAGTTGTTTTATTGATACCTGAAAATTAGCATCGAATATAAATAGCTGTCTTTTAATTCAGCTGTACTAACTGAAGAAAAAATATTAATAATAAAGTCAATAAAATTTATTTTCAATTTTCTACATCATATAAAAAGAAAAGTGTATTAGAAAAAAAATTTAGAATTTTATTATTTAAATATGAAACTAGAACGACTGTAAAATACGGTGTAGACTCTTGTTCGCGTTTATACAAAAAGAAATTGAAACCGAACTATGTTTTAAAATTGGAAAAGTTTTCCGATACTAAGCTAACATTTAAAATAAATTCACTGTTTTCTACCAATTAAAAAAAAATAATAATAACTAAGATAGCGTAAACATTTTATTTTTCATCAAATTGATAAAATGTATTTAAAAGAAAATCCAAAACACCACCAACTCAAATGCATTTTAAACGTTAGTGCTTATATTTATTTATCTTTTTTTTTTTAATTTTTTTTTTAATTTTTTTTCAAAAAAATAAAAGTGAATATAAAGAAGAAAAGACGTGAGAAGAATTTTATTTTTTTTTTGTTTGAAAACGAAGAACATATGAATTCAAACATAAAACTCAAACTGGTAAATTTTACATGGCATATAAAAATTTATGAATGAAAATGAAGTATAAATGTTATTTTTATAATAATTTCATTAAGAAAAAAAAAAATTATTATTAATATACAAAATCAAAATGAAAAAAGAAAAAAAAAATAATAATAATTTTAAATACAAAATATTTTAAGAACGGCCACTTTTAATAAAATGCACTTTTATTTGAATTATCAAAATGTTTACAATTTCAAAAAAATTAATTTATTTTATGAATTGTTATTATGCTTGTAATTAGAAAAATAAAATGCTTTATTAATAATTTTAAAATGTTCACACAAAATGAATTCAAATTTTTTTTTTTATTTTATGTTTTACTTCAGATACAAGATTTGGTATTGGAGAAAGAAGGTTCAACAGTGAGACATGACTGTTTAAACGAAATTATTTACACTCTTCTTAAAGAAAGACCTGTCGTCCGCCAGTAGCGCTCAAAAACTGTTCAGATAATGGCAGAGCTCGTTCGTAACATCTGGGAATTTTTGAAGTATTAATAACATTTAATAAGTTTGTAACAATTCCTACGCATACATTGTTAGATAAATTTGTTTTTAAATTTTATTACAATTGTTTTAAAAACTCGAGAATTCAATCTGGCGAAGTCAAACTTTCTGTAAAGATAGAATAAATGAAATTTTTAAATGTTAGAAAAACTTAGATATCAATTTTCTAAATAACAGTGAAAAAGTCTAAAAATTAAAATTGTAAAAATATTACACAAATAAAATAAATGAATTTATTATACCTAATTAAAGCTGTAAATAAATTCATAATTTTTTTGACACCTAATAAGAATTCAGAAAATATGTTATGCATTAGTATAAGATTGACAGTTCAACATAACTATGATTTGTATTGTGACATTGTGACGGCCATCATCTGTTCAAGTCATAGAAATTGAAAGAAAAATTGTTACCAAAATAGAATGATGACAATGTTGTCTCATGAGTATAATATATACTTAATAAAGAAATAAATTTGTTTTATTACACATAAAAAACGATAATCCAAAAAAAAAATTAGCGAAAAATGCATGAATGGCTTTTTTGTAAAAAGTTTTTTTTTTTTTTTTAAATGCAATTTATGCAAAATATTGTTTTTGTACATGAATATAATAAAATTTGATTCTGAGAAGAAAAAAAGAACGTAAAAAAAATGTGTGTACAACATTTGCATAAAACGTATTTTTAATCACCCATTAAAAATATTAATCAAAATCTGTAAAATGGATTTAACTTTTAACTCGTCAATGACGGGAACGATGGTAGTTTCTAGAATTTTTATTTTTTCAATTTTTTTACTTCAAATAAGACATATCCGGAATACTTGAAATTTAATAATCCAGCTTTATTTTGACTAATTATTAATATTTTATTTCTCTCTAATTTTTTTTCGTAATCTAGATTGTCTTATCTATGTGTCCGCGACAAAATTAAAACTAAAAACTAGAACAGCGGTCGGCAAACTATGACCCGTGGGTCACGGGGCGACCCAAAGCATCATTTCATGTTACCCGCTTCGAAATTTTGAAGTAGTTCCCAAATCAATGAATATAGTTTTTGCTTACAACAATTGCATATAAAAATTTTTTGTTTCCAACAATTGTATACAAAATAGAGTTTTCGCAGCAATTGTTTTTGTAAGCCTTAGATAATAAATAAATTAACTTTTGATTTAACTATTTTTTTTAAATTGCTTTCATATAAAATTGCCACTGACCCACTATAAGTTTAAAAAAATCTCATCTTAGGCGAATTTTACCCACGACCAAAAAAGTTTGCCGACCGCTGAACTAGAAGGATTATTTATAGGTATTATAATAAGAGATAGAAAATGGATGTCATACATTTTTTATAATAATTATTTAACTGTGCTATATTTATTTGTTTTTAATTTCATATAAAATTTTTCAGTACATATTTTAATTTTTTGTTTTTCACACGAACGTACAGTAGGTGTATATATACCTAATAATACTTTTCCATAACTTAAAAATTGTTTATTTGAATGGCTGTTTGAAGTTAAATTTTATGTAATTTGAGGTGCAAATTTTTCTCTACTTATTAAACAAATCTGAAAAAACCCGATTCCTCCTTTTATTTATTTGATTTGATTAAAACATAATAATAAAATTTTCTAATTTTAATTGCTTTGCAGAAATAAAAAGAAAACAATAAAAGCTAAATAAATAAAAAACTTCAAAAAACGGCTCAATGTTCAATTGGAATATGAATGTATTCGAATTCAAATATAAAAAACTCATGGCATATTTTTTTTGTCAAAAAATGCCAAATTTGATAAATTTCTTTTTATTGATTTCGAAATCTTATTTATGTATCGAAAATTTATCATTTATCATAGTTTACTAAAATTCAATATCTACCGTGCAGATTACAATTGGATCAACACAAAAATAGATCTGAAAGTCGAAATTCATTATATTATTAATATTATTATTTTATTTGTTTTTTTAAATGTTCAAGAAATTTTAGTTTTTATGAATGAGAAAATTGTGAATGAACTTCTCTGTTTGTATTTTTGTTCATATAAGATATATTTTAAAAACTTATTTGTGTGTTTATTATGCTGTACATATGTCAAATATAGATTTTTTTATTAGTATTAAATAGAACATTCGTGTAAATGTATGCCTACTGAAAAAACAAATATTCTGAGAATTTTAAATGAACATGATGATAGGTTTGTAAAAAAAAAAATTAAATTCTTATACACATTAGAATTAAATCCAAAATATTGTTAAGTTCTTAAAATTGTGTATAAATGCAGAGTTTCAAAATAATATGTCAAAATAATGAATAATGCTTAAACAATCCTTTTTGTCTTTTAGCTTTGTAAACTTTGAATACCTAATACTATAATGCTTATTATTTTATTATTATTATTATTTTCGCAGTCGATTAAATTTTAAACTTTCGAATAAAATTCATTGAAATTGACAAAAAATAAATTTTATTTGAAATGATAATATACCTACAATAATGTTATAATTCTATAGTGTACTATCATTGTTGATTGAACAATTTTTGACAGTACAAATAGTGTATATTATACACATAAATTTAAACATTGATAGAAATTATTTATGTACATACACATTTAGTTACATACAATAGAAATTATGTTAAACATGTATGCATGTTGAATACACACACTAAAAAAAACGTGTTTTTTTTCGCGGTCTTACAATATAATATTATAAAACCATAAACAAAATATCAAGAGATATTGTACATTTTTTAAGAGAGCATAATACATAATATTGTTGAAGTATTATTATAATATTATGTTATTGTTGTTTTTCTTCACAATAAAATTTAATGAATGAATCAGCAATAGTAACAAAAAATATAAGAATTTATTATTTATTTTTCATAATTATTATTTTCATACAAACAATATAAATAAGAACTTTAAAGATTAAAAATAATGTGATATAATTTTATTTATAATTATTTTTATTAATTCAATTGAAATAGAAAATTATCATGCGCACAAAAAGTTCTATTTGATAAAATATGGGAAAAGAGATATTATTATTATTATTATTGCGAAATTTGGACTCATTAAAAATATTGAATTTAAGGGGCTAATAATTAATAAATGATTTAAAAATTTTAGATTAGATTTTGAAAAATCTTGTTTTTCAAAGTAAAAAACAAATCTTCAAAATAAAGTTTTTTAATGCGTTGGGGATCGTTATGTTGTATTTAGTGCTATAGAATTTAGATCACTAAATGGAGTATTATATGCGTCAATACACATGCAATCATTTAGATGCATCTGCGTACATAATGAAAAAATTTAGATGCATCAGCGTATATAATGAAAAAATTTAGATGCATCAGCGTAAATAATGAAATCATTTAGATGTTTCGTATTGAATATTACGTAATACCTAAACAAACATAATATCTCTCACAATATTTCAATACAGCCAAATACAAAAAAAAAAAAGAGAAAAAATGAGAAGAAAAAATATTCTCTCTTTGCAACTACCTCTCCCCTACGCATTAAAACAGTATATTGGATATGTAAACAAAATTTGTTATACAACTCCTTCTGTATTTACACAAAAATACATTGACACTTGTCAATTTATATCACTCGACCTTCGGTCTCGTGATATAAGTATTGACTCATGTCAATGTATTTTTGTGTATACAGAACTCTTAATTAATAACAAATTTAGTTTACATATTCAATAATCTACTATAAAATAGATTTTATACCATTTATTTTGATCTAGGTATATAGGATTTTCATGGTCACGGTTTCAGTCGTCGTTTTTTTCGAGTCTATGAATTTTGCACATGGGAAAGACTTTATTTCAGAGATTAAATTACCTTTATTTGTATTTATAATAAAACTAATAGGTAATTTAAAAAATTTTACAAAATAAATAGGTACATTTAATTTAAAATAGGTACTATTATAAAAATCAAAATTAAAAAAAAAAATTTTTTTGCTTATGCACTGTTTTGTCACGTAAATTATTGTTTTAATTATTTCTTATTTTGGCTTAAAACAAAGAATATTAATGTAGTGATAGCTGTTAATATATTTATATATATAAAAATATATATATATTGTTCTGAATTCGTGCGCAGACAATGAATATTATGGAAAATATGTTTATCAAAGTTGCATCTGCCAAAAACAGTATAATGAAAACTCGATTTTATCTCTTTTGTTTCGAATGTAAAATCGTTAATTCTTCTTTCCTTAATTGAAATATTTGAAGCTTATAGGTACCTGATTAAGCATATATCTTATATTTTGTAGAACACATGTACCTGAGTTGAATCCTACTTAGCCAAAAAAAAAAAATTAATTTAATTAAATAATTCTGCAGATTTCCTATACTGATTTATATCAAATTAACAAATATTTGATTCATTTATAATAATTTTTCTTCTTTTTCTTATACATAATATATAATTTTCTTTCAGCCGTTATTGATAGTAAAAATTTCATTAATAATTTTTTTAAATGAAATGAAAAAAAAAAAAACAAATAAATAAATAAAACATAAACAGAAAACAAAAAAAAAAAAAATTTTCATTCATAAAAATAACAAAAATATTGCTGCTGCAGCGCGGTGCGGCAGTTAAATTTTATTTAAGAATATCAATTTAAAGAAAAATGCATTTTTATATTTTATTTTACTATATGTATATAATATTCATTCATAGAAAAAAAAAACCAATCAAATGTAATTTTACACGTTTTATTACATGTAATTACCGCACACAGAATAGAGTTCTTTAAATTATCAAGTTCTTTTTATATAACCTCCCAAAGTCTCATATCATCAGTAAAATTATAATTTTTTTTTGTTATTTTTTTTTTTTCAATTCCGCTTTTATTTTCTTCAACAAACCATATATTGGTAAAGTCATTGGTAAAGCTTTCTTTTTACGTTTCTATACAAAAATAATATTCAATTGAATATTTTCATAAAAATAAAAAAAGAAAAACATAATGATCGCCATTAGAATAATTTAAAAAGATAATAAAGAACATAGTTTTTTTTTTTATTATTTTCAACAAAGTCATAATATTACATAAGTTGAAAAAATGTTTGCTATTCAGTGTAAAACCTATTAGTTTTTAAAATGTAAATTATCATCATTGGTTTTTTTGAAAAAAACAGCAAAATAACAATAAAAAAATATATAAAAAAAAAAAAAAAAATTGACATATAGAAGAAGCATGCATAAGCGGAAGAACATCTTTAAAATACAAATTGGCGCTTTGAAATAATAAATTTGAGTTTTTTTTTTAACAACATTGAAATTGTTGTAGTTATAAGCGTCAATATGAATTGAAAATTTATGGCTAAAATTTGAACAGCTTTGTCGTAATTCCATATAAAACTAATATCGAGTTTTTCTATCAATTTTCTTAATTTGAATATAGGGTGGAAACAATAAATATATTTTTTTTATTTTTAATAAAAAAGATAATAAATAATAAATAATTTAGCACAACAATATTTAGGTAGTGGCAGCATACAACATAATTTGAACAAATGCGAGTTAAACTATCGCAAGAGTACAAACTTTATTATTTCGAAGGTATATATGGCAATACGAAGTTAATATTTTCAATTACAATGAAGATGAAGATCGTCTCTATAGAATATAGAGCTCAAACCAAGCTTAGAAGCCTAGAAGTTAAACAAACAAAAAATAAAACATGTAAAATTTACTTTACACTCATGTATAAGTAATTGTCCATCAATAATTTTATGGACAATTAAAGATTAATGAAAAAAAAAACTTGTAGTTTTCATTTCATAATCGACATTAGTTTTTTAACTTTCACTTTTAACTTTTCATTTTAGTTATTAGGATAATCGAAAGAAACTATCTAATTCTATAATGGAACATTTCTTGAAGATCCATCTAAAGAATTTTTTTGTTTTGCTAACTGCACATCATTTTAATAACAAGAATAAATAAAGTCTATTAAAAAATATAATCATAACAGAGATAGACGACTATATGTTGCCTACATAACCTAAAAAATTAAAAAAGAAATATATATACTCATCACATAAATAAGTTTTATGAACTCTATTTCTTTCAATAGAAATGTATAAATTTATTACTCAGTTTAATATTACATACACAAATATAATTAAAATAATTTGTTATTATAAAAAAAATTAAAATAATTACGATAATAATTTTATTTTTATTTTCATAAAATTATCAATTCTTCTCTCTTGCCTAATTTTTTTTCCAAGATTTTCTTATCAATTTCACTTTTTTTTTTTCGTTATTTATATTTCGTTATGCAGAAAATAACATTTGGTAAGTTCATCATACGATTAGGAATTGAAATATCTGATAGTTTGAAAGACTTAATTTAAAGTTTTTGAATTAAACATTGAATTTAAAAATAAAAAAATACTATTCTTTCGTGTTATTCAGTATTATTTTTATTTGATGGTGAAATGGAAATTTTTGTAAAATAAATATAAAATAAAATAAAATAAATAGGCAATGAATATTATATTCAATTAATATATTCCTATTCTACAATAATATCCTCTTATGGTTTACTTGTGATAACACGTAAAACTTTCTAGCTCACAATTAAGACAAACTTGCAGGTGCGCTCAATATATATTGGGATTCGAATTATGAAATTCACTTGATAAACAAAATTTTGAATTCTAAACTAAAAATTTGATTTAAAGTTAAAAATTTATTCTTTGTGTATATCTATAAATCAATCATATATATTTATATATATGTACATTATACTCACATTAAACGCTAATTAAGTTTATTAGTACTGATAACACTTATCATTAGCTTAAAATAATAAAAAAAAGAGTGCAAAAACATTTTGAGTATATAATTGGGAATGTGTAAGTAAAATTCAATTATATTTATTATTATAATTAATTTAGAGTATTTATGTGGATGATAACATATCACTTATACAAAATTTTTTAAAATATCGTCGTTTAATTAGGATAACTACATAAATTATATATAAGGTAATTCTTTTTCCTTAAATACATAGTCAGTTGATTTTACCATTCTTTTTTTCTTTTTTGTACTCAAGAGTAGAAATTTTTTAAATATAGCATGTACAATTTTTTTTTATTAAATTAATATGTTATACATATTAACCGATGAATAAAATGTTATATGTCAATAAATAAAAAATATTGAAGTACTTTTTTTATCAACCGCAAACATAAGTTGTATCCTATATTATAATATAAATTGAATATAATAATTAATTATGAACAATTTTTGGCATTGTTACTATACGTTTAATGTTTTATCTTTGTGGAAAAAAACTGTCCATTAATGCAATTACAATTCGCCTTCAATCATATAACAAAAACAATTACTTATGCTTATTCTTGCAATTAGACTTTACTTCAAAATTAGAATTTTTTAAAATAGTTTTCTCATTTAGATAAAATTATTAATTATTTTTATTTTATTTACATTGTATTTTTTTATCTCTTTTAATTTCTTTATTTTTTTTTTATTTATTTACTTTGAATTTATTTATGACACATTTCTTTATAAAAAATTTATCAAACTTTAAGTTTTTTTTTTTTCAGTACAATTTTTTATAGACGATATGTATATTGTGCATTATGTCAAATATATATATATATATATATAAAATTGATAAGAATGTGGGAAAAAGTTTTTTCTAGAGTAATATAAATTAAAACAAAAATATAAAATTTAAAAGACTTACCAAGTGAAGCCTCTTGATCAGAAATGTCTGATAAACTTGGAACTTTTTGAATACTTCTTGGTCCATCTTCGGGTTCCTCTTTAATAAATATATTTGTTGGAGGCTGAAAATAAATTTAGAAATCAGTTTAATTTTATATATGCGCATATGTATTAATTGTATGTATTTCCAGTCAATCAAAAATTTAACAAAGAATTTTATAAAACTATTTTTAAAAAATAATATATGAATTTTGCATAAATAATTTTGTTTACGATCTTAATCATAAAAATTTAATTTATTTTTATACCCTCAAACTTTTGTGGTTTCTGGTTTACATTACGATTTGCAGTCGCCGAACCACAAAATTATTGATTCATGGAAAAATACATTTATATTTAATTTATACATATGTATTGCATTCTTACACGAACAATTTTTTCTTAACAATCCTCTGTTAAAATATTTTTAACCCAAAAATTATATTTAAATTAAGAATAAAAAAAAAAACAAATTATTCTGAAAATCTTAAATAATGTATTTTAAATGTTATTTTCTGTTAAGGATCATAAAGAAAGTTAATAAGCAAAAAACTTTCTCACATTGACATATAGAACAATTTTTGGATTTTAAAGTTAAGCTTATTCAAAAGACATCTAAACAATTAGTGCTAATATTTTTTTAACTTCTTTCCTAATTTGAGAAATATTCTTGAAGCTGTAATAAATAGTGTAATTGGTATATTTTTCTTAGATTCTCAGTCATTTCTTTAACAGTCAATTTAAAATTATTTTTATTTGTGAGATGTGTTAAGAGACCAAGACCTAAAAGAACAAAATAATTTAAAAAAATGTTAAATGAATTTCTATTGATTTATATTCGTATATAAAGACTGACATGCAAAGTACGAACAATTCGTAATTTCCGGTGTCAAAAAGATATTTCTGTTTTGTGCCTTCATTTTTTTTTTTTTTGATTTAATAATAATTGAATCATGAAAATTTCAAATCATAAATTCAAGGTACTATCTGCATGTGACAATAATTTCATTTGAAATGAAATTAAAGTACATGTTTGTTTTAAAAATTTTTTTTTTAATTATCTGTGACTTTATGTTAATTTGTGGAAAAAATATATAGTTTTGTTTTTTGATGATGTAGCTCTCAGTGATAAAAAAAAAAATTAACCCTTCAAAAAACAGAGCAATTATTTTTTTTTTATTACAGTATGGGTATAATAATAATAATAAAAAATAATAGCAATCAATCTGAAATTGTTTTTAAGCCCCATGATCTTATTTTAAAAACAAAATTACATATATATGTATGTGTTTCAAATGATCCACTGTACAGAATTGATGTAATTTTCTATCTAGATGTTTAGGGTAAATAATTGAAAGTTTCCAATTCAAACATAAAACATATGGAAATTTATTAGATTTTATACTTGTAAGCGAAAATTATTATGATGTTAATATCTTTTTAATAAAAAAAAAGTTATTGAAATAATATTTAATTTAATTTTATTTTATTAATTGCAAATATAAAATTTTTAACCACTATGAATTAATTGTAAGAAATTCGTCAAATATTTGAACAAATAAGTTAATATTTTGCAATATACATCTGCAGATATCTATCTCATACCTACTTTAGCCTACTTGAGCTATACCTGGCTTAAGTAGCCAACTTATTTAGACTGAAATTTGCCGTCAATATCTCATTATTTATTCGCTTTCATTTTTATGTGTAAGTATAAATAGTCAATAATTATATTTTTCTATTACACCTCATTACGCGTGCTCAAAAGCATAATTTTATTTCATTTTATTTTTGCTTTGCACCCCAACTCTTTGGAATATGTTTTCGATTTTTAAAATGTAGATCATAAAATACGTGCCATTTATTGTAATTTATGTTTTTGAAAACAAATTACTGAAAAAAAAAACTATAACAATCTAATATGGTATAAATTTATCTGGCAAAGAGTTATTTCCAACAAGACTAGAAAATTTATTTTATTGCCGACACCTGGAAAAATATGTTTCAATTTTTATGTTTTTTTGATAGTTTTTTGTTAAAGAAGATGAATTACCACATAGTATTCAATTTGATTTTGTTCTATCCAAGTGTGTATTGTAATATATGTATAAATATTGATCTGGAAGTTCTTTTAGGTTTTTGGTTCATACACTTTCGATTAAAACATGTAATTCGAGAGAAACTGATGCAAAAAGTCAAGTGTATCAAAAAATTTGATTAATTCAAAAGTGAAAGAATTTTGTAATTTGTATTTCATTTTGTTCTTAATAGTATTTCTGAGCTTCGAAGAACAATTCCATTGCGACCTGATTATTTCTAAATTCTGAAAAATAGTTCACGACTTTAAAATCACATATTCGACTTTTTATAGTGAAATATTTTAAAATTAAACAATTTCCCTGATACTGCTTAATATTTCAATGTTTGTGAATAAAATTTTTATTTTAATAAAATACACTTGCGGTATTATCATCACATCACATAACATATATTCAGATTGTTTTATTTTATTTTATAAATATAATAATAACAAACGAACCCAAACATTATTTTTCTCCCGTTTAAATTTTACTCAGGGGAATTAAAATGATATGCCCTTATGTTACAAATGTTTTTGGACAAATCAATTAAGACATTGATCCCTAGCTCATTTTCCTATGTAAATAATAAATAAAAGTTGGTAAGAAAATAAGCATGCATACAAAATTGAACTCACATTAAATTATCAATTCATTTCAAATATTTAAATGATCTATGCGGCACAATTGCAATTTTATGTTTGTAAATTTTTTGGAAAATTGATCCTCATTTTCCTTTTTCCAAATAAAAGGTACACAAATTAAATAAAAGTGGGAAGCAATATAATAATAATTTATTGTATCTCATTTTTAACATATTGATTACTGATATTTCGTAGATTAAAAAATATTTTATACTGGGTATTCATTAATAACAATGCAGAAAATCGAATATTGGTACAAAATTATTTATACTTTACATATCTTTCAGCTAATTTTAATATACAATAGTTGTTATTTACCAAAAAAATCTAATTATTGATATTATTATTAAATAAACACAATTTTTAAATAAATAACTATAATTATTAATTACCGAGATACATAATAATAAAATTGTAATAATTTTATAATCCAAAAAATTATTGTTCTAAAATTCCGAAAATAAATTCAATTTTCTTCTCGTTTAAATAAAAAAGTCTTTTAAACTCGTTGAAAACTGAATAGTCTCATTAGGATTTGATATTTTTATTAATAAGATCCTATCGCTTTCACTTAACACGATCACTTTGTAAAACTTCTCAAATTAGGGTTGCAGATTTTTTTTTATTATTCTCTTGCTTTCTTTTAAAAAGTCTGTGTAAAAATGTAACGCATATTAAATTAATGATGGTCATGCTTATGTTTTCAATAAAAACATAATTTCTGATAAATATATATGATCTTGTAAAAAACGATAATATTCAATTAAAACGATAGAAATTAAGATAAAAATAGAATAAGATTTTTATTAATTAATATACTTATTGAGCAAAATGAAAAAAAAATAAAATAAATATATATAATTATAAATTATAATATAAAGTATACAGTTTAAAATTAAAATATTTTGAGGAAACAAAATTATATATTTTCCACCCTATTTACACTTATATATTAATTAGATTTTCTAATTTAAAAATAATTTATCTTTTAGAGATTTTTATTATTGTGAGAATATTTTTCAGTATATGCATTATTTTATATGTACGTATATATAATTAGTTTTTGCCTTAATTGAGAATTTTCCGGGCGGTCGAACTTCAGTTGTATACGAAATTTTTGTTCAATTCATCTTTTTTTTAACTTAATAATTTGAAAAACAAAACAAATAAATCATAATATTGGTGTCAAAAGTTAAACGACTTTTGATTAAAATGAAAGAACTGCAATCACAAAAAATTCAATTATTGAATTGAAAAGATATTTACTTAAAATTCAATTTACAAAAATAAATTAAAATTATTCATTGTCTGGATTTTTTAAAAAATTATAAAAATTTAATATTCATCTTTAATAAAAATATAATTTTATATACAAATTTATTGTGGAATTTACTTCTATTTTAAATTAAAAAAATTTTATTTTTTTTTTTTTTTATTTATAATTTTGCATTTTTACAAAACAATTGATATTATTTAAAAAAAATATATCTTATATGTACAAATATATTATTTTTTTTAATTTGTATTCTGTTTAGTCTAAAATAAATTTATATTATTATTTTTAGATTTTAGTAATTATATCACGCGTGTGGAATAATTTAATATTTAATAAAAATTTTTATTTCAATAAAAGTTATTAATCGGACAATTGACGTAGGTTATAATTTCAATATTTTTTTAACTTTATATAATTTCGAACGAGCAGATATGCATTCACAAAAAGTATAAATTTTAAACGTTCAAAAAATTATAAATGAAAAAATGAATTTTTAAAATTCACTCTGTGATGAAGTTCTAAGCCCAAGTCCGAGAGCAAAGTATATTGATTAATAAATTAAAAAAGATAATCCCATCATCGATCAGCCAAAACAGGCATTATTTAAAAAAAAATTCAATTGTTTAAAGTTTTTTTCCGTAATTTCGGACTTGGATAGTAAGTTTGAAAACTTAATCATGTATAATTTTTATTTATATTAACCCTTTAGATAATTATTTACTCACCTGAATTAAATTTGGTAAAAAACTGACTTTACGATTTTTCTTCAATCTCATATTGCTATTATTGATTAAATTATTATTTTCACTTGTTGATAATAAATTATCAATTAATGAATTATTTGTTAGTTTATTTATTTGATCAAAATTTGAATTTAAATATATTGCTGACATTTGGGATGATAAATATTGATTAACTTCATAAAATGGAGTTTCTTGTAATGAATAATTTGCTAATTCTTCTTCAAAATTATTTTCAAGCTCCATGATATTGACATCTAAAAGTAAAAATAAAAGAAAATTAAATTCAAAAATAATTATTTGATAAAAAAAAATTTAATCATTAATAGATTTTGATCTTACTCAAGTCACAACACAATTCGTTTCGTAAACTTCAAAATTAAAAAAAATAATTTGATTTTTAAACGTTCTCTTCCGATAAGAATTATTATACTACAGTGCTTCTTTGAAACCTTGTCAACCTATATTTAAGTTCCTGTACAAGTTTGTTTCAGATTAAAAGGGAACTTTTTGATTATCACTTTTTGCAATAAAAACGAAGAAATTTCTCTAAAATTACCCGTTTTTAATTGACTTTTATTAGGGGTTTAAAAATATTCGGAGATAATTCTAATTGAGATAATTAAATTTTTAGCCCATCTATTTGTGAGAACGATTATACACGTTATGCGGTTTCTTTTAAAATCTTAAAATATTTTATGCAAACATTATTATTTTAAGAATAAGAAAAAATATTATTATTATTATTAATTTAAAGTTATTAGCACCTAATTTTGCTTTGATTATGATATTATTTGTAAATAATATATACATACATTTTATGTTATTTGCCGCGGTAATTATGAATAAGAATTTTTTTTTTGTCATTCAATGTTTATTTTTCATAAAAATAAGTAAATTACTAAACAAAAAACATAAATTTTATAATGAGAAAAAAGTGAAACCTTTCTTAAAAAATAAAACTGTTTACGGAATATTTTAAATTAATAAAGGGGATTTTCGGTTCATCAGATTTTATTGACAATAAAATGTTTATTATTTACTTTTCTTTATTTGCATGGCTAACAAAAATTATCTCAAATTTAAAGTAATAATTTTAATGGGAAATCACAGTAAGAAAAAAATTAAAGTTTTCATCTTTTTTTTTTATTCTTTCTTATTTTCATATCATCATACTTTATTTAGAAAAAAAATCCTAAAAGTTAATGATAGTGAGAAGGTCTAAGCTTAGTTCGATTATGAAAATAATTTCAAAGAAAATTTAAATCTAAGTTTCCACCCAATGCTACCTTACAGAGATTGAACTGGCTTACAACACTAAGTAAAAATTGTAAAAGAAACAATAACTGAATAACTTTAGCGTAAAAAAATTCAACTGCCTGAAAATCTGTTGCACATTACAAGTTTTAATTTTCTCATGCACAACATTGTTGATTACGATAAATAAATTGAAGGAAGTTTTCTTTTTTTATTTTTCAGTTACATATTTCTGATACTGATATTCCGGAATCCGGATATTATTAAAAAAAAAAATGTTCAACCGCAAATTGGATACTTTTTAAGTTTTGAAATTTTATTTAATTTTAATATTTTTTCACAACATAAAAAGTTGCTTTATATTTTATGGAAAAATTAAATAAAAAAATTAAATTCCATTTTCTAAATTGATTCAAATATTCCTTTAGGGCTTCATTTTTTGTGGCTTAAAATTTATCCATATTCACAAGCACACTAACGTTAGTAAACCAAATTTCAATCTTGTATAAAAATGAAAATATAATGTAAAATTATTACTAGTCTAAGTTCGAACTCGTCGCACAAAAATTCTTTGACTTTTCTTCAATAAATTAAATTACATAAAAACGAAAGACAAATATTCAGTCAATCAATGTTGAACAACTTTTCAAAGGATTGTGCAATGTAGAAAATATAATTTTATACAAAATCAGGTGAACTTTTTAAGGATTATTGAACTTAGGTCAACAATCTGTTACTTTAAATTTTGGTTGTAAAAATCTTGTTAATCACCACACCGTTGTATATAGAAACAAATTAAGCGTATCATGTAAATTTTCTTATATCATTTTAATTTTTTAACCTTAAGCAAGAGATGATAAAAAAACGAAATTGTGGTCCAGACTTTTTACGAAAAGAAAAAAAAAAACTAAATATCTTCTTGCAGTTCACATGTCATCAAACCCTCAATTGACATTTAATAATCCCTCATAATTTTTTTTTCTGTCGTGATATAAAAAAGAAACCCTTCCACCAATATTATTATCATGTAATATATAAAATGTTTCAAGTGGATGAAATTTCATATGAAATTGTTTTTTTTTTTTTTTTAATTATTTTGAGATAATCCAACAGAGTATTAAACAAGGTTGAAGGACCTCACGCACTAATTAAAAACTATGTTATAATAAAAAAAAAAATTCACATAACCACTATGACAATAAAATTTCATTTCAAATTATTGCATCATGCTTTAAAACTTTAAGCTAGGCTTGTAGAATGCTTGATTTTGAAATTGTCTGATAACTAGAAAGTAACAGCTCTGATTAACCGGAATAGAGAAAACTAAATTATGCAAAACAAGATTTTTAAATTTATATTTTAAACATTTAAATTTAAATATGTAAAGTGAATAATTTCCTTAATTCATTATGCTTTGACAACGTAGTAATTTCTATTAAACGTTTTGACTAGAATTAAATAAAATTAAGTTTGTTTTGCCAATTATAACTTCTACAAAACGGATTTTATTAAAAAATTATAAAATTTTGAATAATTAACTTTTAGAATAAAATTTATATGAAAATAATAATGATGATAGATCAAGATAGAACCCTGAAAAAATAAACCATGACCTTTTCTTTTTTATTTTTTTGAATTAGCTTAAAAAAGATAGGTATGTGGAAAAAAAAAAATAGTTGATAATGTTTGTGTACATAAAATGTAGGTATTATATGAAATTATTTTATTGCCTGCTGATTTCTTATTTCCTTTAATTTATTTCCAAAAATAAATTCTCATTCTTGAGAATAAAGAAAAAAATTTTCTCAAAGGTACTTAAACTCAACGGCAAATAAGATACGAATAAAAAAAACAATGAATTAAATTTCCTATAAAGAGACGACCCTAACAAGTGTTTGAAATTTTGACAAAAAAAAAAACTTTGCAAGGATTTTAATTTTGTTTTTTTTTTTTTCAACATATACATAAACAATTTTGAAAGCTTTGTCAATTTAAAATTGGTTTTAAAAGGTTAACAATTTATACGAATTTATTTTAAGATATTATAAATTTACAAGAGTTAAATTCGAGTCAGGAACAGATAATGAAATACAAGGTCTTATGATTAGCACATGAAAAAAATATATTCTTAGTATTATATTAATGTCAAAAAAGGCTGTAATTATAACGTTACTTCCTTTTCGTTGAATAAAACAACACTTTGTTTCTTATTCTTTTTATATAGATACATTTCATATGAAATGACATGAATATTATTTTTGTTTTTTGATTTTTTTTTTTTTTTTAAATAACGAACCGAAAATATTTAATTGAGAAACCTTTTTTACTTGCATACATGTAGATAATTATCTTCTTATAAATTGCCATGATTTGTATAAGAAAGTATATTGCGAAGAAATTAAAAGATAAAAGGCATCAGAAATTGTATAATATATTAAAATTAGAATTAAAAAAAAAAAAAATTGTACTACAAAACCACAGCAAAATAAAACGAAAAAAAACCTATATACGAAAATTAAAAAAATATATTTTAAAAGACAAAATAACAATTACGACTTATGATTCAATTTTTCTAGAGTCGGAATTGTGTTTTTGTCTGCAAAATGTCAATTTTTGGAAAAATTTACAAGACTTGTATTGAGCTCGACAAACAAAACGATAAATACTGAAATCAAAATATTAGAAGTCGAAGTTAATTCTTCCAAACCTATTTTTTTTATAAATGAAGCCTTATAGCAATGATAACATTCAACAAAAATATTAACTATACAATAATGAATTATTTCTTAATAAACTTACTGGCTTTCTCATCCCATCTACTTAGTATAAAATCTGAACTGTGAAACTCAATTTCTAAAACGTATGTACGCGTATTTTAACTTATATTTTTAAAACAATATTGTACTGAATCTATACCTATGTATTTCGTAGTTACTCGATAATTTCTAACTTTCTTTAGAATTCTATGACTATCATAATATTTTCTTATCTGTAAAAAAAAACCTAGGTATTTAAATACATAACTATATTACCCTAACTCAAAATTAAATGTACTTTCCATTCATTAAAATATCTTAAATAAATCGTGATAACATTTTTTCAAAAGTGAGTAGGTAGGTATAGTTTGTTTTTTTCTTTTTGCAAATAAAAATCATGTTGTTTTACAAAAAGTAAAAATTCATTATCATTTTCTAGACATTGATATTATAATAAAATGATAAGATTAGATAAAAAGAAATTTACCACTGATAAAGTAAAAATATTTTCTTTAAAATTACAAAATGAAATTAGAATTATACAATATTTATTTCAATATTTAAAGATCAAGGAAATATAAATATATATGAATTTAAGTTGAATATTTGATAACAATAAAGTGAGACGATTATGAAAATTAATTATACTTAGTTATTTTATGAAAACTTTGGGATAATGTTCTGAAAACAAGCTCTGAGGTAATCTAAATAAATGACAATATATATTTGTGGCCTAACGCCTAGCCTAAAACTGAATAGAATATTATAAACTGTAAATATTAAAATAATTAAAGTGTATAATTTGTAATAATTTGTTCTAAATATAAATTTAAATCTCCAGCCAATATTCTGATAAAGCATGGAACCTTCTTTATAGTTTTTTAGAAATTTATGGTTTACTGAATATATACCTATTAATGTTAATGTCATAATTGATTATATTATTGCGGGCAAAAGCCCTCATTACATAAAATAATTAAAATTTTAAACTATTATATAAGTCTACTAAAAATTCCAAAAAATTTTACAAAATAAGATTATCAAAATATTTTAAACTCTATATTATGTAGAACTCGTATATTAAATAAAGCTGAAAAATGAAAAGAAAACAATTCAAGTGTCTTAACAAATTTTATTTCATGTAGATATGAATATAGTTATAAAAAAAAATTTTGCAATTCTAATATTATTATCGAATTTCAATTAAGGAAATAGAAAATAATACAAATAAATTCGTATTATCAATACGTATAACAAATTGTTGAATTAAAATATTTACGTATAATTTACAATTTAAATTATTTTTAACTTCTCAAGAATCAATGCTTTAAAATAATAATTTATTCGAATTTATTTAGCCCTATTTATTTAGGATTAATAAAGTTGTTTTGAATACATAAATTTTTTTTTTTTTTTGCTAAAATTAATTAAAACAGCTGTAGATATTTATTGGTTTATTAAACTTAAAAAGAAATATTTTCAAGCCGATGGATAATGTTTTTTACCGTTAACGATGCGAAGGGATCTGTACAATATTATAAACTCAAGATTATTCGAAATATGTAGTTTAATACAGAATTGTAGCCAATGCTATTAATGTATCTTCGTATATAATGATTTTTAAGTAAGTCTGTGTCATACGGGAATTTTTAATTAGAGACATAATGCACGTTATATTTTTTCCTACCCTTCATTCCGGCACTCCGAAATAATTTATACCGACATAATTTATACGAGAAAAACGACATTGTTCATACGATAAATAATGTCGTTTGAAAGCGACATTATTTATACAAAAAAAAAATAATGTCGTTTTTTTTGTATAAATAATGTCGCTTTTAAAACGACGTTATTTATCGTATGAACAATGTCGTTTTTATACCGTATGAATAATGTCATTTTTAAAACGACACTATTTATCGTATGTGAGTAAAAAAAAAATATTTGTGAGGTAGACACACGGTCCTTTCCCTTTTTTTTGGCGCCGCAAATCCCACTGACCAACCGCCCGCCCGCCGCCCTGTGTATTTCAATCCTTGTGTGTTTTATTTAGATTTGAAATTGTTATGTTCTTATTGGAAAACCCTTTATAAACTTTGTAAAAAAAAACAGGTAAAACAATATCTCCGATAAAATTTTGTGAGGTAAGCAAAAGGGAAAGGGGAGCAGCAGTACGGTGGGCCGGCGGTTGGTCAATATTCGCAGTTATGTCAGTTCACCTACATTTTGGACGGCCGACATTCGTTTTTACTCACTTACGATAAATAATGTCGTTTTAAAAATGACATTATTCATACGATCAAAAAACGACTTTATTCATGTACAAATAATGTCGTTTAGAAGCCACATTATTTATACAAAACAAAACGACATAGTTCATATGATAAATAATGTCGTTTTAAAAGCGACATTATTTATACGAAAGAAAAACGACTTTATTAATATATAAATTATGACGTGCCTGAAAGCGACATTATTCATTTGTATGGTAGGAATAATGTCGTTTTTTCGTATAAATTATGTCCGTGTAAATTATTTCGGGACCCCCTTCATTCCACATCTTTTAAACTAAAATGACAGTAACCCGCAGTAACCATTCACTTATTTTCGTTCAAAAAATTATCATCGATGTAGGATCTGGATCTTAAACGAACATTGAATTATGCATTTTGTACGAGTGCAGATATTATGCATAACTAATGTAAATGTGTATACATAAATATATTTCTATATCTCTATATGAAATTATGAAAATATGAGAACGATATCTGATTTTTGAAAAATGGAATTAATTTTTTTTTTGCATACAAAATTTATTTTAAATTTTTTCAACTAAATATATACAGATACACAACACAAATGTGTAAAGAATCTAACGAACGAATAGAAATGAGGCAACAGATGTATTTAAATAAATCTATCGATCAAAATATTAATTTAAATTACTTATCATATTTCATGAATTTTCGCATGTTGTGTGTTCTTTAGTGTATGATATTTTTAAAATTAATTTGAATTCTCGCAATCCGTATAGAATAATTATTTTTATGCTTATATACTGAAAATATTTTATGTCAGATAATTACAATAACGTCACCAACAGAGCATACAATCCTCATAAACTATTCTTGTTACTATTACTGTTGTTGAAAAAAAAAATTAATAAAGAAGAAGAAAGACAGAAAATTGATTTAATTTAGAACGATGTTGATAATCAATATTAGAACTTATAATCCGCAAGTAAAAAGTTTTTTATTTTGTATTAAATTTAAATTTATTAAAAGTGTGTCAAAAATTTTTCAATCCTTGAAATATACAATATATTAAAACGAACACTTCTGAGTTCTAAAACATTTGAATCAAATATTAAATAGAAATAATTTGTTTAGTCTTTAGATTCGACATAAGAAAAGTACAGATATTTTGTACTTAGTTCTTATAATGAAGATAAATTTACAAAATCTATAGTAGTTTGTCAAAATATCTTATAAACATATATTTAAGGGAAAGTTTTTTAAAAACAAATTATTATACAGAATATAAGCAAAACATATAAGAATAATTTATGCCTCTTATCTCTATGGAAAATTTTCACAATATATGACAATAGTTAAACCTATTGCTCTGCAACCTGATGCAAAATATTCATTTTAGTTACTCTGTTAAAAAAATATATTAGTCTTTGCTTAGATCTAACCTGACTTTTAAAACACACTCATAAAATACATTTAAGTAAGAATTCGGTTAATTTACAGAAGTTGAGTAAAACAAAATACATATTTTCCAATTATGGACGATATCCTTCTAAATAAAGAAACTGTAAAAAAATTGTACCATAATAAATTTCATTTTGCTTGCACATAAATATTTTTTATTTATTTTTTTTTTTTTTTTCAATTCTTAGCCAATATATAACTAATATTATTGCATATTGTAAGAATACACACGCATTTTCACAATTGCATGCTTACTTGAAATGTTCTAAATGAGAACCGGCTTTTCTTAATAATATGTACATTGTACATGTATACATGTTTTATAAATATAACAAATAACTATACATATTACAGTAAATATAATGCATTTATGTTGCAATTGATTCCGCTTCATAATATACAATCAACAACCGAAACAAATGCATTTTGAATTGTGCGTGCAACTCATAAAATTTGAAAATTTACGATTTGTATTTCAAAGATACTCTACTTATGTCATTTCAGTTATATAAATAGCCCACACTGTTCTTTGAATTATCTTTTGAAATCAAAATATCTATAATTAAAATAAAATAAGTCAAGTTATGAAACAGAAGACAAGTATTTACTTCTTTAACTTAAAGAACTAAGATATTTATTTATTAGCAGTGTCTATCAAGCATTCCTCTTTAAAAAAACATGGTTAAACATAAACAAACTACCTCAATCAGAATTTAATTGAAGAGAATCGATTTTATAAGGAAAAGGAATCTTGATTTTTGTATTATATTTTAATCTAATTTTCCAAGTTAATACTGCGATGCGGTGTTAAATAAAAACTAAAAAAGAAAAACCTATTAAACCGTCATTTGCACTAAGAATACAAAAAAATATATATATTTAATAGTTAAGTTTCTTCAAAATTATATGTTATTATCTTCGTATAATTTTGTGTTATTGTAACAATTTTCATGTCATATTTTCTCTCTTCAATTGCGTGATTACTTAACTGACCTTTACGAAATATATATAACAAAATCATAAAATGATCATAAAATTACTCTAAAATAATTATGTGTTTAACCAATAATTCTTTAAGAAAATGACACTACACATAACAACTACAATATAAAAATAGTTTTGTATAGAAGTAAAAATTGAATTAAACAGAAATCTTTAAACATAAACTTATTAGGGGTTTTTTTTTATTGAATTAATGTAGAAAAAAAATGGAGAGAAAAATTAAAAGTCTAGACTCCAGAAGGTTTAATTGCCCCTCAAAGTCTGATGTTGAAGTGTTCTAAAACATAAGTAAAAGCATATTATGTAGAGTAAGTTTTAGTCTTAGGGCTATTAATCAATGAAGAACAGATTTATTAAGTGTTGGAGGCAAAAAAAATGTATTCCTTAATTCCTTTGTTTTTGTTCCATTCCGATTATGTATTACGAGTTAAGATAGATCTGTTTTGAAAAATCGTATCATTTGTCTTTTTATTTTACAATTTTGTAAAATGTATGTACATATACATCTATATCATTTGAACCAAAAAATGTCGATATTGCCATATTTCCTAAATCGGGAATTGAAACCCAAACTAATATTTTTTTGCCTTTTTACTACAAAATCCAAATCAATAGCAACAAAAAAGATTTTAGTTATTTATTTTTTGTCCTTTTAATACAAAGTCTCATTTGATAAAAAAATATTTTTTAAATAGGACAAAAAAAGTTTAAACCGAGGTTCAAACACTATTTATATCGAGGCAAAAAAATTCTTGTAAAAGAAAAAAAAATTATTTAAAAAGTACATATTTATTTTTGTCATTGGGAATTATTAACTCGAGTCTTGTTTCACTGCACCATCATTTTACATTCTGAGAAACGAAACAGAGGGAAAGATAATAAATGTCCTCCCTTGGTTGGGTTTGAATTTGACTTTATGTTATCTCTAGTTTTCTAGTATTCTATAAAAAAAAATTTTAATATATCTTGACTTTATACGGCTTTTAAATTTTCTTTGACTCAATTGACTTTATTTCTCTTCTGATCCAATTTATTGGCAACATAAGGTCAATTGATCTCGTGTGGCCTTGAGACATCTCCCCATTATGCTGTTCAGATTTACATTACCAAACATCACAAATTTTTCAGGAAAATGAAAGTTATTTTATTTTAACATTTTAAATATTTTTGTTAGCATGCCTATTTCAAATTATGCCATTTCTATGTTCACTTATAATAACACAATAATATATTTATACATATTATGTGAATATTTTCTAATAATGTAGTTTGTTAAAATATGCGTAGAATAAATCTATAATTTATGTAAAATCTCAAAATTTGTACCAAAAATGACAAAAAATATGTAAACAATTTTTACTAAATTCAAAACAGCTTTGCGAACTTTTTTGTGAATGAAATAAATGGCAAAATGAACTTATAAAACACGATTTGTGACGCACAACACTGAATAATGAAGCTAATAAATAAACAGCTTTTATTAGCCAATTAAGTGCATAATCATTCACGTTGGTAGTATTACAGCTTGGAAGCTTCGAAAATTACATTTCAAATTTAAAATGGTTTTTAAAAATTTTTTACTTGAGTTCATAAATTTTTTTTCGAAATTAAATAGAAAATAAACTACATGTATATATAAATAATTATGTACATAAAAATAATAAAAACTTTAATTACACATTTTGATCTATTTTTATAATTTTAATAAAAATCTTTGCCAAATAAATTTCATTCAAGTGCATATAATTAACAAAAATAAACATTAAAATTTAATGTTTCAAGAATCAAAGGTGTTTATTAATAAAATATACACATTTTTATATAAAATTTTATTTAGGTAATTTATATATCGGAATACGATATAATAATTTAATTCATAAATTTCTTAGTTCTTTTTCCATATCATTTCATATGCTTTTTCATTCATTCATATTTTGTATATTTAAGAAATAATAGAAAGAGTAAGCTATGGTATTATTTCTTTTGCAGAAGCCTTATTTAAAAACCGAAAAAAAAATATATTATACGTGAATTTTATAAAAAATCACTGTAATTATCTAGAGAAGAAAGTGATATACAATTAAGATATCAGCAAAATTTACATAGCTACATAATTCATATACAGAAAATTACCGTCAAGAATTTGTAATTAAACGGAAAATATTATTAAGTCAACAAATTTTCATAAATAAATCAAATAATACCGAAAATATATTTAATTTCATTAAGCTTGCGATTAGAATGCTTAGTGCCGCAGGATGCAGGAAACTTACTTTAATGTTATATTGAATTGAATACAAATTAAAACCTATTATATTATATCCTAATTTTGACTAATATTTTATTACAACCATTTATCAATCATCAATTGATAATTATTTATTATTTTTATTGATTTAAAGGAAAACTTCTTCACTTTAATCTATTATCATACCGTTGATCTAAATTTTACATTAAAAATGATATAAAATTAATATTAATATTAATTGATTAATAAAACTTTCCATGTTATGCCATTAATTTATAACTTAAACTAGTTAAATAAAATATTTCATTTTCATAAGTCATTTATATTTTTAAAATTATAAAAATTTAAATCATCATAATATAATGAAAAGACCAGAAGTATTACCTAAATTTAGATATTAATTTTTTTTTTTTACTATGTGATTGATGATTGAATGAATGATTCCGAATATTACATAAGATTCTAAAAGATTTATTAATTAATATGGGAGAATTAAAATGAAAAAAAAAAATAAAATAAAATAAATGAAAATACAAGGAAGAAAAAAATAAAAATAAAAACTTGTTGTCGTTATTTAGCATTAATTTTGTTACTTTTAAGTATTTTTGAAATAATTTTCATTTATTATATTTATCTCGTTGAATGCTTTCAATTTATTATTTTCGTAGAAATTTTTCATATTTTCTGGTAAAAAGCCAGAATATGTATATATTTTCCATCGACCGTACTGTACAACATGAAAATGTATGTACATATATTGTTATATGCATAACAAATAATCTGAAGAAAATTTTAAATTACTTACATACATTTTTATTACGAACGATATTCACCTTAATGTGTAACAAATTTTATTATTTTTTTTTTTACTTCAAAACTATGTAAATTAATGAAATTTGTAAAAAAAAACATAGGTTTATACATCAAAAATTGTACACAAAAAAGTTTATCAACGAAGTTCACAAATAAAAGGTTGAATGACTAACAAGAGAAAATACTATGAGGGTACGTAGTGTTAGTTTTTTAGTTTATATAAATAATATCAAAAATATAGAACAGTACCTCATAAATGAAGTTTGTTTTCGATTTTGAATCTTAATTAAGATGATTTAATTTTAAATCGCAAGAGAGGCATGTTTTCAGTATATCGTTATACAAATATCATTAAGTCTTATAGGGTCAAGTGGGGTAATGGTGAACGATTTTGCAACTTCACAAAAAAACAAAGTTTAACATTATTTTTTCCTATCTTCGCTTGGTCGTAGAAAAAAAACCCATACGTTGCTGGAAAGCTGAACTTCTTCACTATCTTATGCATTTTTTGGAATTCTAATTTGAGGTACAGGCCCAGTGCTGTAGCTGATTCCGTAAAAATCGACGATTTTTACATTTACCTCACAAAAATGGGGTAAATGTGAACTGGTATTTACCTACACCAGAAACTCGTCAAAAATTTTTTCCTTTTTCGCCAATCGCACGTAATCGACGTTGATCATTTTTAAATCCACTTTCATCAGCGTTAAAAATAAAACAGGCATCTTCAACATCCTTTATGTTAATTTTGATGCAAACACTTTCCAATTTGTCGTAAAAATCGTAAATTATTGTAGGTTTGTGTGCAACTTTCCTACATTTTTGAAGTTATTCTGGCTTTTTAATAGACAGTGAAGGATTTCGTGCAATAAGTGATCTGAACCAATCCAATCCAGCATACCATTAACGAATGGTGTATTTAAATTTTTTGATAAAACAAAACTTTATATAAGGCCTAACAATTTGTCTCTGTCACATGGATAGCCACTTTTTGCACGATCTAATAGGCTTCAGAAAATTTCTCCTCCACTTTTTTTTTGGCAATGTGTTCTTAACGTAATTTCTGGGCATTTTAGGTCCACTTCCTTATCTTTAAACATAAAATAAGATTTTTTTTTATTTTCACAATTACCCCTTTTTATGTTCACAATTACCTCACACATTAAAAATTAAGGGGTAATTGTGAAAGTTAATTATTTCACTTTGTTTTTATTTTTATTTAAAAATGTATTTCATTTTATTTAAATTAATCCGTTATATTGCTAAATTAAATAATTTTAATTTACTAATGTCAAATTTTCACTAAAATAAAAAGATTTAAAAAAACTCTTCTCAACTGAAAAACACTTTTTTTTTTGGACCTTTTTTCAAATACTTGCTGTCAAGTAGAAAATGCACAAAACACTACGAAACTTTTTTTACACGTGCAGAGAATATTATAATTTGTGTTTACGCTTTAAATTTTTTTAAATTATAAATTTTTCCAAGGCTACTTTTACCGTTCACAATTACCCCAATTCACAATTACCCCACTTGACCCTACCACAAACAAATATAATTTTTTTTTTATCGAAATAAATTTTTTCAAGTTCCTCTAATCAATATCTATCTATATTAATATCTATCTATTTTAGAATCCATTTAAACTTTTATAAAATTTAAAATTTATAAAACTTTTATGGCTGGTTGAGAGCCTTTAACTCCGTAACCCGAAATGATAGTATCTTAACTTTTAGTAAAGATGAAAGTAAACGAGATTGCGCATGCTTTGGCATTTAAAGAATTAAAATCGATTAGGTGGTTCTTAAGTTATAAGCATTTTAGTGCCGAACAAACGGACAGATGGACGGACAGACATTTATTAAAAATATACAATCCGTTTTTTTTCATTTTTGATGGAAAACAGTCTAATAATTGGTATTATAAAAATTTTTTAATAATCTCATCTCATTTTAATTCAACTATTAAATTATTCTAGACTAATCTTCTGTTAATGGGGTTGAAATATATTTTCTTTTCGTATAGTAATTTTTAATCTATTACATTTATACAGTTCTATGGTTCTACGTACGAAATAAAAATTTGAATTGATTACATTTTTTAAACAATTTATAAATAATAAATGTACAAATATAAATATTTATATTTTGATAAAGTCACAAGGTCTCATCAAAAATTATTTTTTTTATGTTTGGAAAACAGTGAAAAATTATACTATACGTATATAGTACAAACATATGTACAATTATTTACAGCGTTACACTGAGAAATTAAGAATAAAATTAAAAAAATTTTGTATCATAAATTTGTGTTGATTAGTTCAAAATGTTCTTTGCTTTATAATTGCCTGAAGTATATATATGACATCTGTTTCAATTGATTAGACGAAATTGAATTATTTTGTATTTTGTTTATTTGATTTCGTAAAAATAAACAACTAACATTAACTTTCCAGATGTTTGATAATGAAAAAAAAAAAATTAAGATATGTAGTTTTTCAAATTGAAATACTTACATTTTTCATATATAATACTATTAATTTGCGACTTCATTATTAATCAACAAATTTTTTTGTAGAAAGGTATATTGTATAAACGATTTGGCACAGATATAGCATATATAAAAAACATTTTTAAATTGGAACCCAACGCATCTTATAGTATAATATATGCTGTACAAAGCTGCTTTTAATTTTTTCTTTTATATACTATTACTAAGATTCTTTAAATTAATATCAATTATACAAATTCAAGTTGTATAATTTTTTTTTTTTCGAAAAATTAAATAAAAAATTATATAATGTTAAGTTCTTGCACTCTTGTCCAATTGTGATAAATTCAGTAATTATAAAAAAAATCCTTACGATGTCTCGAATCCTTTTAGACAAATTATTCGATGTGTAAAAAATCATACAACATTATATCTGATTTTTCTTTCACTCATTAAAGCGTTCATAATGCCACAGTATTTTTAATGCACGTTTATGTGAGATCTTTGTATAATAAGGTAATCAACTCACATTAGACAAATTTATTTGAAAAATTATCCTTATTAATTCTCAAAATATTCGTGTTATATCTAAATAATAAATAATGTAGATTAAGTGTATACCTTAGCTATAATATTAATAAAATAACTTATTTATATATTAATAATTTTCCATTCCACAATCAAATTTAAAAATTAGATAACAAAAGAATCCGAATATTCGTACTAAAAATACAAAGACTACTTACTACTAAGTACTTATATACTTATTACACAAAAAAATATTAAACCTAAACAACATTGAAAATAAAAAATCGAAAACAAATTTCTTTTTTCCATAAATTTTCAGTACAATTTGGCTCTATGTAGGGAAATGTTTTATGTTTATAATAAACAGTCTCAAGGAATAAAAAAAAAAAAATTGATTTCCACCAGCTGTTGATCTTTTTTGAATTAAAATTAACAAAAAAAATATATATATAAATAAGACGAACAAAACAGGTCTTGAGATGAGATGCGTTTTCTGATTTTTATTTATTTATTTATATTTTTTTTATTTTTTTTTTTTTTCTTAAATGGGTTTTTTTTAGAGACCTGAAAGATAAAATTGGTTAAAGAATGAAAGAATATTGATGTCTGTTGTGCAAGTGTTTGTTGATTCATATTTATCGTTCATATTTTTTTTTTGCCCTTTTTGCAAGTTTACGAAGCGTATGTATATGTATATTATGTAGGTATATGCCGGTTTTTTAGAATCTCAATTTTTATTTATTTTTTTTTTTTTAACATTTTATTATTAATTATTCTACGAATTTTCAATGAAATTTTTTAATTTTCTATTTAATTTTAATTTTATAAGATCAAGGGAATGAAAATACATTGTTTTAAAGTAAAAATTTTTTGGGAAAAAATAATTCATTAAAAAAATTCCTGATCTTGTAGAAATTTATTTGAGTTGATTAAGAAAATTAGTGTAATGTTCAGATTTCTTCAGTATCATCATCATCACATTGAATATTTTTATGAAATCAAGCAGATAATTGTAAATATTTTAATTAAAAAAGTTCTCGAAAACAAGTCCGTTGTACACTGTTATTGGCTGAAAGTCATATATTGTAAATTGTAAATACTTATTATAAATAATCAAAAAACTCATAATCCAAGTAGTTTTAAAAAAAGTAAGTATTTTGAAATTTTCCCGGCTATAGATTAAAAAAAAAGAAGTAAATTATGAAAAAGGAATTCAATAAAATAATTTAGGTAGGTGTATTCTGTATTTTAGGTATCCTTGAAAATATGTAGTTTTTATAAAAATAAGAATTTTCAAAATGAAAAAGGACAAGATACTTAAAAAAAATTTGAAAATTGGGCTTCGCACAAATTTAGGTCATTTTCTCATTCATTCGAATTTTTTTTCTTTCAGTTTCTGTCTTTACCTTTCCAAAACTGTAAAATTATTTTAAATGGGCCCATCCGTTGGTTTAATATAATTTGTTGAAAATACTGATTTTATGGATGAGAGACGAGAACACAAAAACAAAATTTTTGGCTTATTTTCAAAGTTCTTTCGAATATAAGATTCCAAATATCAAGAAAATCGAACATGACTTACACCTAATAGTCACAATAATAGTCGTTTTCCTATAATTTTCCATCAATATAAATTGATTTTGAATAGGTACTACCAAGGATGTTGTATTTATTCGTAGGGTACTACTTACTCTTGCTATATTTTAAGAACTTTTGACTTAGAGGAATCTTTGATTGAAAACTATAACTTTTAAGATCTATGAGTTCTATTTCCCTTGATGTAAAGCGTTCCAGGAGCGTAAAACATTCATTATATAATGTGCAAGTTTGTAGAATTTTAGAATATTGTTTACAAAGTTCCGACAAAATTAAAAAAATATAAAAAACACAGCTTCCTTAACGATTTGGATAACTTAACTTAAACTTTTAAAATATCCATTCTTAGAATTAGAACGATAAGCGAAGAAGTTTTTCTAAAAAAAAAAATAATAACGCTAAAAATTTAACCATAGCATATTCATACAGACTCGTATTGAATATTTAGTTTACAAAACAACTAGGAAAATTAGATACGTTTCACAAACTGAACTTATTGATTTCTCAAGTCTTCATTGTATCGAATCTTGCCTGAGTCAACACATTAAAAGTTTAATTTCGTAGATGTAGGCGATGGAAAAAGTTTAAATTATACTTAGTTACTAATGGTGTAGTGGTATTGCTCTTATCCTACAGCGTGTTCGGTCGTGGGTTCGATTCACACCTCGGACTGGAATTTGTGTCAATTTTTCAATTTGTTCACTTGAACTAAGTGTTGTGTTGTTTTTTTTTAAACTCTAGAGCGCACGAGAAAATGGCATTGATCGAATCATTCGTTTTCGAAGAAATTTTGAAAATGATTAACTTTCTTAAAATTTCTTACTATTTTTTTCTAATTTAACTAATTAAATAATAAATAAAAATTACCATTTCCTTATTATCAGCTCTAGAAATTTTAAACACGAGCATTTTAAGCCTATTGTGAGCAGTTTTCGTTCATTAGGTCAAAAGTTATAGAAGTTAATAATTTTTTGTTCGATAAAAAAAATACTACGGCGAATTTGCCAAAAAATAAAAATTCGATAACATTTAATTTGTAAGCTTGTTAACTGAATTCTTGAATAGTAATTTAACTAATATTTATTTGGTTGCAAGAAAAGAAGTTTTAAGCCTTAATTACATTGTTATTAACTACTGTTTCTACTTAAATAAATAAATAAATAAATAGTAGTTACATGTTATTGTAACATTATCTGTAGACAAAAACTTCAGGAAAACTAGTTTGATATCATCTAAATCAAAGTTTGAATTAAACTATTTGTTGGAAAATAAATCGCAAAGTCAGGAAATATTAATATAACATGTACCTAACGTCTAACCTGAATATCTAACAATATCCAGTGTTAGAAATAAAATAATTTGATGTGTATCTAATGCATTTTTAATTCTTAGACAAAGTACAAATGTATCTGATCATACTTTAATACAACATACATAATAAGGCTTGAGAAAGCATGTCTAATGTAATATTATTATACAATAGAAGATGCAACAAAATTCATTTTCTAATATTAAGAGGTACTACATTTGAAGTTGATAATCATTTTAGCCTTCTAAAAAGAATTTTTCATGCGGGAAGAATAAGAAAAGTTTCTCGTCGAGAAAATAACATTTTAAGCTAAAATACATACATATTATAACGTTACTTATCGCACAGAACTATGTAGCTTAGATTAATTCTATAAAGTTTTAAGACAACTCAATGTTAATTGAACTGGGAATGGCTTAATGTTTTAAAGCATAATAAAAGCATATAAAAGCATCAAATGCGGAACATCTGATTTTAAGGTTTAGAAAGTCACTGATTTAAAGTGATTTAAAGTCCTGCAAATACAATTTTAATTGTTATCAACATAATATTTATTACTCATAACGATATTATACTTATTTAACAAATAATCAAACATAATATGTATAAAAATATATGTAATAATGTAAATATCTAATTATTAATTGTTAAAAAAATCAATTCAACTTACAATTAAAATGTTCAATAATTATTTTTTTAATCCAAAATTCAAAGTGGGTAGTAATGTTTATTGTTTTTTTTTTAACACGAAAATAAAAATAAACACTTTAAAATCGCACAATATTTTTTAAATAAATTTTAAAAATTGTTTGGTTCAATAAAATAACCTGTAATTTAAGATACTAGGTACACAAGAACTAATCTGATACCTTATATATTTTTTTTAACAATATTTTCAACTCTAACACTGCATTTTTGAAATGACAAAGTCTAATTTTTCTAAATTTTATAGTATATATAAGTAAAGTATATAAATATATAAAATTATCAATCTTTAGTTAATTTTCTTTTCATTAAAGTTTTTTTTTTTTTTAATTTTTATAATGCAAATTGTTATTTTTGTCACAAATTATTATTTTATATTTTTTTTTTTTAATTTTGATTTTAGTAAATTACAATTATAATGAGCGCGCGATATCACACAGAACAAGAATAAAAATTTACTAAAAAAAATGTGCACAAGATCAACATTGTGAAACCAAAAAAAAGTATTTTTTATTTGTCAGATTCTTTTGAGAGCGAATTCACGAATACTTTGAAAATACTTAATACATAAATATATGAAATATAAAAAGATAACGAAATCGTATGTGTTGCTTTTGATGTGTTTTCTTTTTCAAATCAAATACATAAAACAATCATGATCAGTTGTTTCCCAGTACCAGACGGTGTTAAATTCAATAAAATTTTCTAGAAATGTTTGATGCCTGACTGGTATGTGAACTCAGCACAGCAGGTGTTTTTCATTTTATTTTATTTATTTATTTATTTATTACAATTTAATATACTAAATATAGCAAAATTGTATTTTAGGACCTTTCATCTTCAAGATTTCTGGGCCAGCTAGTATTATCAGTTTATTTGGAATTATTTGGAAATTCAAGTTTTAGTTTTTTAATATATTAAATTTTTCCTCCATTCCTAAATTTACATGCCTTATACCATGGATTAAGAATACAGAAAGATTGGAAGCTTCATACAACATTTTTTCAGTCTTTTTTGGTATTTTATTGTGAATGTGTTAGTAAAACTAAATAAAATTCTTTTCATGCATTGATAATTATCACGTATTTTATTTTGTTTTACTAACACATTGACTTAAAAATACCAAAAATAATGTTGTATGAAGCTTCCCATCTTTCTGTATTCTTAATCTATGCTTATACCTACTTAAATGTATCAAATCCAAAATTTAAAAGTTTAAAATTTAAAAGTTAATTCCAAAATTTAAAAGTTAATTCCAAAATCAAAAATAATAGAAAAAATAATAAAAAAAAACACATATTTTTATTTTATTGTATGATAGTTAATTCAAGCTCATTTATTTATTATTTTATTTGTTATTATAAAAATTTAAAAATTTGTTTTTTTGCGCGTACAAATATTTCCCTAATATTTCCCAAATATTTCCCACTCTGTGATAATTTTTTTGCAACAACAAAATATAAATAAGAAATGTGTGCGCCGTTTCGATTTCGAGTAATGATATTTAGTTTCTAGTACGGATATTTAATTTTCTTTGTATTTTATTGTTTTTTTGACATTTATATTGGAATTGGATATGAACATAATGTAATAAAACATTTGTATGATACGTTTTCAACATACAACAAATTTCTGTAATTTTTTGAACGGAAATTTAAAAAACCCTGCTACGTGCCACGTTACAGGCAAAAAAATCTATATTCTTTCTTTTAGAGTACGATTCAAATCACTTGACCAATCCGTTATGCAAAGCTTTCCCTTTCCATAACAAAATTCCATACAAAATTGCATGGGCTTTTTTTCTTAAATAATTTCCCCTAAATTTTGTATGGTATTTTGTAATGAAAAGGGAAAGCTTTGCTTAACGGATTGGTCAAGTGATTTGAATCGTACTCTATTTGATTTTTTTTAGTTTCCATAATTTTAGGACGATCCCTTTATTGACGTTCCCTCCTCCCGTTTCATTCTCACTCTAAATTAGTTTTCAGCTCACTCAAAAAAAACTTAGACTCCTACTTTGAGTGGTTATTAATTGACATTTGATTTGACAACATTTCGCTGTCATTTTGACTTAATCTCTGATTAAATAAGTAGAGTAAAATTTATATTTTGTCTGGCTCTGAATTCAATTTTTTTTTGCATTTTTCGAAAACATTATTAAAAAGAATTTAAAAAAAGGTAAGTTTATTTTTTGTAATATATTTATATAAAAATTATTGATTCTTAATAATTTAAAATTAATAATATTTTGTTTAGTTAGAAAATCAAATATAAAATCTTGCAGAAGAAAAAAAAATTACATAATAATTTTTAGAGGTTAATCTTCAAACAAGACGTATAATATTAAAATAATAGTTAAATTTATCTCAATTTCCAAAACTAGATACCTACTAATTAATTAATTTTATGATTTTAATAAAATTAATAATAAAGTTGATGTTAACTTTTTTTTAGATGTTGTCACAATCAATTTTGACAGGGGTTCGAGTGCTTCGCCAAGAAGCTAGACGAAATATTGGAATTGCTGCTCCAGCAATGAACAAAGCCTCTGATCCTATTCAGCAATTATTTTTAGATAAAATCCGTGATTATAAGTCAAAGAGCAGGTAGGTAATTAAGAATGAAAATATTTGATTTACATTTTGTTTATCTTCTTACTTAAAATAATTGTCATTGTAAAATTTTCTTTTTTTCATTTTTCGTGGAGCTTCTGTTTGAGGTACCTATCCATTAAAAATTTTTCTTTAACGAAATCTAGTACCTAGATACAAAATTTATAAAGCTATCTACCTATACCTACTTTAAATTAACTTATTTCTTGCAGTCAACTAGAAATTAAATCTATTCCTGTAATTTGAATGATTGAATCGAAATTTAAGGTTCTACCCTAGAGATTTACATTTTGCTTAGTTAATTAGGTTAGTTAGGAGAACAACAAATTTCCATAACGTAATTATAAGTAATTTGAAAAATGTTATTGGGTAGTTGTAGATGTCTTAATTATTTTGTGTAAGCATAGCAACAAATAAGAATTGAAGTAAATATACCTATTTAAAAGTGTTCTCAAATCATGAAAACTGGAAGACTACTTTTTAATAATCAACCTAGGTATACCTTTTCTTTTTGTTGATATGTAGGTTGTTGAAGATATATGTTGTGTTCTCTTTAAATTTTATTTCATTGCCGAAAATTTTTTTTTCTAAAAGATTTTGCGGGATTTTGGTTTTTTTGTTGGGCTTTATAATTTATCTTTTTTTTGTGGATTTGTAAACTAGGAAAATTTTTACAATACGGATGCCATTTATTAATATAGATTTATTTCTATTTTAGTGGTGGTAAATTAGTTGATGCATCACCTCAAATTCAAGCAGAAATGAAAAATGAATTAGATCGTGTAGCCAAACAATACGGCGGTGGCGCAGGTGTAGACATGACTAAATTCCCAGATTTCAAATTTGGCGAAGTTAAGATCGATCCAATCAACCAAACTGCTTAGATTCAATTTTGAGATCAATACCACATTCTTTATTTAAAAATCAGTAAAAAAAGTGATTAAAAACTAGATGCTTTGTTTTTTATGTTCGATGAAAATGATAAGGTAATTAAATTATAATTATAAATAATAAAAAACAAAATGTTTGATTAAAATAATAAATTTTTATTTCTTTAAAACTAAGAATAAATAAACATCTGTTAGAACAATGCTCGAACTTTGTTTTTTCATCAACAATTTTGTTTTTTTAAATTAAGGAATTCGTTCACTACTTCATAAAGTAATTCCATTTTATGATTTTCAGCAACTTTAAGAAAAGTTCTAAATAATGATTTGATTTCATTAGCAGAAATTAAGGTTTCAAATTTTCCAGCACAAGGGCACGCAATTGATATATTTTCGCGCTTTATTTGTTTACAACGAATACAACGTAAATCCTGCAACGTATAAGACATTACTTTTCTTTGAAATACATCTATAAGTTGTTCTTCAATTTCCTCATTCTCATAACATACACTACATTGAGCACATAACCAAACAGGCCTGCGAAATAAAAAAAAATTTCTTAAATGGCATATATAATAGAAAAAGAAAGGCAAATGATAAATCCTACAAAAATTCTATAAAATAATATCTGGACTGATTTTTATTATGAAAAAATGTTCGTCGTTGGGTTTTTCAACGGATGTTGAACAAGTTTCACTGCATTGAAAAAAATAATTAATTAATAAAATAATTGTCGACATAGAAAATATAACTCAGAATCTGTCAATAAGCATGACAAAGTGATCTTTTTTTAGTTTCCAGAAATATATTTGCGATGAATGATTAAACATTTATATTTATTTGTATTTACTTACGTTCCATCTTTCACAGCTCTATGTTTGTCTTTGCACAAATCTAAATCTCGACAATGATTACAAGCATTACAAATTACTTCGTTTAAAATATAAGTGTTCGCGGGATCTTTCCATACACTGGCATCACTAAATACCCCAAATCCAACCAATTTTAACATATCTTTATTTAAATTTTGCACTTGTTCTTGTATCGTTTTATCCACAGATAAAATTTTATTAACTAATCTTACCAACTCTAAACCTGGACTTTCTTTCCCACGTTGATAGTTTTTGTGTGATTTCTGTGTAAAGTCAAATGCATGATAGGAAATATCTCGCACAGCTTGTTCAGGAGATTTTTTCAATGCCAGTGATTGCATATATAGCGACATTAAATTTTCAAAATTTTCTTTGCAGTCATTTTCCTCTGGCAAACTTTCTGCAAGAGTCCAATTCATCTCTAAATTAATTTGATCTTCGTCTTCCTCCTCGATATTATTATCTTCGTCTTCAAATTCTTTTGGTAGCTTTCCTCTAACTCCTGAATAGTTTGATGCATCTAGCCAAAGAATAAAATCCCAACATTGCTCATATGATAAATGAATACTGTGAAAGAGTTCTTTATTTCGAATACTCTGAACTAAATAGTCAACATATGCTAGTGCGTCACTAACATTTTTCTTTCCCGAATCTAAAATAATTTTATTAAAATCAGCATAAATAATTGTTGCCCTTAATCGTTGAAATTCAGAAATAATTTGTAAGAAAATTTTTCTCATTAAAGTATTAAGAGATCTACGCAAAGCAGGATCATAAAGACGAGCTGCAGATGATCTCACCTAAAACGAATATTGCATACAATTAAGACTAGAATGAAAAAATTTATAAAATTATGATAACAATTTAAGAAAAACATACCCATCGATAAAAATGTACTATTTGAAAATCTGAAAATACATTGCGATTTATTGTAACTTCTCGTAGCCATCCATTGACCATATATCGCATAATTCGAAAAGCCGAACTGCATAATGCGGTTTCATCGTAGCTTGGCAAGGTATTAGTAGGAACATTACCAATCATTTCTTCCAGGGAAGCTTGAGGAATCGTGTCAAAAGTTATAGCTGAATTTGCACCTTCTATTTCTTGAATTCGGCTAGCTTGTAATAGAGCACTAACAGCAAGACTGTCAAGTGCTAATTCTACGCTTACGTTTGGATAAAATCCCGGATTATTTTGTATAACAGTTACATTATCTTCAAACTCAGCCAGCAAACGGTTATCATCAGCTTCACGGCCACCCAAGTCAGGTTTTGAAGTAACAGACCACCATAAAATGAAATTATTTTTTTGAAGTAATCTCGCGAAAAATATATCCGCACCAAATAATACAGTATCCGCAGGCATATTACCGATAGGGACATGAAAATATCGACATTGATCTAACATTAAATCAATAACATTATTTAAATTTAAAAAGTGTCGAATCATAGCACGTGATCCTTTTCTTTGCCAATCGAGTCCAGATAGCAAAGAAGCATCATCTGTTATGTGAATTGGTGCCTGAGGAAAATCAGCTAAAATTGGCATTGCAGAATTTAGTTTAGTTGAATTTAAAGCAGTTTGAAGACATAAAAGAGTTGGACCTTTACGTTCTTCTTTGTATTGAGATAAAGCCTTTTGAAGATGTCGGTAAACTTGTTTTACATCAACTTCTATTAAAATTTCAAACTCCATTTCCTCAGGCGGCAATTTCAAAGCTATTTCTTCACTTTCACAATTTTTCAATAATGCAAGTCGTTCAGCTGCATAAAGTGTTTTCATTGTAGGCATTTGATTTGTACGAACTGAATCGACTACAATAACAATCGATTTTTTAGTTGGTGGAAAAAATATACCCCAAATTTCTTTTTTAGCAGTCGGAACATTATGCTGATACAAGTAGATCCGTTTTAACAGTTCAGAAGAATTTTCCAAATAGTTCTGATGCGACATGCTTCGAAACTCCAATTGTTCAATTGAAAACGATTCAATGTCTTTAGTTGGAACATTTATAAGCTTTACAGCTTCTTCTCTTTGAACTACGCAAAGACAACCCAAATCCATTAAAGCTCTAAATTCCAGTGTCATTTGCGTTTCGTAAATTCCTTCAATATCTGGTGCAGCCAAGTCAGCTAACATTCCTAGCCGATTGTCTTGAAATACTTTTTCCGGAACGGAATAACGATATAAATAATGAACGGGACGTGATCTTGGCAATACTCTATTTACTTTTTTCCACAAACCATTTCCCTCCGGCGGAGCAGGAGATCTTTGATTAACATAAAATATTCTTGGCACAACTAATTTAATTTTGTGTAATTCATCTCCAATCATAGCCCAAATATTAAAATGACCACTGTCATCGACCACAGCAATTTGGATTATTTGCCAGACTTGTTCTAACAAAGAGCGTTTTGTTCTTTTCAGAAAACCTCCAATGGTGGCGGCTCCTGGAGCTTTATTTACTACTGCTCGATTGAGTCCGACTTCTGTTCGAGCTCGTTTATTACCTTGCTTCAATTTTTCTTTTTTCTCTAATTGCCAAGCCCATTTTTTCTTCTGAAATCGAACCCATTCTACGATTTCGTTTCGAGTTATTCCAATTGCTGGTGGTGAACCTAAAGCCTCACGCCAAGTTCTTGCTTGAATATCAACATTTTCCGAAGATGATTGAACTCGTTTTCTTTTAGTCACCACAGGTATACCTTTCTGTGGTTGATTATTATCATTTGAGATCGTATCTTCTATATCTTGCACATTGGTTGGTGACCTAGGATTATCCTCAAAAACCGGTTTAGGTTTTGATACGAACATTTCATTAATACGACGTTGCTTAAGTACATCATTTTTCTCTAACATTTTTTTATGCAACCAATCTGGATGAGCGACTCTTGGTACTGGATTATTTAAACCTTGTAAAGCAGCTGGAATTGTGCAGATTTTTTGAACAGTTCCGCTTAAGCGTTCAATATAATAGTTCCAATCGAGTACGTCGCGAATATCTGCGTCACCCATAGTCGAATCTTTTAACCATTTTCGCAAATAATGACGGCGTACAGATGGCTCAGATTGGAATATAGCAAGCGGAATTGCTCTTTCTGTTACGGGAGCACCTTCAGGTTTTCTTGATATAATATATTTGCAAGCCAGACCAGCATCTTTGATCATTTGATCCCTTTAAAATTAAATAAAAAAAAACTTAGTTTTAAAAATTTAATTTAGAATTGGTAATTATTAATCCTATATTTTATCAATTTCTTATACCTAATAGTAGGTGAGATCTAAAAATAATAATTACCCTGATATAAATTCCGCGTCCAACTAGCTATTAAAAAAAATTAATTTACTGCCACAAAAGAAGTTTTATCGAAGGCAGATTCTGGATTTAGAAACTATTGAGAATTCAGCGTCGAATGCGGTTTTTAGTTTTTAATTACACCTAACAAACAAATTTTTTAATTTAATTCTTTACAATCAACAATTATTATAATTATAATTTTACCCCAAAAATTCTGCTAAACGTTTGGCTGTCGATATTGAAGTCGATTTTTGAGCGCCATAATCTTCTAATTTCTTAGACATTGATTTATTTTCAGAAATAAGTTCAAAAAGTTCACTATCTGGTAGATTCGAGCCTCGACTGTATAATACGTCGAGCCAATAATCTGCTACTTTAGCCACACTGGCATAACATTCTTCCAAAGTACTACCTAGCAAAAATGATTCGAAAACTGAACTCTGAAAATTTTTAATCAATTGAAGTTCTCCTCTTCGTTTAACTTCGAAACCTTTAAGTTCAGCTAAGCTTCCGTCAAAATTGAAAACGGCATATCGTTTTTTTAATTTTTTTCCTTCTTCTTTTGATGCTGGTAAAACCATTGCTAAATATGGTCCATCTACTTCAAAGAAAATAGAATTTTCATCACAAATCTTATATTCTGCTTCAGCACCATCTTTTGCAGTTTTGATAAGTTCATGATACTGATCGTTTGTGAAATGATCTTTAACCATAGAATTGAGAACTGCGTTTGGATAGGAAATATTAATTTTTTCCTTTTTAGCATGGTCAGTGTGAAATGTAAATTCTTGTGGAAAAGATGCTGGTAAAATACACCATATACCGTCTGTGTCTAGTTCCAAAGGTCGACCAACACGTTCGATAATTTCCCTAGCTTTTCTAATAATATTTGAGCCTGTTAAACAAACAATTCCGGCCATTGACATAGAATGCCATCGAGCTCCTTTTCTCATAACATAACCGTAAAATGAATTTAGAATACATTTATGTGCCAATTGAAGTGAATCGTAAAGAACTTCTCTTCCTTTTGCTGCCTTAATCTCAGATGCATCACCGCTGTCAACTGCAGCTACCACCGAAGCTTTAGCAACTTTAGTTAATCCCTTATATTCATAACGTCGATCTCGAAAAGCGCGAACGGTATCTACATAAAAACTATTCTCTTTCTGACATATTGTTGAGTTTCGTGTTTCCAGTTTAGTTATTTTTGTTTTCTTGTATGCCTTCCGACAATAGTCTGTTAGACGTTTTTTTTCGTAAGCAGCTTGATCTTCTTTTGACAATTCGTGGAATGCTCTTGGTTGGCCACCAGGAAATAATGGAGGAAACTTCTCCGTTTCTAATTGCTGTTGAATACGTTGGAATTCATTTCGACTTGCAGGTAGCATTTCACCACGCCACGACCAATCCATTGTGCGCTTACAGCGAGCTCCAGGCCTGTTATATACGCATGCAGCACAATCAGCTTCAGAAACCATTGCAGAAGGCTGAAGTCTATTAGTTAAAATTATGTTTGGATACATGGCACCGACATCTAAATGGTAAATGACAGGTTGTTCAAGCCGATTTGGAATATCATGTAGACCTTGTAATTTTTTTTTTATTTCATCAATGACCTCTTCTAAATTTTTCACATTTTCCAACGGAACTTTCTCTTCTGTTTCTATTGCATGAGCTATAACTTTTTCAACATCGCCTTTCAACTGCATTATCATATCTGGATCAAGACGGAATCGACACGGAATGTCAGCCCTGAACACACCTTAAATTCAATAGAAAAAATATAAATAAATTAAATTTAAAAACAAAATAATTATGTTTGCACCTGATTCCAATGCTTCTACGTGTCCACCAATATAAGTTTCAGAATCTAAAACATGTCCTTCATCTGACAATTTATTAAACTCACTTTGTTGTTTATTAGGATACACAATATTAACATGAAAAGCTTCAACCATTAAAAGCGTTTCGCATAACGTTCCCGAACCTTTTCGTAGAATTTCATCAGGTTCCATTGGAATAATTGTCGCTAAAGCAAAAACAAATGGATGAACGTACTTCATATAAAGATAATATGTGGCCACTGCGTCGGAAACTGAATAATTTGATAAAACTTGAGGTTGCTCAACTGCCATTTTGCACATTTCTTCTGGATCAAGTTCAACGGGATCATAACGAAGTTTTGCTTTTGCTACCGCTTTCAAGCCTTGTGAGCCAACTGGCAAATATGAATCACGTTTAACCCAACATAAACAATCCATATGAATGCTAGGTCGGCTTAAATAGGTTCCATCTCTTGATTTAGAAAATCCAATTTCTTGCTTCATATCTAAATCATAGACAGCAGCACGTGTCTCAATGAATGGCCAATCAAAAAAATCACCATTATAAGTAACAACTATATGCGGGCGTACTTCCATAATGTGATCAAAGAATTTTTGTATTAAAAACTTTTCATTCTCTTCATTGAATACTACAAAATTTCCTTCGAATTCAGGTTTAGGAGTATATTCGAAATCGTTTACATTAGCTGAAATTATATCTCTATTCGTTATTAAAAAACCTTGTCCGTCAATCATATATGAAATCATCATAATTTGATCTGACTGTGCATCTGGGAATTTTAAGGGTAACTTGGTTGTTTCAATATCAAAAGCAAAAACAACTGGTTCTGGACGTTCCAATATATCAGATCTAGTGTTGATTTGTGGTTGTTCAATACCACCAGGACGGCAGCGGATATTGTACCTAAAAATATTTTTTTTATTACTGTTATAAAATATAATGTAAATATAATGTACTTACCATTGGCCACAAAATATTTTCATATCAATTGAAACTCGCACATGCAACGGCAAATCGTACTCACGAATGTCAATAATTGAATCCATATAATCTACATTTTTTAAAAATCCACTGGTAGATTCTACAGCATTAGTTAATGAATTGCTCAACATTTGGATGTAGTAAGTATTGGCCTTTTGCCTTTCTTTGTTCTTTCGCACTGCAGCAAGTAATTCTCTTCGAACTTTTGTCATTGTTGTTTGATTTAGAAATGTTAGTTTTATATATTGTTGCTGTAAGCCAGCCAAATGATTTGGTAAATCTAAATCTTCTTTTGTAATGTGTTCGACATTAACAATTAGGCCAGCAAATTTTCGACTTAAAAATCTTGCCACATCTAAGGCCTGGCCATCTCTTGGTCGGATCAACAAATAAGGTTTAAATACAACAGAAACTTTAAAGCGTGTACCATCCATTTGAATAAAAAATAAATCTAAAGCCGATACTAAACGACGATCTTCATCTAAAATTTCATTCTAAAATTAACAAAGTAAATTTAATTTTTTTTTTCAATATTTATAAATTTTAAAACAGCTCTATAATAAACTTTTTCTTACTGAATGCATATTAATTAGGTAGCCAGTTCGTTCTTGAGTATCTTTAACACGGTCGAAACCATATTTTGAATCAATTTTATCATTGGCTCTGGATTCTCGATAACTAACCTCATTAAAGAGGTCGTCCCTGAAATTGTTAGGAAAGCTTTTTATTAATTTCGGAATAATTTTGTTTTCCACCTTTTTTTTTTGTGAATATAGTTTAGGTAGAAAATATAAGGAAAAAAAATTGTCTTCCGTGGCAGCGTCAGGATCTTGAATCCCTGCACGAATCCGCCAGTTCGACACTTCCTTTAAATAAACAAAACCAAGACTCACCCTCCAGTGCTGGATTTTTCTGCAAGAAATCTACCTGTGTTTTGAAAAGTTTTCTTTCGAAAGCCCCCGTCCATTTTTTTTTTTAAATTCTTTTCGTATTTTCTTTTTTTATTTTTTTTAACTAAGTATTACAATTAGAATTAAAGCAAATAAAATTTTAATTTAAATAATTTAACCATGTACATAATTCTTTTGTTTTTTTCTTTTCAATTTTTCATAATTTTCCCGCCTTTTTCATGTGAAATACGAAATGTATGCAAGCGATGTTCAGTGAAAACAAAATGCTCAAACGTTCCTATTCAAGCTATTCCACACATGCATTTACGAATGTTCGTGTTTGTGGATAAATGTTCGTGTACAATGTAATCCACAAATTACTTTCTTTGAAGCGAAACGAAACAATTTCTTGTACCATGAAGAAGAAGTGACAAATTAAATTTAAAATCAATATTTGAACTTGTTTAAATGTCTCTATGGTCTATGGCCAAAAATTGGGCTAAAGTGCAGTTTATGGGAACCACTCAGAATGGGCTGGAACTTGGAGGGGGTAGAGGCGGTGCCCAAACTCCCAAAACTGAAATCAGTTCTTGGGGCAAAGGCCCCGTTTCGAATATAGGGCCCCCTAAAGTTTTCATACATTTGTGTATGGGAAATTTTTTTTTTGCTCGATTTGCCCCATTTTTTTGTAGAGAGTATAGGGGGTGTTCCAAAAGAAGAGGGGCTTCTTTTGGAACACCCCCTTTATCCTTTTCGCAAAAATAGGGCCAATCGGACAAAAAAAAAAATTTCCCATACAAAAATGTATGAAAACTTTAGTAGGAGTCCTTGTCTCCGAAACGGGGCCTTTGCCCCAAGAACTGATTTCAGTTTTGGGAGTTTGGGCACCGCCTCTACCCCCCCTCCAAGTTTCAGCCCATTCTGAGTGGTTCCCATAAACTGCACTAACGCCAAAAATTGTACCGGGAAAACATACGAAAATATGTACATTCAAAAAATAAATCTTCATTTAAATCTACGAAAACATCAAGTCTAAACGGGGGGTAACATATGGAAGATCTCACGAAACCACTCAAAACAAATTATTTGTTTGATTTGAGTGTGAAAATGACATTGCTGCGTTGTCAATTGAAACGTAACGTCATTTTTTATCGAATGAAGATTTACACACTTTTTTTTTTATTATTTTTAAATAAATAAAATTGTATCTTTACCACCAAATAATATAAAAAATAATATTAACAATAAAAAAAGTTACACGACTTGTCTGCATTTTAATATATAGCAAAAAATTTAATATATAGCAACAAAATGGTAACGCTAATAAATACTATCGATACTGGCCATGAAGATATGATTCATGGAGCCGTACTGGATTATTACGGTCTCCGGATGGCTACATGTTCTTCTGATAGCTCAGTTAAAATATTCGATATTAAAAATGGTAGCCAAGTTATGGTAGCAAATTTACAGGGACATCAAGGTCCAGTTTGGCAAGTTGCTTGGGCTCATCCAAAATTTGGTAACATTTTGGCATCATGCTCTTATGATCGTAAAGTTATAATTTGGAAAGATGACGGCGATTGGGGTAAACTGTAAGTATTTGTTTTTGAGAGCTGTAGGTATAACTAATTATTACCTACCTACAATTGCAGTAAAAAGCCAGCACTTAGTTAAATTGTATGTAATGTTTAAATATTTGATTTCTTATTACATTTCGTTTTAGCTACGAATACAACAATCATGATTCCTCGGTTAATTCAGTTGCTTGGGCACCGGCAGAATATGGTTTAATGTTAGCTTGTGGTAGTTCGGATGGTTCGATTTCAATTATCAGCCGTAATACAGAATCAGGTGCATGGGATTATAAAAAAATTTCTAATGCTCATACCATCGGTTGTAATGCTGTTTCATGGGCTCCATCAACTATACCAGATCCAACTTTTAATGAACGTACTTCTAAAATGCCAATCGTAAAACGATTAACATCAGGCGGATGTGATAATTGTGTTAAAATTTGGAAAGAAGATCAAGATCGATGGGTTGAAGAGCAACGTTTAGAATCACATTTTGACTGGGTTAGAGATGTAGCTTGGGCTCCAAGTATGGGATTTGGTCGACACCAAATTGCATCAGCGTCTCAAGATCGTCGTGTTATTATATGGACATCAGATGATATCTCAACTTGGACTCCAACTGTACTAAATACTTTTGATGATGTAGTTTGGAGTTGTAGTTGGTCAGTAACCGGTAACATATTAGCTGTAACAGGTGGTGATAACAAAGTAACACTGTGGAAACAGAATTTCGATAATCAATGGGTTTGCTTAACCGAAGATGCTAATTCATCGAATAGTTCCAATGAACAGAGAAATTTATAAAAGTATTTTAATTCTATAAAATTAGATATAGGATCAGTTTTTGGTTAATTTCGCATTACATTTTAAAATTAAATATTCGAAACAAATAAAATTAAAATAATGTAATTTTCAAATGTTTCTTTTAAATTTAATAGGTTATAGGTATAAAATTCTAATTAAAAATTAATATGGTAAGGTCAGTTTTTTTTTCATATTATGAAAAAAAAAATGTTTGTCAATGAATTGATCTGAAACATTAAGTTGAACTTAATTTTTAAGTTTTCTAGAAAATATTAATAGAGAAACTATTTAAATTTTTTGACGTAAACACCCGGACAAATTTTCCATTTACTAAAAAAGAACAATAGTTATGATCTAAAACAATAGACGTAATAAATTATCTACATAGTAATGATACATTTTTTCGACAAATTAAAAATAATTGAATTTATTTTGTTTGTTGTCTTGCTACATGCATCAATTTATGTGTTTTCTTCCTTTGGAACTAAAATACTGTATTTGTTTCAATATTTTGACTTTATTCCAAGTCATCGTCACAGCGTTTTAGTTCTTAAGGAAAGAAACACAAAAATCGGTAAAGGTAAAGGTAGCGGTAGCTCAAGAAAGAAAGTAAAAAATTCAAAATTATTAAAGTTTCAGCTAAACAACAATATGAATTCTAATTAATTGTTAATATTGATGATTATTTCTTTTCATTTTTCAAGGGGTCTTTAAAAGTTAATGTTCATATACATTATTATTGTCTTAACATAAAAAAAAGTTTTAATCCCTTGTAACCAGAACAAATCATTAAAACGAAATAATAAGTTATATGCTATAAATCCTAGAGAAATAATGCCTAATAAGTATATTTCACATTCAGGCGAGAAATAATTTATTACGGAATTGACAATTATTTACGTCAACATTTTCTAAAAAAAAAATCTGCCTTTATTATATAAATAGGGAAGAAAAAATTTATTCATGTTTGCAAAAATATAAAATTTTATTATAACTTTCACTTAGTGTCGACGAGCCATTTAAGTAAACAAAAAAATTATATCGTTATCTTTGTGTTCCACTACTTCTCCTGCTATGAATTTAAAAATTTCTTTGAAACTAATATAAGTTTTAAATATTTTAAACTTCCTAACGGAAATTAATTCTCATCCCATATTCTTATCAAATGATAATTTAATTACATTAAAGCAAAAAAAAAAAAGAAGGAACACATTAAAATAAATAATATTTGTCCGTTTTCAATGTTTTATTTTCTATTATGTATTTTTGAAATTTTCCTTTTTTATCACCTTTTGTATATTTTCATCTAATTTCTTTTCATTTTCTTTGAGCTAAGATAAAAATTATACTTTTATTATGTTTGAATTCGCATGATTGATTATTATCAGATTTTACGTAATTTGGCATCATTGAATAAAATATATCTTTATTAAAGGGAAGTCCTTGGTAGAGAATAACAAAGAATAGAAAAATTAAGAATTAAAAATATAGAACAGTACGTCATAAATGAAGTATACGGCCCGTTTTCACCAATTTGGTTTAGGATACTTTAATTTTAAGATAGGTACCTCAGTCACAATCAGAGGCTTAGCAAAACTTTTTTTGTATCAAAGTCTAAACCCTAGACCGAGCCGTAGTCTCTAACAATTTTTTTAAATTCCTCTGATGGACATCTATCCACGGAATAAATTAATTTTTGGTCGAAATTCATTAAAACCATTATGCACAAATATAACAATTTTCGCCCAAATGCAGACCATTTTCTAAGTTTCTCTCTAACAATTTTTCTAAATTTCTCTAAACGACATTTATCTACCCACATTTTATTTTAATCAGAATTCATTTAAACTTACATAAAATTTAAAATCATAACTAAACAAAATTATATAGACCTTTGGCTGGTTCAGAGCCTCTAACTGAGAAATGTGATAAGGAAGAATCAAGGTGAAAGTGAACGAGATTACTCTTATTTTGGTTTTTAAACTATCGAAATCGGTTTAGAAGTTATAAGTATTTAAGTTCGCTACAGACAGACGGACAGACAAAAAGTGAAAACATATAGTCTGTTTTTTTTTTCATTTTTAATGGAAAACGGGCTAAAAAATATATGTATAGGGATGTAGTTATGTATATAAATTTTATTATTAGGCTAATAATTTTTTTTTTGTTAAAGTAAAAAGAAATTAATTCTAGTAACAAAAAAAAATTTGGTAGCATCTTTACAAGACAGAAATTAATTTTTCGAAATAAATTATAATAAATTATTTAATGATTATTAAAAATATTCTCCATTCCTCTTTTTCTTATCAATTAAAAACCGAAAAGAAAAATTGTTTTTATTAAAAATTGTTTGTTAATGTCAATCATTCGTAACTCGTAACCATAAGTTATGAACATAATAATTTATGAATTATTTTGACTGATATGATAGCTGGTTAAATTTGAAATAATTTAGTTAATTTTTTTAAGCTTATTTCAAAAAATATATTACTTTAAAAATTAATTGAAGTTTAGTTAAATGAAGGTCTAGGATTGAAAGCGAAACTGTTTAACCTCGAATAATGCACACACTTGAATTCCAAACGGAAAAGAGACATATTATTATACTTTTGAATATCACATAATTTTTGATAGGATAATCTAATTGCTTATTTTCATTAAACAGCCCTAGTCGAAGGATTTCTGAATTAAATTTTTAGTGGTGACATAAAAGAAAAATTCTAAATGGTATGTAAAGTAAGAAAACCTCGATTTTTTGAATAAAAAGATAAGTTATATATCAATAATAACGTTAAGAACATGAAAAGGATTATAATGGGAAATAAAGGTGACATTTTGAACCCTTTATACCTTTACTACCCACTATAAAACTTTTTTTATAATTGAAATACATACTTCTTTAAGTTACTTTTTCAATTAAAAATTTTTCCATAGCTTTTTACACATTTCGTTCGTACAACGTGACCTATTTATAGTTCAGTAAACTGAAAGATTTATAAAATTATATATCATAATATTCCTAATTTTTTTTCTTAATATTTTTGTGAATAGCCTTAGGATGAAATCAAAACCACATACTAAAAAAACCAAAAATTTCGATTTTTATCGTGTGCTGTGCATATATTGGCACTTTTATAAAACCAAAGTCATGTAAAAAATAATTTGGAGAATATGTTTTAATTTTTGTTATTTTAAGAAAGAGAATCAAATAAATTAAAAAATTTCAATCTCTGAATTTGACAAATTATGCTTAGGGTCAAATTCGCAATTTATATTTATTTATAACTACGGTAATATTAATAATGCCTTGTTCAGACAACGATTAAATCATGATTTCGTAATCGTAATTTGGTGTAGATAATCATACTTTGAAAACCTGTGTGAACACGATTATGAACGAAAACAAAAAAAGTAAACAACAATGAAGCAAACAAAATAAAAAAATAAATATTATTTGCTACTCAAATTTTTTTTGTTTTGTAAATAAAGAAAATATGTCAAAAATAAAAGTCAAAAATAACTAGGAATGAGTGGAAATGGGTAACATGGATGGTAAAAAACTATAAACTTATCCCTGAAATTTTTCATGATTTTCGATAATCATGATTTCCGATGACACTTTTTTTGTATGAGCAAATCATGAAAAAAAGAATGATAATCACAAAAAGTAAGATTATCATGATAAAATTTCATTGTCTGAACAAGGCATAAGGCACAATTCGAAACGAAAAAAAAACTTTAAATTGCTTTGGTTTGAAGAAAATAAAATAAAGTTGAGGCGAGATTTAATATTGAATAATAATTTTATTTATAAAATTTAATTATAAATGAATGCTAAAAAGTTTTTTATGATAAAAGAGTATTTTGAAAAAAATTTCTAAATTTTTTGTAGCTAGCTCATTTATAATTTCGGAACAAGAAGTCACCTTATATGCATTTTTTGTTATTAATTTTTATAAAATCAAAAGATAAATTTTCACTTTTCAAAAAGCACTAAACAAAATCAATGAAACTAAAATTACGAACATAAGTTACGTAAAACTTTGAGTAACTAGATTATATTTTTTAACTCATCAAAAGAGGCGTATTTCGTACACTTTATCCTCAAGTAAAAGATCATACTTTCGTATTATGTTTCCCAAATGCTTACTTTTTAATGATATTTTCTTTAATTATTGTTTAAGCGACAGATCCACAGATTTTTACTCAAAACGGTACAATTGAGCTCAGATAGTAAGTACGGAATCTTATCTGTACACATACACACTGTAAATATATGCACCATTAATCCAGGGACGAATCCTTCGTATATTGAACGTACTGAGTGTTTCCGTATAAATCATTTTAATATTTAACCATAAAAAAAGCATTTTAAAAATAATATAAATAATGCATTCGGAAATATATTGGATTTTAATATTTTAATTTGTGCACTTCACCATAAATTTTTAAAATGTGTATTAAACATATTTCATTTTTTTTTACCAAAGAACTCAGTACATTACTTCCAAGCGAAGTTAAGCTGGGAATTCTTCCCTTACAGTCGAATACGTTATTTTGATTTTTTGATTTTATAAGTCTCAATTTGTTCTCATTTCCGAATATTTTCCATATTAAAATGGTTTTTGATTTTTAATTAAAATATCGGAAATTAGCTGAAAGCATTTTGTATTAAAAGTTTTTAAAATGCTAATATACTTAGATATAGATCTATAATAAATGAAAAATATGTAGATAATTAAATAACTTTAATAATGAAATTGTTCATCTTTTATATTCTTTAGAAATACTATGCTGGCATTATTAAATTAAATTAAATAAAAATCGATTTATTCCATTTTCTTATATTAAATTTTTTTTTATTAAGTATCCACATATGTTTTGTTTACAACATACTTGGATCTAATGTAGGCATATACATAAATATAAATATACAGAAAGAAAAAATTATTGTATTCAATATTCATTATATTAATTCGAATTTAAATAAGTGCTATGCACATTATGAATTAGTTCATTATAGATTCAGCCATTCTCTTTTTTATATTTTCTAAAATTTCTTAGATTATGCATTTACCTAGCCGTATTACTATATATGTATAACTTTTTTGTAATATTTGCCAAGGCTGCAAGACAATTTAGATTATTGTCGTTCTGAATCCAATAAATTTTGAGGGCCTACTTTAGTCTAATTTGACAATGAAAACTAGAACTGATCTGAAGCACCGTTGACGAAGAGCTTTAAATTATTAAAATTTAAATGTTACTTTCGAAAGAAATTTGTTGGTTTTGAAGGAAGAAGTAAAGAACAATGGATCAAAAGAAGGACGTCTGTATATAGTCCTTCAACAATGTATTAGATACCGTCTGTTTGAAAATGGAGGAAGCCGATAGACATTATTGTACTCAATCTAGATTTAGAATGTTTCCAAAATCTCCACATTCTAAAGTAAATAATACATGTGAATTTTGTTTGAAAACGTTGTATATAATATAAGTATACACATATAGTCAATTATACAAATCAAAATACATATTCGGCATTATTAAATCATAATACATATATTAAAATTTTTTCTGTTACTTAATTTTTTGTATTACTTAATTTTTTGTGTTACTTAATTTTTTGTATTATTATAGTAGAATTTTAAAAATTAAATTGAAAATTTTCATAACATTCTTTTAATTTTTTGTGTATCAATTTTTTTTTCCTTCATAAATTTACTCGCATTTATTTTATTGAAATAAAAAATAAATTCGAAACATACACAGAGCATATATACGTATAAATATGTATAATAATGTAGACTGTTTATATAGCGTATTAATGTATAATTTTTGAAATGAACAACAAACTTGAATTGTTAAGGAAAATTTTATATTAAATATTGCTTGAAGCAAGATAAAATTTTGAATAAAAAACAATAACAAGAAATATAAAATAAAGCTTGGCTGGCTTTGTCAGTAGAACTAAATGTATTAATGTTTTGTTATGATATTGAAAATTATTTTTGCACTTAGTAGTATACATAATAGATACTTACAATATTTTCAAGAATAAAAATAAAAGAAAATTTTAATTTATTTTATTTTAATATTTAGTTTTTTATTGAATGTTTTCTCTGGATATTAAAAAAAATTAATATAAAAGTTTTACGTAGATAAATAAAGGGGTAGTATAATTGTAAATACAAAATAAGGTTTTTTTAATTGTAATTTCAGACACTGTCTTTATATGGATACTAGATTAATTGGGGTAATGTAGCAGTGAGATATTCAGGGATTAACGTACAGTACAGCAGCACAATTATATTAAAATTTTAAAAATTTTCCGTACATGTTGATAATACTTTAAGCCTAAATTAATTAAGTAAAGTAATAAATACAAGGTTTCAGAAAACAACTTTTGAGACTTTGTTGATGGATGACATATAGAAGCTGAAAATATTCAAAATAATCTTTTTGATTCTGCCGAATCAAGAGAATTCAACACAATAGACAACATTATATAATAAATGTTTTTAAATTTATTTTTATATTAAAATTAGCTCTTTTTTAAATAATACCATATATGAAACCTGCACAAGTTAAAATTATTAACATTCAAATATAAAAACATAAAAAAAAAAATTAGCCACCTAAATTAGTTTTTTTTTCTTGTGGCACAATAATTAATCTGATCAACATAATTATGTAAAATTGCTTTTTTTAATCTCTTTTTCTTTTTTTTTAAATGTCTGTGAACTTGAATTTCAAACCAATATTAGGTGTATAGATGAGTGTTAATTTGAAGAAATCATCATCTGGATAATCAAATGCAATTTTGAAATTCCTTACGAGCTTTGATAATGTTACTTCAAGTTCCATATCAACAAGGCGTTTTCCAATGCAATTACGCGCTCTAAAATAGGTTAAAGCTTTTTAATTTAATTTTAAATGATATTCTTATTTACATTAATGATTTCTTAACATTTTGTTAAATTAAATATAGATATAGCTAATATACGATATGTATAAAAATTAGTCAAAAGTATTTAAATTGTCTAAATAAAACAATCGAAAGCTCTAAATCTATATTAAATTTAATTCAGTCAATTACTCGGTGAACTTAATTGGGGTTAAAATGTGAACTCATTGCATTTATATTTTTGGATATTTCAAATTATAACGACAATAAATTATATTAATTATAAATACATTATTTACGTAATAAAACTAATGTAACTTTTTTTTTATCATTTCTTTGTAAACTTTTTTCCTGAGGGCCTAAGTAAAGTTTTTATTTCCTAGTTAAGTTATATCATTGCTTATATATCAAATAGTTTCTCTTTCGAGTCTTACCCAAATCCGAAGGGTATATAAACAAATGCGTTAGAAGGCTTAGTTAATGTGAAAGGACATCCTCCTTCTACTACGTTATGATCACGTAACCATCTTTCAGGTAGAAATTTATTTGATTCACCAAAATGATCATCACTCTTATGAAATGTATTGTAAATCATTCCAACACTTCGGCCTTTGGGAATAAGATACCCATCTACTACAATATCAGTTCCTAACTGCCGAAATATTTCACTGACAATAGGATTCAGTCGAAGACTCTCTTTAATCACGGCTTTCATATACGGAATATTCATTAGATCTTCTTTTTTTATAGGTGTATTTTTATCTGGTAAAAATTTCATTACTTCCTTTCGTAAGATTTCCTGCTTTTCTGGATTTTTCGCCAAATTTAGAAGAATGCTCGATAATGCAGCCGTAGTCTAAAAATAAAAAAAGTATATTTTCTTTAAATTAGCTTATATTAGGTGTTAGATTTAATTAAGGAAGAGGTGCATACAGTGTAAAATTTGAAATGTTTTAGAACTTACTGTATCAGTTCCAGCAAAAAATATTTCTAATGCCATCACTACAGCTACTTTTTCATCAATTTTTACTAATCGTTCTACTACGCTCTGGCCATCTTCACTCTCTGGCGCTTTGTCCTTGATTCGTTCCAGAGCTTGTCGAATATATTTAGCAGAAAGCTTTGTGAGCTGATCATGAGCTTCCATTAACTGTTTAAAGTTTTTCGTGGGATATATTTTCCAAATAGAGGGTCGAAAGTCTAATATAGCAGGTAAATCGAAAGTTTTTGCTAAGCTATCTATAATAATTTGTGCATCAGGATTTTTATTAGTGTCATGTAATAGACCTAAACGTGTATCTAACGCTACCAATGCCATTGATTCCATAGTCCAATTATTAATAACTCGTTGGAAGTCATCTGGTACTTCATTAGTTTCAGGATCACGTATTTCTTTGATTCTGTAATTTGCAAAATAAATTAAATTACGGAATATATTAATTATGTCAGTTCACATTCACTTTAATTTTTAAATAAAACATAATCGATATTCCTTACTTTGATATAAAATCATCAGAAACCTCGTTCATTCTGGGAACATATATTCCTATGGTTTTGGGGTTCATCATAACAGGGTTGACTTTAGTGCGAATTTTAGACCACATTTCATCTTGTCTAAGATTAAAACAAATTTTAATTTATTTTATAAAGTTAAAAAACATCAAAATCAGCATAATTAATAACTAAAATAAAAATTCCAGTGCTAAAAATAAAACCTGAACTGAAGTATTTGCGTAATATTTTGTTCCTATTTACATAAAATATTTATTTTCATAATGAAGTAGAAATAATATAACAATTTTAATGAATGATTTTGAAAATGTTAAAAAGCTGAACATGTTTTGTTTTTAAACATAGACATCAAACAATTATAGCGTTTTAATTTGTATTATACAAGACTTAAAATTACAAACTTACGATGATAATAACGAGCCGGTTTCACTATATACTTCTGGGTTTATTTTAGTTCTATAATGTACTAATGTATCTAATCCACGTCGTACAGGCCAATTAGTATCTGCTCGATAAACAGCACCAATGTGTTCTGGTTGACAAACGTACACATACTCAGGTTGTCCGAATAACCCAGGAAGGCGAAAAACATCACCATACTTTTCTCTGAAGTAAACATAGACTTGATTTCTGGGAACATCACGAAATCTCCCTAGGTTAAATGACAAACAAATTTTATTTTTACTATTTTCTTAAGTATAAAAACCGTTGATAATTAAAAATATCATATGAAGCCCATCAACATTATCAAACAATTTAGAATTATGAAATAGGTCTAAGGTGTCAAATTAAAGATATTGTATTTTGAAAGGTTTATAAATAATTTGCTAAATCAAACGGAATAAAATAGTCATAACTAGTTATTTGGAAATTGTATCGGAATAAGTATAGTTAGTGACTGTCTTTAAAACTTTAATATATATCAACCACGGAAAATCTTATAATTTTATTAGTTTGTACATGGTAAGAAAACAAGGAAAGAAATGTTCTAACTTATTATACTGGTTATTTCGTGTCCTTATACTTATAAATATCTAAAAAGAATCAAGTTGAGAATTTTGAGATGTCTAGAGTCTTATTTACTGTTCAGAAAATTTGTATTTCTTTATTTTTTTTTTACTTTTTAATAGGTTATTAATTATTGTGTTTTTTAAAAGTCAAAAAAAAAAAATAAGCAAAATTTTAATCTTTTCTACAGTGTTATCTATTTTAATTAATTTTTTTGCATTTCGATTTGATATAATATTAATTAATTGAAGAGACGTTATCAAGTGTTTTATAGATATTTTTATTAATAACTTTTATTACTTGAAGTTTTTTTTTATAATATTATAGTCTAAGAGCTCGCAACGTTTTTGGCACGTGATTTTAGCAAGGCTCATTTTTTAAAATATTGTTAAATGCTACGGTGCAGGACCCATAAGGGTAGTCTGGCTGTCAGATGACGTTGCGCTTACCCGTGGGAGCAGATCCAGGTAGGTCAAAGAAAAAATGCAAAATTACGTGATAATAGCACGATTTCTAGTTATGTCACTTGTTTGGGCTTATTATATGAAATGTTAATGCATCATTGCCAGACGACTTCGGAGTTGTTAAGACCGTGCCAGACCTTGATTTATAACAAAAAAAAACTTCAATTTCACGTCATTTTAGCAAGGCTGAAATTTTTATATGTTATAGATTGGATCTTATATATACTACATCCAATTTGCCAGACGGAAATACCGTTGCTAAATGGATGCCAGACCTATGTCATTTAAAAGTAATTTGTTTTTTTCATGTAATTTTGCATTTTTTTTACCTACTTGGTTCTGCTCCCACGGGTAAACGCAACGTCGTGTGACAGCCAGACTACCTTTATGCGTCCTGCACCTTAGTATGGAACATTATATTAAAAAATGAGCCTTGCTAAAATCACGTGATTTCTTACGTTGCGTGCTCTTGGACTATTACCTATGCATGCTTAAAAAAGGCACGCTAATCATAATTTATGTTATTCAATGAAGCTGGGACAATTTTAATTTCCTTATTTTCTACCGTTGACTTTTTTTTTGTCTTAAAGTCATTTTTTTTTTTAATTCCTTGATTATTGACATTATCGAATAATTTTTATATTTTTCAAAACTTTAATACCAAAATCTTTAATTCTATATTCAACTTACCACCAGGAAGGTACCATTTGAATAATTCTAATTTGGATGGTCCAGGAATTTCATTGTATGATTTTGTATGCTTCAAATTTGTTGAAGACGGTTCCTTAAAAAATAAAATTGAAAATAATTAATTAATTTAAATTATTCAATGTCTACCGTAACATATAGTTAAAAGTTAAAAAAAAAATTATTCATTATATTTTTATAAATAATTACATTTAAATTAGGATTCGCAGCTGTTGAAAGAAATCTACGAGCAATATTTTGATTTTTGTTTAGATAACCTTGAATAGCGAAAATAAATTTTGTGTCCGCTATCATTATTTGTTATTATATGTTATATGTAGTCTAGGAACAACTTATTTATTGAAAGTAATAAATTTCACTGAAAGCTAGTTTTTTAAAGCTCTCGAAATAATAAATTAGAATTAAAATTATATAATATTATTAATTTATTTATTTTTTTGTTATCAAAGAATTATTATTAAGTTGAAAAGATAATGTTATTGTTATTTCGTTTATAAGGCATTGAGCTCTTCTTTAAATATAGTTTTTCAATTGTATTTGTCGCTTTGGTTAAACATTTTTCTCACTCCCTTCTTTATAACTTATAACGTTTACGAAAAGGATATAAATATTAAAAGGCTCTTTTTCTGTTTCTCTTTTTCTATGTTTTGACTTTTTAAATAGGGGAAAATTGAAATCGTGTAAGAAAATTCCATGTGGAAAATTCTTAAACTTAAAAAAAATCGCCCTTTACAATATAAGCCTATTTAGAAAAAGTTTTATATTCTGCTCATACTCTGCAAAGAAAATAGTTTGGTCTTATTTTAATACTGAAGGGCTACAGTATTATAATTAGTTAGAGAAAAAATAAATGGAATTCTGTTCCTATCTGTTCTACAAGATGCACAAACAACTCATATATTTTACTTGAAATTAAAAATTTAATTAATAAGCTTTTTTCTTATTTATAATTTTTTATTTATTCTAAAAAAAAGTTCACAACGCTGCCGTTCATTTCTAATATTAATTTAGAGAGGTTAGGTAAAACACTATTTTTCTGTATAGTGTTGGTTATGTAGTTACAATATATGTTTCTAATATTGTTATATATGTATATTATCAAAACTAATGCCATCCAATTTTTTAAGTATATAATTGTATAATATGCCTTCTTAAAATTAAAATAAAATTATGTGCCCCTGAAATTTTGTAAACAATAAAATTAATTTAAAAAAAGATGAAAGAATCCATTGAAATAATATTCAGGTATGAAACTGTTTTAATATTGAATATTAAATTCTTTATCTATTTACTTTAAATTTTTTCCTTGTAAATGTTTTTTTTTAATTGCTAAGAATAATTTGACAAAGCGTGTTAGTAGTATAGGTAATCGACACATCGTTTGTAAAATCTGATAAAAATTTTGGTATCGAAATTATTCGACAAATGAGAAATCGTAGTTTTAATTAAGATGCTGGAACCTGAGAAGATACATTTCGAGTAAATTTTGGGTACATATGCATAAACGTTTTTGCTTTGTTTTTGGAATGTATTTAAGTCCGATGAAATTTAAGTGAAATTACAGGATTATGAAAATTTTAATAAAATATGCGTATCAAATATAAATATTTTATACAAACACTTCAAGACTTGAAATTTGAGAAAAAGTTTATGAAAGGAACGAATTCCCTCTACTTTTTACTACGTGATTGATATTGTTATAAACTTGGTACATATAGTATGTATTACACATTCCTACACACTTTTTTTTTATTCAATATTATTTCTTGTCATGATCTATTACCTCCCGGTGTTATGACTACTGAATTCGAAATAAATTTCATATTCCAATGCCAACATTAAATAAATTTTAAATTCAACAGTTGTTTTTATTAATTTTTTTTTAACTCCCTTTTATGAAATTTACGTTTATCTTAATTCTCATAACAAAATAATATTATAAAATTTCTTTTCTTTATTTGACCTTTAATGAAATTATAAAAATTGTCACAAAATAAACAACAACAAGATTATTCCCTATACTGGTATTTAGCAATACTAGAAAATAAATACTTTAACAAAATATGTGTATAAAATGATTAAAAAAAAATTTATTTTTAAGCAGCATTTTTATATTATTGAGAAATTGTGATGAAATGATAATCTTCACGGCTTATATATAGTTGTTAAAAAAATAGAAGTAAAAATTATTTATGATAATAATTTTGCAGTCAGATTTAATATTAATACTGGATGAAAGTAGAAAATTTTATTTTTTGGATAATTCATAGTTGATTTTGGGTATTTTTTAAAACTTAAAAATTAAGATCAGCTAATATAGTAGTTTTTATTTTTTTTTTTTATGAAACCGCCGTAACGAGAAGTTAAAATATTAAAATATTAAATTCTTTCGATAAATTCTTTTTTATATCCGGATCTTCAAATATCATGCAAAATTCTACATTTAAAACTTAAATTTTTTACAATACAATGGCCACTAATGGGAACATATACATTAAAATAAATGACAATAAAATTAAAATAATTGAACAAAAATCTTAAACCTTATACTAAATTGTCGAGAGAACAATAAATTATTAAATTGATCGTATGATTAAAATGTAAGTCACGTAATTTGAGTTTAAAAAAAAAAATTTCAATTTATATACAATTCATACGATATGTTTATGTGTACCTAAACATTATTATATATAACAACATTAATGATAATATATATAATTTAAATACGTTTTCATTAGGTATACGATAACAAAGGAACAACAATTCTAACTCAAGTTATATTAAGTAATTTATATATATAACGACACCGCGGTTATCTATCTTCCTTATTCCTACATATAGATAGATTTCGCATTGAATGGGGTTATAGAATCTTAAACTAAACATATTTAAAAATAATTAATTTAAAAGTTAGAGTTAGATTGTTAGAATGTAAATAAAGATTAATTAAATTTTTTTTTTTTTAAATAATAATTAAATAAAATATAAGATTCCAAGGAAGAAAAACATACTACGTAGATCTAGATACTTCTTTTGATGATCTGTAAAATAAAGTATTAGAACAAATCGACAGTACATATTTTTCTTTCCGAAATAATAGATTGAAGGAGCTGAAAACTAAAATACTATAATGAATAAGTTTTCAATAAAAATATTATTTGGCAAATCATATTTGTTTTTTCTGGGTTCATATCCAAAATTATACACTTAATCCGTTTTTTAAATTAATTTAAACATTACAGATAGATCAGTTATATGGTGCCACCATTAAATTAATATAAGTAAAAACTCATTTCAATTTCTTCGAAAAAATCACAACGAAAAACAAATATTATTTGCTTATTTAATGAAAGAGTTCAATAATTAAGGAATATTTTCTTATATATATATATATTTATAATTATTTTTCTTGCTGCATGTGATAGCTTTACATAAATTTAAATTAAAAGTCCTAAGGGCAGTTTTTCCACGAAAAAGTACATTAATTTGAAAAATCAAAAATGAGAATTAAAAAAAATTTACGCGAATAATGAAAACATTAAAGGAGATGGCAATGACAATCGCGGAAAATATTTTTTTTTATTTTTTTCATTATTATTATATTTATTCAAAATAAAAGAAGACTTTATTCAAATTTAAAAAAAAAATGAAATTCACAATCTCATTAAAACTTATTATCAGAAATAAAATAATTAACTTTGTAACGATTTACAAAATGTAATGGTATTATATGATGATGTAATTTTATATAACATGTAATATTTATATCAATTCTTTTATATTTTATATTATATTTCAGCATCAAAAGCCGCTAAAGAATAATGTTTATGCTTATTTAAATTTAAAAAAAAATCTGTGACAAAAATTTTGTTCGTCTTACTCTGAAAATAAACGATTAAAATGAAAATCTTTATGTTTGAGATTTTGTAAGTTTTCAATAACCAGCTTTGATTGACAGAACAAATGATTATTAGACAAGGGTGGGAACCTCTAGTACAAATAATACCAGAATCTACTTGATAAAATTAATAAATATTTTTAATCGAGTATCTTTATAAAATAAATATAATCAAGTTATATTTTTAGATAAGAATATCATAAATACAATTAATTATCAGTTTTCAAATGCATAAAAATAATTATTAGTCGAGTCAAACCTTTTGTATAATTTGTGCAATGTGAAAATAATTAGAAGATTCGTGTTTAAATTTCAATGGTTATAAAAGAGTTAAAATAACAATTTTATGTAACAAAAGTTTTCGTACCTCTTTGATAAATTTTTTCCAGAGGAGATGGATGACTTTTGTTAGACTTCTGCTGCAACTTTTGGTACACTAGGTTGGCGTCTTACGTTCATCATTTAAGGCATTGTTTTTTCTTCAACGGTAGTATCTATATGTTTTCTCATTATGCGAATCTTCTTTTAAATTTGCTAAACTCAACTAAATCAAACATAAATTAATTTTAATAATATTTTCAGATAATTTTCGGGAAAATGATGTGTAATTTGACTTTTGATTACTTTGATATCAAAAACTTATATTATAAGTTGTTGCCATAATTTTGTTTTTTTTACACTTTGATTTCAACGAATTTTAAAAAAAAATTCTTTTGTTACTGACTGTACATTTATAACAAACTATTTGAAATAACACGCTTAAGATTTATAAAGTCGTGATAAAAAAGAAGATCAATACTGAAATTGTATTTTTTCTTATCAAAAAGAAGCCCAACTTTTTATTTTAATTATACAATTTAATTTAATACAGATAGATTTTTCGACTAATTTTTGATTGCTTTCTTATTTTAAGTTAAACATTTTCTACTCGTGAATAGTTTATTAAAATTATAAAAAACTATTTAATTTAATGTATTTTTAAAGAAAAAATTATGAATTTGTCCTGAAAATGAAGTATAATATTTTTTTAATAAATATTATTAGGGAATTATATTTAAAAAAAAGGATACTAATATATAAAGTATATTTCCTTAAAATGACGAGTTTTTGAATTTTATTATACTAATAGGTTATTTCAGAATATGAAATTTTGATGTAGGTGTGATAGAATTAAAATTATTTTAAATAAAACTCTTTTCAAGGTCGAAACATTTTCAATTCAAAGTACATATTTATATATTTATATCAAGGCCAAACCTTTAACAAATCGAATAATTGAAATTTCCTGAATTATTTTTATTTTTATTATAATAAAAGTTATAATATTAGTTAGTTATGATGAAAAAAATAACAATAAATTTTATTATAATAGTTTTTCATTTCATATCAATTTATTTCATTGAAATCAAATAAATTGATATTTCACTTTTATCTATTATGGTTTTTTAAGGCTTCGCCACTAAATTCTTATAACTAATGAACCAGTCAACCGATTTTTATTCTGTGAATGCCAAAACATCCGTAATCTGATTCACATTCACATCGTTGAGATTTCGAGTTTCGGAGTAAGATGTTCTCAACCAGCCAAGAGTCTAAATTATTAAATTATTTTTTAATATCAAATTTTTTAAAAGTTAAAGTGAATTCTAATGAAAAGTATGTGGATGTCCATTAGAGGAACTTAAAAATAGGTTACAACCGAATGATTTGTCATTTCAATCATTAAAGTAAAAAAATTTATAACAAACTCATACTCTATAACGGACTATAGAAAGTTCTAAGTTGCTTATTATTATTGCCGGTTGAGCCATTAAAACACTAAAAGAAAACAAAAATCAATTTAATAAGAAACAAAAAAAAAAGCATAAGAAAAACATATACATTATATATAAAAAAAAGTCAGGAAGAAAAAGAAATAAAAACTCAAGTATATTATAAGAAGAATAAAAAAGGGTCATAAAACAAAAGTTTAGATATAAGATTAGATGTAAAGAGTGGCGGAAAATTTTTCACAATTAAATTATTTCCAAAAAAAAAAATATATACCTATACATCTTATGAAGCTTTATGACGAAACATTCTTTTTTAAAACCAAACTTGCTTTCACATCATTTTACATTTTATTTTATTTACATTCTGATATTGTATCAAGGGTTTTTTTTGTACCTTTTACTGGGAATTATTTCTTTATTTCAAAAAGAAATGTGCTTTGTTTACGAAATTATTTTTGTACATAAAAAGAAGATATTTTTTTTTGTATACCTACAATATATTTTTTAATATTATCTTTATATATATATAAAAGTAATGTATTTATTTGCAAAAGAAATAATTAGATGGCATTTATAAAATAAAGGGAATAAAAATTACAAAAAATTTTCAAATTTAGTATAACTTGAAAGTCTATGAAAACTTAAGTAACTTCGTATTTTTTTTGTTTAAGCTTTCAAAATTATATACAATATACAAAACAAACATTTAACTCAACTGGAATAGGAATACGAATTCTATATTTCAAACCGAAGAAATCAATGCCATGTAATAACGACATCTATAAACATTAATATTGCATTTCTAAGATTTACTTATACATAAATGCATTGAAATTCATGTTGACATAATGTTATAATTTTATTTGAAATGAATTTGAGAAAAATTTCATTGAATGAAGAAATTTAATTTTCAGGTCTTTCGAGGCACAAAAATAATTTTTTGGTTGTAATAATTTTTTTTTCTTTCTTATCAATAAAAAATTTCTAATATCAATTTAAAGCTTTCTATTCTATTGCCATCAACTCAGTTTTTATATTTTTTTATTTTTCAAAATCAATAAAAAAAAAAACCCAACTTCTATAAATAATGATACAATATTTTTATTATTGTTATCTAGAAATATATAATATATAATATATTGTATTTTTTGATTTTTCCTTTCGATAGGATAATAAATCTCACAAAAAAAATTAAAAAAAAAAAAAACAAAAAAAAAAATATTCCTTTTTTATTTATGTATTTACTGCACATTAAAAGAAAATGTTATACATTCGTGGTGCTATATAACATATTATGTACACAAAAATTTTCAGATACACTTTGTGGCTGAGCAACAGTTTTCCTTTTTTCATCATCATCATCATCATATCATTAAAACTTAATAAATAGAGAAAAAAAAATAAAAAAAAAAAAAGAAAAATTATTTTATTTTTATTTTGTATATAATCAGTGCCTGGATCGTTGTCGTGATGTTAAGACTAATTTTGCAATCGGGACGAATCTGTCAATAAATATTATTATACTGTGTTTATTATAATTGAAAAATTGGAAAAGGAAAAGAAAATTCAATGCGATAAAAATAAAAAAATAATAATTTAACTACCTAAGCATAAAAATGTGTTAAAAAAATAAAAATAAAATAAAATAAAAAAAAAAAAACCAATTTTCAATTTCACCAAAAAAAAAAAAGTTAAATTGAGAAATTAATTATTAAACACAGAGATAAAATTTAAAAAAATAAATAAATCATCTTTTAAAAGAAAACATAATTTATTATTTGCCGAAAAAAGAAAAATAAAAATTTAAAAAAAAAAAAAAAAAAAAATACACAAAAATTATATGTACGACGACGAGGACAAAATAATAATAAAAGTTTATTCAAGTATATATGTACACATAATGTCAATGTATGTACAATTATTTTATATAATAAAATATAGTATACGATAATTTATGTAAAAATAGTTTTTTTTTTTTTTTTGTATTAATAACATAGTAATATCGATAAGACAAACAAAAAATTGACCAGACTGAATCGACGGGATGCTTTTAAATTGATACAGCTTATGGTATATATTAAAAGCTTTAATAATGACAGAAATTTATTATTAATTTTTTTACAATAAAATATATGAAAAATTTTATAATAACAATGGGTAGATTTTTGCTGTGTCAGTTTATAATTTACTTATTTTTTTTTTTATTATTTTAATAAGATATTTTAAAATTATGGATAGGGAGAAATAAGTATAATGTATTAAAAACAAATAGAAAAGTAATAATAAAAAAACATTATTGTTATTATATATTAAAATAATATTAAAACAAACAAAAAAAAAACTTTATTTAAATTAAAAAAAAAAAAGATGATGCTATGAATGATAATAGCGAAATATAATTTTATATAAATGAAAAGAAATTTTTGTTTCAAAATTATGTGTGTATTTTATTTTTTTTGTTCTTTTTCTAGATTCAGGAAAAACTTGAAAATATTTGTGTACAAATGAAATATTGAGTTAAAAAAAAAATAAGTAAAATAAATATGATGAGTAAGAATTCTTTATTTTTTTCCGATTAAAAGCCTTTTTTTTTTGTAATACATATATTTATGTATATAACTTTTAGGATCCTTTTTTTAATAGGTTTGCACTGCTAGTAAAGAATACAGACTTTAAGAAAATATTTTTTTCTCATAAATCTCCACTTATACTTTTTCTTTCAAATACCTCTATTTTGCTACATATATTTCTTTAACTATAGGTATGTATAAAAATAATCATACAATAAAAAAAATATAGAATAGTACCTCATAAATAAAGTAAGGGGCCCATATTTCGGTCTAGGGATGTTAAATTTTAAGATACCTCGGTCACAATCAGAGGCTAAACATATTTTTCTAGTGTTTCTTCAATATCATTATACCAATTAAATTTAGTCATATAACAAAATAAAAATGTTCATAAAAATCCAAACCCTTTTCCCATTCGTTGGGCTCTAATCAAATACTTATTTTAATCAAAATTCATTGAAACTTTCATAAAAGCTAAAATTTTAAAAAATTTTCCATGAAAATTATTTAGACCCTTGGCTAGTTGAGAGCCTCTAACTCCGAAGCCTGAAATGATAAAATCTCAATTTTGATTCGAGGTGAAAGTGAACGATATAAAGATTGTTTTGACCTTTCTGATTCTAAAGTTACAATAATTTTAGTGACGGACGGACATTTAATGAAATCATATAGTTCGTTTTTCATGGAAAACGGGCTAAAAAAGTGAAAACTAAATTTATTGAATCTGTTTGCAACATACCCGAGATCAACAAGTTTTTAAATTGTTTGTTTTGAAAAGTTTTATTGTGGCAATGTTCAGGAAAAAACTATATTGTCAATTATAATTTTTAAGTGCATATATTTTATGATTTCAGTAGTGTGGAATATAGGAAAATTTGACCTAAAGATATGTAAATATTTTTTTTTTCTACAATGTCAAGAACTTTATCTATATATATATGGTTTTTTTGTTTACATTAAGTATATTACTTAAAATTCTTTATATACATATACATACGTGTATAATGTAGATATGTACCTTTTCTATTTTCTAACGTTTATGTGAAGAAATTTTTTTCTTTCATTTTTTTTTTTAGATAAAAGGTTCAGAAAAGAAAATCTTTTGCATAAGGAATGATAAACATGAGAAAAAAAAATGAATACATAAAAAAGTTTGAATTATCTAAAAATTATGTTACTATCGGATTATGTTTGGATATAAAAAATTTTGTTTTTGGGCTTTTTTTTTAATGAGAACACTTTAATATGAGTTTTATGTGTAATACATATATATATATATGTACAGTAGATTTTAATAAAAATTAAAAATTCATGTAAACAATTTAAATTTCTTTGTTTTCACAATAATACTGGTGGGTAGGCGTAATAGGTAAGTGAAGGATCATGATACATAATATTGAAGTTTTGATAATTAATAATGAAAGAAATAGATAATTTATTGTACAATTAAATTTTTTTATATATATTAAATTCATTTATGTTTCTGATAATATGGGGAAGGACAAATGTTTGCTATTCAAATGTTTATGATTTTTGAATTATTTCTTTTTTTATTGTTTAGTTCAAATAATAAAAATTAATAAATAAACCCAATAAATAATGAATCTAATTACTAGATATTTTACAATTTAGTTGAAAAGTTCAATAACACTTTTTTAGAATTGGCTTACTAAAATTATTAAATATTGAATGATTTAGGGAAACATCAAGACCGCCAAAGTCATTTCCATTCAAATTGATTAATTATATGAAAATAAATAAATAATTTTTTAAAGGGCAAAACGAAAAAGTTGATCAGACTAGGTTAATTTACGTACCAGAAACGAAAAATGAAACAAAAACATTGCAGAAGAAGAAAAATATTTTAATGTTACGCTTTAAGGCAATAAGAGTTTTTTTTTTGGTAACCATATAAAGATGTATTATTAAGATAAATCAGAAAATATCTTTAGGGGAAAATTTCCTTTCAGTACCTACATACATATTTTTTTAATTAGTTATCAAAACCCTATGTAGGAATAATATACCTTTTATACATATATAAGGTTACAGTTGAGTATTCTATAGCTCTGTCGGCCAATCAATTTGCCTTGAAAGATTTTTTTTCCGTTAGAATGTTGTAGATAACAAGCTTTTGTTAATATTAATTTAGAACATGTTTTCAACACATCGTCGCCCAGAAATTATACTGTCGTACATGACAAAATGACAAAAAATGAGTTGAGTATGCAGAGGCTTATAATTTTTCAAGCTCTATCAAACTGTCCAATCGGAATCATCCTATCTCTATTAATTTCTAAGATATTGAGTGTTGACTTTGACGTAAATGCCATAAAATTGAAATTTTTTGCTCCTATAATACCGTATGAACCAAATTTTTGGATATACGGCAAATTCTCATATAAAATAAACAAACAAAGTAGGAAATATTATACTGTCGCATACGCCAAAATTTCTATTATTGTGCCGTATGTTCTTATAAAATGCTATATTGCGAATTTTTGCAGCAATTATTATGACGTATGTGTAAAAATTTTAATATTATGGTTTATTTTTTAAGAATTATTGTGCCGTAAGTGTTTTAAAAAATTTTGTAAGTTCAAAGAGGTGGTAGAAACGCATGCAATAGTGGCGCTTACGGCAAGATACTTTTGAATAAAAGTTGGGGTAGCTCGGAATTGGAACTCTAAAGGACTTCTTTTTTCGATCTTAAAATGTAGTTTAAGGTTTTAGCTTTCACCAAAAAACAAAAAAAGTATATGTTTTTCGGCCAGTTTTTTTTATATTTACATTCAAACTTTAAAGTCGATTTCCCAAAACTAGGTTTTCGAGCTATACAACAAAATAATTTCGGGGCGACGACATGTTGCGCATAATTTACCCAGGGCGAAGCAATCATTCTGAATTTACGTATAAAAAATGAAGTTAAACGAATTGTGAATATGATTTTTTTTTCATTTCAAATTTCAATATTTTAATTCAAACTGCAAACTGCAAAAACTGCAAAAAAAACTGCAAATAACTGCAAAAAAAACCAACGCTTCATGTAGGGAGTGCATTACCGGAACGAAAAATTAATACCGGTATTTCGGTTATTAAAAATTTCAATACCGGAATCCCGGTATTCAATACCGAAACCAACATCTATTAAGAAAAAAATTTAAACTAAAATTTTAATATAATTCATTGTAATATTATTTTAATTTCTTTCAAAATTTTTTCAAGTCATGAAAAAATGATATTTAATTTTTTCTTAATATTTTATCAAAAAACACGTATGTACTTTTTTTTCCTGATAACTAGAAATTAATACCGAAATTGTGCGGTATTAAAGCATTAATACCGGAAGATAATTAAAGCATTAATACCGGAAGCATTAATACCGGAAGATATACTATACGGGATCCCGGTATTGCACTCATGGCATGATGCTTGTTGAAAAATTAGCATTTTTGTTTTGGCATAGTAAGCACTAGCAGATGTTCGAATTATTATCTGAAAACAGGAATTTGGGGCCTAAATTAAAGCTTATAGCCTAAAATCGGTCAAGAGCATAGCCGGGCAAAATACTTGTAATTTCAAAATAGTGTAATTCGAAATTACTAATTCAATTACATTTTGTAATTTGTAATGTGTAATTCAATTACATTGGTAGATTCGTAATTAGAAGAATGTAATTTTAATTCGTTAATTCATATTTGTAATTTGTATTTAGTAATTTGTATTTCTGTATACTTGTAATTTCAAAATACTTTTACTTCTTTCAAATTACTTAGCGTTAAAAATTTATCTCTTTACTTAACTGTAAAATTCGTATGTGTTAGAAATTCAAATAAAATAAAAAAAGTAAGCTTTCTTTTCGTGTTTTAATTTCTTAATCGCAATAGAACTTTTATTTTAAATTTTTTATTTTATTTTTTTAATACTGGATAATTTGTAATTGTAATTTTGTAATTTTAAATTACATTATTGTAATTGGAACCAAAAATAGTGTAATTTCAAATTACTAATTTGTATTTTTTAATTAAACAAAAAATGTAATGTAATTTCAGTAATTTAATTTGAGGTAAATTTTTGTGTATTTTGTAATTTGTAATTTAAATTACATTCGCATGTATTTTGCCCGGCTATGGTCAAGAGGTGGTTTTTTTTGAACTTTTGTTTTCAAGAATAGTTTGAAGCAGAATCTTGAAAAATTTGAATTGACATTTTTCAGCGAACATCAACTATGAAGCGCTAGATTTTTTATTTTTAATTTTATATTTTAATTAAAATGTTGTATTTAGAAATGGAAAAACATATATACTTATGGTCTAAAAATTTGTTTATTTATAATTTTTTAATTTAAAAAGAAAAACCATGTTTCATGTTCATGTTTACGGTATAGTTAAATCCCTTGTATTGTGGTATGTAAAGAAATATTGTATGTTTTTATAAACCATCAAATTATAAAAATATCTCAATAATTTGAGTTCGCGGAATCAATGATGATAGCGGAAAGGATCGAATAAGAAAGATATATGTTATTTTTATTAATTAACGAAAAATATTCTACCTATACGTACGAATGTTCGATATTCGTATACCTAGAGGTGGCGGTGCCTTAATATCAAGTAACATAAAGTCAAATGACTTTATGTCACATTCAAAACGATATAAAATCAATTTGCATTATATCACTTTAAGAGAATGATATATATAATGTAAACTATACTCTCACAGTTAGAATTCACTGAAACTTTTAATTTATTAATATGTATCAAAAACAATTTATTTAAATTTAATTCACAAAATAGTTTTATTTTCTTCATTATAGAACTTTTATTCTTTTCTTTTCAATATTTTTTTTTCTTAAAACCAAATCTTCTGTTTTCAATGTATGTTATGTATTTCTGATTATACATTTTAACAAAAGCCTTACAATCCAACAAATTTATCTCCGACAATATTTATATTTTTCTTATTATATTTTCAATTTGGAGACAATTTAAGCTTTTTTCAGGCAAATAATGTAAAGCCATGGCGATTTAATTTTTTTTTTTTTTTATTAATAATAAACGTTGAAGAACATTTAATACAATTCTGTGTTCCTAGGATAAAGGATAAAATTAATATAAAGAACCCCCTATGGTTTTATTTTTAATATGACAGATCGCATCAAAATGAAAATGACTTTTCAAAAATGATTTCAGCTTTCACCTTTTACATATTATATAAACAACATATATTCAGTAAGTTTTTATTATTGATGGTTATTTTTCGGATTTCAAGTATTTAAAATTGTAGCAAAATTTTATCCCATAGTGATTCATGGAATAATGTTTTTAATACTTCATGATTTCTGAAAAGTTTTTATATATTTTAATTATCGCAAATATTGCCTGGAATGCAAGGAAAAGATTTGTTGACCAAAACTCCAGCAATTTAAGCTTAAGATTTCTATCTGTAAATTTAATTTTTAATTTTTAGATTACTCATTACTTAGTCATAACTCATAGTTAAAAAAATTATTTGATGAGAATCTCAAAACTGATGCTTTTATCACTACTTAATTTCAGTAATTTTTTGCTAAATTTTTAGTACACATGTAGGTTAATATAATATTTAAAGAAAATTATTTATTGAAATTTCAATGTGGCTTTTGACACAAGCTATACTTGCTGTGCGTAGTCAAAGAAAAAATATTTATTTTTTAATAAATAAATTTAAAGGTTACCACAATTAATAATTCTAAAAAACTTTTAAAAATAAATTTTTTTTTAGAAATTTTTTTAATCAAATTTCTTTGATGGTTGAAGTAAATTTTTTTATATACCACAAATTGCAGGGTTGATATTCACATTGGCTTTCAGCACTTTCATTATTGAGTTCGTTTACCTATATGATTGTGATGTTGTACACTCAAAACTCTGTATTTAAGTTCAACCATAGAATACAGAAAGATTGTTAGCTTCATACGACATTATTTTTGGTATTTTTATGTGTTAGTAAAACAAAATAAAATACGTGATAATTATCAATATATGAAAAGAATTTTATTTTGTTTTACTAACACCTTCAGATAAAAATACCAAAAAAGACTGAAAAAATGTTGTATGAAGCTTTTCCCATCTTTCTGTATTCTTAATCTATGGTTCAACCAAAATAGTATTTAAAAAAAAATAAACTAATTCTAGATTATTATAACAATAAACTTTTAGTAAACAAATTTTTTTTCCAGTTTTTATCACACTCTATATATCAGAGGTGTCAATAGCGTCGATCGCGATCTACCGGTCGATCACGTAATGATTTTAGGTCGATCGCCAATAAATATTCATATTTCAGATATTTATTTCCTTTCAAATTACAAGAATCAAAAAAATTACAAGAATCAAAAAAATGTATCTAATTTTCCAAACATGTTGGCGCAATTAAAAAGTTCTGCTTCTACTAATTATGATGAAAATAAATATATCAAAGAAATTAAGAACGTTATTGAAGGATTCGGTAACCGTTTCGAAGATTTTAAAAAAACTTGATAATGTGGTTTTATTTATGAGTTTTCCATTTGATAGCAATATTAAAGCAAAAACCTTTCAACTATTTATGATATGGATAATATTACACTTGAACCAGAATTTTATTATTTTACAAAATGATATTTATATTAAAGCAAGAGCTTCCGAAAATAAATTCTGGAAATATTTAGCAGAAGATAAATATCCGAATGTAAAAAAATTTGCTAAAAATTTATACGCCTGTTTTGGTTCGACATATTTGTGCGAAGGAGCATTTTCACAAATGAAAATAATAAAGTCGAAATACCGAATTAATTTAACAGACGAACACAATAAAAATTGCCTTCTCCTCTAACTCCTACTTTTAGAAAAAGTAGATCGCAGATGATTTTTACTGCGCGAAGTAGATCTTATAGAAAAATTAGTTAACACCTCTGCTATATATCATTGTAGAGATAAGCAATTTTTCCTTTAAACACATTGATAATACACTATGGCTTATTTTTCTAGGATAAATTTTTTTTGTTTTCAAATGTTTTCCAAAAAATTCAATACATTTATAAAAAAAAATTTCATATGTTCCAAACAACGATAAATTTATAAAAAAAAAATTTTATTTGTTCCAAAATAAATTCTTTGATGTTTGATGTTTTTTCTAGTTAATAAAAAAAAATAAATTAAATGTTTAATTAAATTTTCCTAATATGTATAAGATACATATAATTTTACGCGCAAATGAGGTTTGATTTACCTCAAAGAAAATATGTAAATAAAAACACTTAATATTATTTGTTTTTAAAATATTCATTAGTTTAATTTTATTAAGTGCTTCGTCAATTTTCACATACATATTTCATTCGAATTTCTAAATTTTAATTACTTTCCTAAAGTTAATGTGTATACATATTTCTATTTTAGGTTTTACTTTTAAATGAAAAATTTTAACGAGAAAAATTATTATTATTCTTTATTATTATATAAATATAGTAAGGTTCAAGTTTTTGGTTTCGCATATCGTTGGTTCGTCTAAACATTATTATAGCTTTCGGTAGTACCATAGAGTAATAATATTTATAAGAGGGTCAGAATTCATACAAGTAAATTTCAGATTTTTTTTTTCAAATAACTCAAAAATGATGACAGTATTTTCAATGTATCCCAATAGGAACTGGAAGCATGAAAACATCAATGACGTCCTTAAGACAAAGTTGCTGCCGGTGACGGCTTTTTTACTCCCAAATCTCGATGACATTCCCATATATATGGCCGCTTAATTCATTGATGACTTTGTTGCTTACAAAGTCATCGGTAAAAAGAGCAGGTGGAATATATCAAAATGAAACGCTTCCATATTTATATCCAATTTCATCATGTCTTTTTTTTTAATTAACAGTTATTTTTCATAGAATTCCGAATAATTTTTTTTGTTGATGACAACTTCGTATACATTGTCATCGAGAAAGGAATCAAGTACCTATTTTCTAATTACTACCAAGTGAATTTGTCTCTAATGAAATTTTCAGAGGCTGAAAGTTGATGATTTCTTGATGACTTTTGTCATCACTTCTCTAAGTTCCTATTGGGATTGAATAAAAATTTCATACTCAAATGTGTTTATTCTTAATACAATAATAAAAATAATAAAATTAAGAATAAACACATTTGAGTTAAAAAATTTTACTCAATACATTCAAAATATTGTCATAATTTTTGAAAAAAATTTACTTGTATGAATTCTGTCCCTCTTATAAATATTATTACTCAATGGTAGTACCTACTAATACTAAATCCTCCTCCATTCATGTATTGTTATTATATTTAATCAGATTTGCCAAAGGTTATTATTATATTTGTGCAGGCGGAGAAAGAATAATGGCAATAATTGATATATATTTATATTTTTATTACGAAAAAAAATATTTTTAAGGAATCAATGTGGGAAGTTTGTTATAATATTGAATATAGATTTTTGGTAAAAAATGAGGCGTTCTTATCAACTGATTCATACATTTATAACGTGGGATGCATCAACCTGCATATATTTTTAGATTTCATTCAGATTCATACAGTGCAAACAATGAAAAGAAATATTTGTTTTTCCTTTTTTAGAACGGTTTCCATTAAAAATGAAAAAACGGACTGTACGTTTTCATTACGTTTTCATTCGTCTGTTCATGTCATTTATGAACTTATTTCGTATTGTAATGATATTTGTGAAATTGTATTAATTGTATTAATATTAACTTTTCAAGAGACGTCTTTAAGTAGAAAAATTTACCAATTTTTTATGATAAAAAGTATTGAAATAAATTGAAATATATTGGGTATAAATATAGGTCCGCCAAAAATTAATAATTTTCGTGCCCAAAATATTACAACAAGAATGCAGGAAATTGTCTCCCTTTTCATAGTATGTTGTGTATCCTATAAAAAAAATTATTGTGTGCTTTTTCTATTCACATTTTATTCAGTAAAAAAAAAAGAATCACATGTAACAATTAGTTTATGCATTTGATCAGCTCGTAATTGAGACTCTGTTATGGTCATTTTAAAGTATAAATGATGTTGGGTATTTATCGATATTTTAGTATATCGATATTTATCCTAGAAATATCGGTATTTTTGTATCGATTTACTGTGTTACAATATTGTCGAAAACGACAAATCCGAATATTTGTTATTTTTTTTTTTTTTCTTATCAATTCAGAATGCTTTGAATCCGATTTTTTTCGATTCTACCTGTTTATAAAATAGAATGCTTTCTCTTTTGATTTATCCATAGAGTATATCAGTTTAATTTTGCACATAAAAAAATCGCACTAAACCAGACACATTGTATTGTATGCGAAATGATATTGCTTCCATTTTCACAAAAAAATATATATATATTAGTACTTCTCCTGAAAACTTTTTGGAATAAAAATATCTGAATAAAAATATTCCAAAAAATGTCAAAAACATTTCAAATTGAATATTTTTGTAGACGTCCTAAGGTGCCTATACAAATATTATGCAGAAAAAAATATCATTATAGTCACAGTTGTTTTGATTTCAATTTAAAAACAATTTTTTGCACTCACTAAAAAAAACAAACAAAAAAGTATGACATTTGGTTCTCCTGGAAATTTCAACTTTTTTGACACTTTATCGAAATATTTTTATCCTAGAATATTTTTATTCAAAAAAAAAAAAAGTTTTCAGAAAAAGCACTAATAAAGAATTTAAATGCATCAAAAATTGATTAAAAAAAGTAAGAAATATCATCGGAAATATAATAATGCAATAAAAATATAATAAATAGCCATAAACATAAACATTATACCGTCTGCTGAGAAATGAAACAATGTATAATGAAAAGCATAGTTTCGAGTAATTTGAGTTTAAAGATTTGAAAATTAAAAAAACCAATGGAAAAATATCAAGTAACGTAAAATTTTCATCTAAAAAACACATTTTAATCAACATTAAGAATATTGCAAAATAGTTGTACTTATAAAATCGAGTACGAGGAATCGAATGGTGCTATAATCTAATAATGACGTATAAATATCATACGTTGTTTCATTTCTGAACAGACAATACGTAATAGAACATTATGGTAAATACAAAATTATGCAAAATGTTCATGGCAGCTTTTCTTTTAAACAAAATGTTTTAAATGTATGTACATAATGTATTAACAATTGCGGACTAAGTTTATTAGAAAAAAAATGTTGTACTGCATTGTTTAAAAAAAACCCATAAAAAGATAATTGAAATTTTTTTGTTGCACCGCATTATTAATAATTACAAAATCGCAAAAGAGATTAATTGTAATTGAGTGTACTTAGCTATTTTTTTTTTAAATTACACATTTATTGATGCTATAGATACTTTTGAATCCGATATATTTATTCGCGATATTTATCGCTATGCAGAGAGTTGAACCGATATTTATTTCGGTTCGGTTTTGGTTTCGTTCCTCAAATTTTTTTGTGTTCCGGTTACGTTTCGGTTTAGTATTTTTTTTTTCGTTCCGGTTACGGTTACACTATTATTTTTTTTATTTTTTCTAAAAACTGACAAAAATGCAGTAGAATAACATAATCTAAAGCGACATAAAATAAATTGCCTTTATGTCATCTTAGTATTTTCGGGGACGGATTCTTTGGCGTTTTCGTATGATAAGTACACAAAATCCATACATTACATTATTTTGTAATATTTACAAATATGTAAAGGGGGAGTTTGAAATAGTAATTTGTACCTCCAAAATTTTTCATGCAAAGTTTACTAATTTTACGAAAAAATCCATTTTGTGTATCTTACACACATGAAAACCCTAAAGAAAAGCAAAATTATAGCGGCACAACAACTTTCTATTATGAATTCAGATACAAATATTACTTACAAAATAAAGAACAAAAAGGACTTGAAATAAATTTATCTGGGACTTAATCTAAATTTAGTTAAGCTCAACACTATACAACACTATAATTACATATACGAACATTGCGGATTTTCACTTTTCGGATTCTAAAATATATCAAAAATAAGTTAAACATTTTTCTTGGATGTAAAAAAATGTCTAAATGTAAGCACAATTTTTTCTTTTATAAAAAAAACTAAAAGAACGAAAAAGAAACCGAAAAAAATTTCGTTCCGGTTTCAGTTACGGTTTTTCGTTTTTACTAAATTTCGGTTCGGTTACGGTTACGGTTTGGCATAAAATTTCGGTTTTTTCAGGTTTTCGGTTTTCGGTTCAGTTCCGGTTCAAGTCTCTGTCGCTATGCAATATCAATACTTTCGGAGATATCGAAACTGCCTAATATCAAGTAATATTTTAGTAATTTGATTTTAATGTTTAATCCACTTTTATATTAATATTACTCAAAACAATAATTATTGTTTAATAAAAATTATTTTTCCTTTTATTTATTTTTTTATGTACACTCTTTTATTATTTTGACGAGAATTTGAAACTAAGAACGGTTTAACCAATATATGTTTTGTATCAAAAACAAGATTTACTTGCTTAACAATTTATTAATAAACGAAAAAAGTTTTTGAAGAGAAAAATAATGATGATCCAGAAATAGACATAATTTCACGAATAGCCGTAAGAAATTTTTGTTGAACAACATTTTTTTTTTTACTTTTTCTGTTATCGCAAAAATAAACAATAAAGTAATGAATCCAGCAAGAACTAAAAAGTGTATAAGAATAAGAAATTTCGTAAAAAATAAAAATATTTTGTATACATTTTTTCTATCCCGATACTGAAATATTCACAGCAACGAAATTCCATTTATGCTTTATGATAAGGAAAATAATCCTTTTTTTTGTAATCAAACAAAAACATTGCTTTATAAAATATCAATATCAATAAGATTGAAAAAATTTACATCAATATCGATGGCAGTGCAAGAAAGATTAAATTACATCCAGGAAACTAATCGCGTTAAAAAAAAAAATTTTTTCATCCTACAGTGTTCATCAGAAGCATAAATTATGCAAGGTTCTGCAAAAAATAATTGGTAGCTTTCTGATGGAAATCACTCCAATGTTACAAATGTTAAAAAAATTATTTTGTTATTGTTAAAATGATTTGATTTACATTGATTATTTATTGTGTGATTATTAGCTCTAAATTGGGTCAAGAATTTAAATTGAAATATAAATAGATTATATAATAAGAATTAATATTGAAATTTAATTAAATTGATATAAGAATTAAAATTAGATATAATCTGATTAAAATTTTGAGCATTCTAACTTAAAATATATCTTAAATTATAATAATGACATTTTAAAATAATCGTTTTTAAACATTTCTTGAATTACATATTTTGGATTTTGGTTAAGAATATAAATGTAGAGAAATGTTTTGACAAATTTATTGTTATGATTCTGAAAGTCTACTTTAAAAGAAATTATAGAGTTGTATTCTGTAGTTGTGATGATGAGAAGTGCCAAAAGTCTTTGTTAAATACGAAAAAAGGACAAATTTGTTAAAAACAGTGAGTTTGCAATGTTTTTAAAATGTTGAATTTTCAACTAAATTTAAAGTGCTAAAACAATCTACTCGGCGGGATTAAAAGTTCAAAAATTAGGCTTTTGGAAATATTTATATCAAAATTTAACTCACAAAAACAGATAAAAAAAAGTTAATCTAAATAAAATGAGATAAATATATAACTTGAGAAAACTGTAACAATGTTGAACAAAAAAATACATATCTACACAGTCCGATTTTTTGGATACAATTTACATGGATTCCTACAATCGATAAACTAATTACATTTTAATTCATTAAAAGTTATAAAATTTCCGAAGATTTTTATTTTAAATGTTGAAATTGGCTACGCATTTTAATAATTATAAGCATTTTAGTAGCGAACAGACGGACGAACGGGCAGTCATTTTTTTAAATTTTATTTTTGGACTAACGTAAAAATAAGCGTATCGCACACATAATCTCGGAATTGACATAATAAAAATTTAGTTTTACATATTATAATAACTATCCAATATTCATATATTAAATTCAGGTTAAAGGTAATTTCACTTTTCTCTTCCAACATAATCTTCAATTAAAGCTTATAATAATTGTTATGTATAAAAATATGAAAATTCATTTTTTTAATATATAAATAACTTTGAGGCATATGTATTCAGCATTATATAATGTTAATATTATAATTTCATTATTATAAAATTACTTTATATTTGAATAAAAAAGTGAAGTCATGAAATTTAAGAAAAATTTTTACTTAATTTTAATGAATCTTTTGTAGTATTAATATGTGTTATGTATATAAATATTAAAAAACAACATAATATTTTTAATTCATGTTAATTATTTTGTGTGGAAGGAAAGAAATATAGAAATTTTCTAACATTGAGTTTATAAAACTAAATACCCTAAAATAATAGCTCATTAAGAATAATAGAATTTAACGTGTATAATTTTTTCGACAAACAAATTCTATATGGAATAGTGTTAAAAAATTTACCCTTTACAGAGGACATCTACTATCTTTCAAACAAATCAATATTAAGAAATTAAACAATCATTTTTTAAATCACGAATTAAAAAATTAATTTATTACTGTGACAATATTTCGGACCAAAACTAGTTGATAATAAAATAATATTTTGAATATCAATCGAATATATGATTTTATATAGTACCTGTACTGATACTTCGATTTCAATAATAATTAGTATTGAATTCAACAATGGATCATTGAAACTGAAGATTAACGTTTAAAATTGTATTAATTAATAGTAGAAAAACTTAAAATCATAAAAGAAATTGTGTAAAGAGAGCAGGTTAATGAAATTAATATTTTCTCATATAAATTAGCTATTTTATGAAGAACAATAAAATTCTGTACTGAATAAAAAGCCTATTTAAATTGTCGCACATTAATCATATTTTTAACATTAGTGAAATTGAAAACAAAACAAAAAAAACATTTGTTTCTAAAAATTAAATTAATTTTATAATAACACGATTGAGCAAAAAAATTAAATTAGTTCACAAACTGTCAACCGTATTTTCTATAAAAATATGGAAGCTATAAAAAAAAGCGTAGCTTATGAATAAATACATAATAAAATTAATAATATATACGAACATATTATATGTACAAGTACCTACGTATAAATATTTTTTAAGATTAAATCTCTTAAAAAATATGATTTTTTATGTTTTCCTGAAATACTTAAAATTTATTCAGCTTAATAAAAATTTATACCACAAAATATTAAATTAAAATAAAAAATAAAATTTTATTATTTTTATTATTATTAGATGGTATATTAATAATATTGTTAATATTTTGGGATTAAAAAAAATCCTTGTAATCAAAATTGTAATAATAAAAACGCTACAATACTCACACAAATTTTGAATTCATATTATATTACATCATTAACTTAAAATTAGAATTAATATTGTAAATTTGTAACACTTGTAAAATATATGCTGCATAAGAAATAATAAGGAATTTCCAGTGTGACCACTATAAATGATATTTATTTCCAGAAATTTTGAATTAGAAAGTGATTAACTTGACATCACTATCAATTTGATTGTCAATTTTTTAAACAAATATTGTATTTGACTACAGTTTAAAAATGAAGTGGAAATATTTCGTTGTTAGATGGATTAAATATTAAAATATTCTCTGAATTATATCGAACTCTGTTAAATATGGTAATCTCATTCATTATCATCAAAATAGTCAATAGTCAAATGTGAATAAAAAATAATAAACATTTTTAAAAGCGTTTGTGACTCAATGCTCGAACAGCTTTATAAAAATTATAAAATTAAATGAACTTTTACTATAAAAAATATTAATATTCTTATTCAATATTTGGGAGAGATGCTGTCTGTGAATAAAATGTTCAATTGATCATATGGTTTTACAATAATACTAAATATACAAGGACATTATATAATTTAATTATGTATATTAAACAGTCTTGTTTATATTCACGAAAAAAAAATTAGGGTGCGCTTTTATTAAACTTCGATACAAGTGAAACTTTTTTACATAACGCGTAACGTTTAGATAAAAACTATCAACTACTACAGAAGACACAAAACATAAAGAATAAAAACAAATAAAGATGGGTGAAAATAACTAAAATCCACTTAGTTTGCAGGTCGATGACGCCACACGCCAAAGGTGATTTTATTCTGAAAGCTTCCTAATGACAAAATGTGTCGACGTTGTAATCTGGTCTAAGTCCCAATTGACCATTTCAGTAGGAACTTCAAATGGATTTACATGGAAATTGCAAATGAAAATTGCTGGAAATCTACTCATTTTTAAAATTAAAGTGGTCAAAAATGAAAAAATGTACGTAATTAATTAGGATTTTCTAAAGAAAGATTCCTGGATTTCTGTATATTGAGTACAATCGTCAAAATGTTCCAAACCTGGTCAATTGGAACGTTTACTCGTTTACTGCTCCTGTAAAAAGTTTCAGCCAGCTGACAGACGGATGGGTACACTAACGATTTGTAATTTTCAATTGGACGTGGTTTACGAAATGTGCAATCAACACCAATGTTAAAATCTAGAAATGCGGTCAGAATTTCAAATTTAATGTGACATTTTTATTTTATGAATTAACCAAAGAAATAATTTCTGATTCTTCAAATTTGTATTGCCCAACGAAAATTTTAATAAATAGGACAATCAATTTTTCTAAAAATTTAAATTTAATTTATTTCTTGTTGTTGCCTCAAAATATGGATTTTTTAATTGCAGAACGTCCGCGACATGCGTAAGCGAATAAAAAAAAATGCAAATAAAATAAGGATTTAAAATAAAATTTCATGAAAATAAAATGAAGATAACATGACGAATAAGCTATAGATTTTTAGAACAAAAAACAACTTAATCAACTATATTACTATAAAATTCATGCATACATTACGATTATGAATGCTATAAATCAGAGGTGGCCAACTCATTATATGTAAGATCAACTAATTTTTTATAAAATGTGTCGTGATCGACCGTGTAAAATATTAATATTAAGCACATTCAATACAACGGTGAAATTACTTAAAAACACATAATAAATTTATAAGGAAGGCTGCATGTCTTCAACTAGGGTGGCCAACTTCAGCCAAGCATTCATAATGTTGCTAAATCCAGACCGAGAGAAAACTAATAAATCTTGAGTACGCAGGAAGGATATCTGGTCTTCGTGAACTTAATATATCAAATAGCCCATTCAGATGAAACGTATGTACAAATATTTGCTACATTTGGTATTTATTATTCGGCTATTTACTAAAATCTTCCTCAAATTTTCTGGTATGTAATATTAAGATTACATTAGTTTTTAGAGTTATGATTTCATCCAACCTATTTTTTTATTAAAAAATGTGACCTAAATTTTATAGAATTTATTATAAAATTTATAGAAAAAAAAAACCGAAAAAAATATTTTATCTATATTTCAATTTTTTTTCTATAAAAACGGGTGAATTTATCACTCGCGCTCAGTCTTCATCTGACTCTTGAACTGTGATGACGTAAATTTTGTGTCATCAGCCGATGAAAACTGAGCGCGCATGATAAATGCACCCGTATTTATAGAAAAAAAACCATCGTAATAATAAAAATTACAAAACGACATACATTGGATGATGTATGTAGTAACATTCCCTTGGTTATTAGGTTATGCTTAATTTATTACGAGACTCCTTCCGCTTATTATTATTTAACGTCCCACAATTTGTTTTATTTTTACTTTTTCGCTGTTTGTTCTTTAGGGATCTGTTTTTTCTTTATATATTAATTCAAAAGCTTTATAATGAATTTATTTTTATTATACATATATTATATAATAATATTGTTCAGAATTATAGGATTTAATGCAGAATCAATAAACTAGAAGCTATTATATAAATTTATTGAAAACATAAACAAACATAATAATTGCTAGAATAAATAAAAAACCAAAAAGGGAACAAAAATCATAATTATATAATAAAGTATAAAGAAATTTTATTAATGAATGATTAAATTTTTTTTTTATGTTATGCTTTTATAAAAATATAGATTTATATAAAATATGAAAGACATTTATATACCTACATATTTATTCGATTATGAAAGCTGTAAGGTATATGTAGTAGGTAGTCTGAATAATCTAATTGTATTCTTGAATTCTAAGGAAATCCATATCCACATGTTGGCACTTATAAAAGGAATAGGAATGAATATAAAAATGGTATTTTAAATTTAAAAATTTTCGTAGTTGTTTCTGATTATTAAAAATTTTCTACAGTAGGTATATGCATTTTTTTAATCCAATAATACTGTATCTAAAAATACGGTTTCGCAGTACTGTATACACAGACAACATAATTAATATTCGCATAATACGTAAGAATTTATATACAAACACAACTTATGTGTATATAACTAATTTTTATCCATGAAACTAAAACAGAAGATGAACAAAAAATCATATATGTAGATGACCTAGTTTATAGGAAAAACATGTCTTTAATGTAAATATTGTGCAGTGTTATGCTGCAAAACAAATATTATATTAGAAAATATAAGTGTAACTACTCAATAATAAAATTTAATTTAAATTTCTTCCATATCACATTCTTGTTCGCATAGCCCTAGTTTAATTTCTACAGATTTTAACTAGTGACAATAGAAAGAAAAAATCTTACTCATATTATATAATTTATTTCAACCAATTTATATGATTGAAATAATAGATATTTATTTCTACAATATAATAATATAAAATATTGGGTAAATTAAGTGCATAAAAATTTACAATAATATGCTTTGAAAACTTGTTGAATTTTCCGTACAAAAAAAAAGACCCTTTAAATGAATTGAAAAATTCTTATACATTATATATAAAAATTGATGATGGTTTATGTATGTATTTACATTAAGATACCCTATAAATAATTTTTTATGTCGCCACAACATAAAATGGAAAATTTTTTTTGGGTACCTGAGGTTCTAAAATAAATTTTTTTTTTATTTTAATAAAAAAAAAGTTTTTGAAATTTTGAACTTTAGAAAGGTATCTTATAAAAGAAAAAAAATTTTTTTTACTATTAAAGTAGGTATTTACTAAAAACGTGTGGCTATTTGTATTGTGTAAAAAAAAAAAAATACCTACTGTTTGTAATTTATCTATGTCAAGAAAAAATATTTTAAAAACTAATGAATCTTCAATGAGAAAATCTTTAATAAAAGTTTAGAAATATACTTCATGTTTGTATTCTCTAACCATTAAATCTAAAAGATTTGGTAACAAATTAATTTCGTTCTCATTTTTTAAATATTTATTTGCCCCTTACACGAACTTAGCTATATATGATGTTGTGCATACATTTATGTTTACGTTAATTTTATATATTGCGTATTTCCCATAAAAGATTTTATTTTTTTTTTTTTCAATTTTATATTACATACAAAAATATAATATTCAATAATATAACAACATCAAATTCGTATAACTAAATTTCTTGTTTTCTAGTTAAAAAACACATTAAAGTTTATAAAAAAAAATTGATGGAACTTTAAAATCTTACCAATTTTTACCACTGTACAAAATTAACGAAAAAAAAAAATACTTTAAAATGTTTTCAGAATGGGAATTTGTAAAGGGATGTCACATTAAGTTTATTTCCTTTTTTTGAACTAAAAATAAAATCACTGTTTTTATAACAAAGAAATTAAATAAAGCTTTTTCCATAAATTGATAATAATAAAATGTTGAGTTAAAAATAGAGGATGTCATATAGTTATGTATATCATTTTATATGCTTCAAACATATTTTACTTTTATTTCCGTGATTTTTTTATTTTTCATATAAGTATAATGTTCAAATACATCCACAACATACAATATGTGATTGTGACATATGTATTGTATATCCTCTTGAGAGTGATAAAATATCAGATGTTATTGATTCAAACAAAAGACGCTTTCGGTTTTTTTTTTTTTCGTAATTCTTGTTACATCAAAATACTTTTGGGTATCTTTATGTTAAAATGTTGCGTTACAGAAAATTCCGGAATGAATGAGAATAATTTTCTTTTAATTTAATGAAATACTTTTTAGCATAAAATATTTAGTTAGTGGAAAATTATCTTGGTGCATAAAATGTGAATTTCTATTAAACATTTTAAAAGGTTTTGATTAGATATTCTCTATATTATAAAGGTTAAAAAAATAAATAAATAAGTCAGTTAATTTTGCAGACCAAGATAAAATTGTTGACAAAAATATAATTCGTCTGATTTTTTATATATTGTTGTTTTATCTTTTTCAACAATTTTATAATTAATAAAAAAAACAATTCTGATTTATATTTTATTTTATTTAATATTATTATAATGTGGGCCGCCCCAGTAAATTTACATTCTGTATTTAATTTTTTTTTTTAAATTAACATTTTTTTATGTTATGGGGAAGGGAATGTGTAATAACAAATAAATGGAAAATATTATAAATCAACTCGTTTATCTTACGAAGACATCAAATAAACTTAATGCAAACAAGAAATTTTACTTGAAAAACATAAATATATACATATGATTATCTCATAATCTCATTTGTTTCCTTATTTTATTAAATTCCTTGTTTGTATATTGGAAATAATAAACATTTGGTGGTAGTGCTATGACAATTGAGCATATAGAATGTTTTTATGTTCTTTGTAGGTGTTTTTTTTTTTTTCATTTCAAACTGAATCATAAGAATCACATACATAAGGTTTTTTTAAATCAATTATATTAAATTGATCGCGTTGATTGATTGATTGATTGTCTTGGAATTTGAGAAGTGTAAATTGACCCACTTCCAGTCATCCGATCGAGATGAAATTTTGCACAAGTAGTCGATGAAAATGCATTATAGAAAAATTTCACCTTAAAGTGGAGTTTTAAGGAAGTCCAATTTTTGAGAGAAAAAGAGAGCGAGTGAGTAAAAATAGTACTGAAACACAACAAATAAAAACCGTCAAAAGAACTCATATAAAGAATTTATTTTAAAAAATTTGTTTTTATGGATTGTGCTTTTCTTCTACATAGAATTTTATACGCTTTCTATCCAATATACAAAAAAAAAAATTAGCGAGAAAATTTTTTTTACATGTATTTTCTTCAAAGTTATTTTATCAAATATATTTGATAAAACGTATCACTCTGTAATGTGTCAACTTTTATAATATGTAAACGAACCAGTGATGGATTTACGAATAGGCACACTAGGCTCGAGCCTTGGGCGGCAAAATTTAATGGGCGGCAAAATTTAATAAAAAAAATTTTCGGACTTTAAAATAGTATAAAACTTTTAAGAATCGGTTAAGGCTAAGAGCTCATAATTTTCTCAAACTAATTTTTATGTCATGTTGAAGTTAAACGTATCTTTTTTAATGTGTTTTTTTCGATATTTTTTTAATAGTGCCTATAGAGGCGGCAAATGTGTAAATCCGCCCCTGAAACGAACTATGATGATATTTCTTTGATAATATATGTACGTTCTATTAAAGAGAACATATTATCATAGTTTGATAAATATGACGAAAATACTTAATAATTTACTAAAATAAAAAGCATTTTTAAAGAATCGTTTTTCATTTATTTATAAATAGCCTCACATGTTATTTTAGGTATTATTTTCGAAAGTGTATGTTGATATATATTCGATTATACTAAATTGCAAACTGGAGTAAGATGAATCAGTTGCTAAGGATCTGAGTTTTACCATTAATAATTTATGAATGACTAGTTTTTAGTCTGGTCTAACCCTTAAGTTATTTAACTAATAATTCTGAAATTATTTGAATATTTTTAGTTGCCACAGTAATTAGTATTTATTTATAAAGATGTGAACTAGTTTATGAAAATCTTTTGGTTGTTTGGTTAACTTTCAAATTTTTTGTATTCTATGTATTTTATGGGTTTAGATTATTTTGATTATTCTGCTAGTAATAATATTGACATAATCCACCTAGTAAAATTTTTTGTTAAATAGAGACGACACATATTTAAGAATTTTTTTTTTTTAATTTTCAAAAATTATTAGGCTTCACTCATCAAAGTGAAAATTAGATTACCCATTTGGCCTTAAAATAAAACAATATACATACGTATTACAGGATATGTGTATGTCCAACAATTATTTTCATTGAATAAATAATATTCAGAAATAAATTAAGCAGAAACATATGAAATTTTATCCTAAAAAAAAAGAGCCTATAAATTGAATCTTGTAATGTTTAATGACATGTAAAAATTTGAACAAAAATTATATCGCCATTAAAAATTTTAAATTTATAATTATCTTTTTTTCAACAAATAATATTAAATGCGATGATAAACAAACGAGTCGAACCTTTTAAAGCCAAACTTTTTCAAGATTATTATAAATTTTGTTAAATAGTATGAAGGGCAACGAAAATTTATTATTATGGTTAGAAAATTAGTTCATACTTTTGAATATCACATGATTTCTCTTTTTCTTGTTTATCTAATATTTTATAATACTTCTAATATCTAATATAATCTAATTCTTATATAAAATTAAATTTTATTAGATTTTATGCTTTATATGAATAAACATCTATAATACTGAATGTAAAAAATTAAAAATAGAATCTGAAATATTTTATGTTAAAAATAAATTTTTCTTGATAAAAAAAACTTAAAAAGGTTAAAAATACGAAATTATTCATATAAATTAAATTTAATAGAATAAAAACAAACATATTACATTAATGAATGAGTGACTGCTGAAATAATATAACAAGGACACTACAGCCTATACATTTTGTGATGAATTAATCGATAAATCAATAGAATAAGTATATGTACAATTAGTACAGAAAAACGAATAAAAAGAAATTATTTTGAATGAGATATCAAGTATATCCTTTACAACTCATTCAATGTTCATAAATTTTATATTTATACAATATATATATGTAAATGAGGGTACACATATATTAACTGTACATTACATTCGTATACAATATATAAAAATAGCGATAATTTAATTCTTTATGATGGGACGAAAACATATGTTTTATCCCATTTTTTGTTAATTAAAAGCTTTTGCTATTCATGCGTGTATTTTTATGTGAATTTCGAATGCAAAATTATTATATTTTTTATTATATTTTATTATTAATATCTTAGTATAGTATACTTACTGGAATGAAAAGTTCTTACAATCACATTGATATGTTGAAAAAGAAAGATATTCCTTATTTTTGCTATAACAAGTGTAAAAGTGTATAATCCTTCGAATAAGTGCTGACAAAATTTGAAACGATTTCATCAAATAGTTTAGAAAGTATAACTAATTAATTACATCAACCTTAATAAAATTTATAAAATGAAGAAAAGAACACTTAAAAGCCTGCTCCTTCGAAAAACAACGTTTACAATTGGTTTAATGAAATTAAACGTGATCACATTTGATGGAATTTGAACTTTGTTTTGCAGGCCTCGATGAGATTATAAGAACTTTTCATTTGCCCCTTAAGTTGAATTACGAATTAATTAATTCAATAAATATTTAAACATTTTTTGTTTTCTTTATTATTTTAGATTTTTAAATAAATCATAATGAGCCGCAATGCTCGACTACCACCCACACCAACGATTCGACAAATTAATTGTGATCCGAGCAATAATAATAATAACAATAATAATAATAATTATCAAAGCAATAATTGTCCAAGCGATACAATTAATTCCATTAATCCGGATGTTGCGGTAGCAGCAACACAAGTATTAGATAATTTATCTGATGCTGAACGAAAAATAATATTCGATGTTCTGAAGCGAGAGGAAAACTTAAGGAAATGTGATTCAGCACGAATAATGTAAGTTTAAATTAAAATTTATGGACTTTAAAAAAAAAAAAAATAATAGTTATTTTATATAAGAAATAAAAAAATAAAAATTTTTTTTTCTCTATAATAATAATTTTCTTTTTAATTTAACATTTAAACTTGCCAATATTTTATATTTATATAGGTATATCTTTTATATATTTACGTGAAAATATTTGGATAGTTTCTAATCCTTTTGTGTTTAACAAAATACTCTTGTCAAAGTTTAATCATATTTTGATAAAAATTTAATACTCTCACAGTATATAAATATAAATATTTTTTGTATTTTATTTTCATGAAAAATTATTATAAATAATTAATTTATAAATTTCATTTAACATGCAAGGTTTGTGAAAATGAAACTAATAAAAAATTCTATTTGATTTCAAAACAAATTACCCTAATAAATTTCTTACTTGCTGTTGCTATAATACAACACAAAAAAAAAATTAAATGGACACGATAATAATTTCGCAGAAAAGTATAAATAATAAATAAATAAATAAAAAAAAAAATACGAAAAAAAAAAGTTAACTCAAATAATCTGTTTAAAAAGCTGTTCAACAATCCTTACATGATTAAGTATTCGAAAAAAGACCAAATTGTCCTTCAGTTGCACAATTCATTTTTATCAACGAAATAAACACTGTCAAGGATTAGTTTCATTTCAATTGTCAATTGTCAATTTACTTGTTTTTCAATAATATTTACTGTAATCTATTAGTACGACAAATATTTAATAAATTTAGATTCCTAATAACATTTTAATTACGTGTAAGATTATATTAGGCTCCATGAACTACCAAATGAACTTAGATCCGAAAAAAAAGAAGAATTTCAAATGAAAAATGAAAATTGTAACACAACCCTAGAAAAAAATGAAGTTGTCCGCAAGGAAATGAACTGGCATCCCAACTTTTAAAATGAACTTAGTTCCAAAGAATTTTGCATCCGAAAACCCAATACAAAAAGAATTGTCTTAAATACAATTAGACTAAGTTCATTATTTATTTTTGAATCTAAGTTTATCGTAACTAAGTTCATTTTAAAAGTTGATTGTAACTTAATTTTTTTCATTTGGAATTGGAATTAAGTTAATTTTTAATTTTTATTTCAGATCTACATAAGTATTTAGTTAATTTTTTTAAAATTACAAGCCCATTGAAATTACTTATTATATATGAATATTAAAATTATTCTGTTAACTATAGAACTAAACGAATGACTTGATTTTAAAAAATATATATCTATTAATTCCAAATATACAATTGCAATTGTATAAAAATTTTTAGTACAACTTTTAAATTTTAATTACGTGTAAGATTATATTATGTTTTCACATATCATAAGGATTAAAGATCGAATATTATTTTTCTAAGTTTAGGTTCATTTGGTATGTATAAAAATCCAGTATACAACATACAAATGGAATATTATCAACATACACTCATTACTCAATTTGTCATTTCAAACAAAAAAAAAAAACATTTGCTCTTCTTCAACATATAATTTTCTGCATCAGGTCTATGAAAAATTATTTATTGTTTCTAATCCCCTGAAAGAAGTCAATTGCAATATAATAACATGACACCTTTGAACATTTTTTTTATTAAAACTCTCCCTGTTTAATTCATATAACATGACTTTAAACACTTTGTTTAAATATCACAAAAATAATAATGTTTTAATTTTTAATGATTGATTTCAATTTAGAATAATAGAAATTATATATGTAATTAAGGTTGGCAAATCTTTGAATACAAGATGTTAATCTGTGTGCGTGCTAGAAATCTGCGTGTTTAAGAAATTTTTTAATCTATTACATACATAAATTAAGAAAATCGTTGAGATTTATTAAATGAACCTCTTTATATATTCATTGAATTATTAATAATATTGTTCTATAATAAAGTCTATAATAATAAAATATTGGTATTATTCTATTTTCGTCAACGTAGAAAAATATTATTAATATTTAAGTGTCAAAAGAATAAATTCTTATTTTACATGATGACCTGTTGATAAGTAAATAAGTCAAAATTGCTTTATTTGAAAAAAAGAAGTCAAAATTGCTTTATTTTATTTTAAAAATTTTCTATTTTAAGTTTTATAGGGGTAGAAACTTGTATCATTTATGGTTTTTTTATTGATATATACATATTTATGTATATTCTTCATAACTTTTTATTTACAAGGTATCTTTAACTTTGTGGGTAAAGTAATACGTTTATTTTAAATAAAGTTCATCAAAGTAAAAGTATGTTGATTTTGACTCCCACGATAATTTATAACCATTTTGATACATTGACCTTTGTAATATTGTACATTGAAGGATAATTTTTACTCAATGCACTTTTCGTTCTATCACATCTGGGAATTTTGACGAGATATGGGTGTGACGTTGAAGCGGTACGTGTTTAGCATGAAAATCCTTGAAGTTGAGGAAGTACGGCTTTTACTTCCCGGGAACACGTATTCGTTCCAACAAGGTATTTATAGAAAATTGAAAGTGAACCTACATTGCGACGGTGATTGAACTATGTTAAAGAGCTGGTGGTTTGGTGATCGTTGATCAATAGCCCTTCTCTGAACTTTGTCCAGGTACTCAAGATGGGTTTTAGGAGCACCAGACCATATATGTGAATTATATTCTAATTTCGGTCGTATGTAGGATTTGTATATGTTTAAGAGATCAGACGGGGAAAATTATTGTTTACATCTTTTTAGAAAACCTAGACATTTAGCTGCGTTTTTAGCCGTTTCGAAAATATGAATTTTCCAGCTCAGATCGCTGGTTATTTTCGAACCTAAAATGTCAAGGTTTCCAGATTTTCCAATACTCTCGCCTTGAAAAGAAAGTTGGTGTTCGAAAGCTGACAGCTTTCTAGAAATAAGGCAGCGTTAAACTCAACTCAGTTGAGAAGACCCCATTGTGAAATTTTGGATAGGTCGTAATTTATGCTACTTTGTAGAAAATTTCGTTTCGTAGTAACAGCATTTGAAGATGCTGATTTCCTATTAATAAAATCGTTGCATGCCACCAAGTTACTGTCATCGGCGAAGCTGTGGATGGGATTGAGTGTTGATTGCAGAAGGTCATCAATGAAAATTAAAAAGGGGATTGGGGAGAGAACACACCCTTGGGCTACACCGGAGTTGATGTTAAAAATGGACATTAGGTTCTTGTTTCATATAAAATTCAGTTCCATCATTGGTTTTCTTTTTTCGTTTTTAAATTCAAACAGTAAGTTTACGTCAGATTGTTCTATAGATAAGGCTTTTAACATTCAGTAAGTTCTGTATAAATTATATGTTATGTATAGAATTTTTTGTTGTAGTTTAAGAACTGAGAGTTAATACAATTAAATAATTGTCCTATAAGTGTAGCGAAATAATTTTAATTAAAATTTTTTTTTAACTAGCGTTCTACTCCTCAATAAAATATATATTAAATATTTGAAGTAAAAAGTCAGTTTTTGAGGAATAAGTATAATAAAAATAATAAGAAATTATAATAATATAATATAATAAGAAGAAATTCCTTCCCATTTCTGATTTTGAATATAATTATAAAATTTAAAATTTGTAGTCTACTTAATTTCGTGCTTCGAATTCTTCTCTCAAATGTTATTAAATTTATTTATAAAAAATTCAGTAATAGAATATGCTTTAGGAGGAAATATTGATAAAATTACATTAATGATTTAATTATTACCATTTAAATTTGAAATAATCTATACATCTACTATATATATAGTGTTAATAAACGCATTGGTCTTCTATAATAAACATCTATTGAAATTTTTGTCACGTACAAATCTATATAAAAAAATTAATTGCCCACTACCATAATGTGCAGATTTTCACAATATTTTCAAGGAAAATATAATATAAAAAATTAAAATTGTAGTAATAAAATATTTAAAATGAATATTTAATATTTTGATAATAAATACTATATACATAATAGGTATTATACTATATGGCTGACAATAATTATATTTATAGTATATAAATATAACTCTATAAATTAAAAAAATCCTAATAAGTGGATCATAAGTGATAAGTGTAACAACACATAGCTAAAGCACAAGGATTCAAATATTAATGAATAAAAAAGAAGTAATCGAAATCCATTAAATATGTCTGGGATCGTAGTTTAATATAAACTTCTCTCAAAAATAGTGAATAATAAATATTTCTTTATGACCAGATAGGTAGCTTTCAGGTCAATTTCACAAGTACTTTATATCCTTTATATTTTATACTATGTAGTGTTAGTATATAATATATCTGTCCATATTTTACTTGTACACGTGATATAGTAGATAGTGTATACATGTTAATTTATTTTTACATGTATATCATATACGTATAATAAATATTTACAAAGAAAAAAAATTACATTATATGTATTTTTATATTGCACAAGGACAAATGTACAAAGATAATTTTTCCAGTTTTGTTGCAGAGAAATTCAAAACTAGGACTCTTTGACATGCATTAAAAAAATATGTTTTTTCCTTCAGGCAAAAGCAAAATAGAAATACCCAGCTATTAATATGTCTGATAATTGAGGTAACTATAATTATAACTTTATTTTTTATTTAGCAAAACACATGAAGATAAATGTATTATACACACAGATGTATATGTAGTATATCCGGGAAACTTTTTCCAATATCAGGATTTTTTACAATCACTGATTAAGAACAAAGAATAAAAAAATGTTAATTAATTATTACGAGTTATTCGACTTAATAATCCAAAATAAAATTAAAAATAGGGCAGTTGGATGCAGCATATTCCATCCTAAAAATTTTAAGTGCGAAGTAAATAACGAAAATAATATTGTTTATTTTATAGAGAAAATCCAGATTCTTACAGGGTTTTGATTAACCTATGAAGGCTTAAATTATCCTTTAGTGAAGCTCAATATCAATTTTTAAACGTCAAAAACCTATTCCGACGATATTTTTTACTATAATAAATTAAGAATGATAAAATAAAATAAATGAAAATCATAAGAGCAACTTTAAGTTTGGAATACTTATTTTATTTTTTCTTATATCTATATATGTATATACACTATATGAGTCTTTTACTATAATTTTTACGATTACCAATTTTATGTACTCTCATCGGTTTATCGTGAAATATTTTATTGTTCATTAAACCCTGAACAATAATGTACTTTTTTTTTTATTATTAGTTTAGAAATTAAGGATCAACAGTTTTATCCTGGAAGGAAAAAAGAATAACAAAAAAAACATTTTTTTACTATTTACACACGTTTTCTAGACGTAAATATACGCATGCACGAAAAAATATAAAGTCCTTAATCTTTATACATAATAATAATCTATCGATATTTACATGTACAAGTACCTAGCTACATACATATTTAACATTTTTTTTGTAATTATTTTAGAAAACACACGTATCTATAATTTTATATGAACTTGGACTAGAGAGACGTTCACAATATGAGTTAAATTCACTAAGTTCTGTTTTGTTTTTTGTTGTAAAATTGTAATGCACAAATTTGTGCTTTTTCCTGGTTAAAGATAAAACCAAAAAATAATAATAAAGCTATAAAAATAATATTTATATTTTAATAATATGTAGGTATATATGTATCTTTTTTTGAGATTTATCTATCATGTAATAAAAGTTGCTGAAATATATATCTTCCAAGAATAATTATGTACATACATAATAGTGCGGTAACATACAATTGGTTGAGATATATAACCTGTTGAAAAGCATTGCAGGAAAGTAATTATTTCCATGTATAGTTTTTGTCTGTAAATAAATTCCATAATATAAGGATAATAATATAGGCACTAGGCTGGCTCCATGTAAATTATCTTATATGGAACAGTTGGTTGACTATCAAAAATAATTGTTTTTTCGTGTATTCAACTTGACCCCGGCAATCCTTATTTCGATGTTTTATTCAAAAATTTCCAACTATTGCACTAAAATATGCATCAATTATTTAAAAAGAAAAAATTAATATTTTCTTGCTATTAATATCCTATGCTTTAAACAAAAAAAATCAAGGGAGAGAGAGCTTTTAATAAAAAAAATGGAACACACATCTCACGGTATATTTTTATTTATTTTTTTTAATATAAGTATATAAGATACCTATCTATTTTTTTGTATCTGTAATACAAAAATAAATCTGTAAACATTCCAGGTATACATAAGACACATTTATTTATATAATATAGATATAGGTACATATGCATGTATTTATACAAATATTGGTATTATCAAAACAAGCTGTTGCTTCTCATATTACCTTAATAATTTTTGACAGCAACAAAGTGTCTAAACATTTTAATAATCCCAGACTAAAAAAAATCAACAAAAAAATTTTCCTTGAGAACAAAATGAGAGTCTGTATACTTTGATTATATTTAAAATAGTAAAGCAACTTCTATATAGCAGTTTGGATACTGTTGCAACTTTATTGGAATAAATAAATTTTGAAAATAATATTATCCACGTACCCAGATAGTTATTATTTTTTGCTAATATAGTTTTAATTTATTATATTTTCCATTTTATTTAAACTTAAGATTAGTCTTGAATAATTTTATTGCATTGTAATTCGGCATTATTTATATAGTTTATAGAATTGAAACCTTTTCTTTTATATTTAAATAATGTGTAGAAATAAAAAAATTTTAGATTTCCAAGATTAGTATACCTATATTCTATAGTCTATACTCTATACCCTATAATTATCCAACTATATAGTATATTAGTTGTGGCTAACGGAATTTCGGGGCCAGTAAACTGCTTAAATGTAATAATAAAACGTCAGAAATAGAATGAAACGGCGTGATATCCATAAAAATAAAAAAATTAAAAAAACAAACTCAACAGTCATGTAAAAAGAACCCGAACATTGTGCTTGAATTCATTAAGAGAAATAGATAATTTTCTAAGCCTCCAAGGCGTTCAAAATGGTAAATGCGCTAATCTTAAAAGAGTGCTGTCAAAAAAATTTGCATCCCAGGTTTTTTTTTTATGTAAGCAGCAACAAAACTTATAATTTCACGTTTGGAACAATTCAATTTTATTTCAGTAAAATATTAAAAATTGCTTTTATCAGCAATGTATACAATATATAAATACAAAAGTGTATATATATTATACAGATTTTTGTTTATTGTGTATAAACTGGTAAGTAAAGTAGTGTATACCTAATAAGAAAAAAAAAAGTTTTTTTTTGTTTTTTTTCTTCAGTTTTTTTTTTTTTTTTTTTTGTTCTGCTCCAGGTTAGGTTATTGTAGTAGGTTCAGTATTATAATTTTGCTTGTTGCGTGTTCAGTTCAAATTATCGGTGGCGGGTTTTTAAAAAAAATATTTTTATTTTTTTTTTAATACAAAATTGTGTGAATTTTATTTTTCTTATTATTTTTTCTTATTTTTTTTTTTTTTTAATATTAAAGTTAATATAAAAGTCAATATTTTGTGTTTTTTATTTTATTATTTATTTAGTTAAAAAAAAAGAAGAATTTATATTTAAATTATTTAATTTCAATTAAACATAACTATATTTAGATAGAATTTTTTTTCTTTGGAGAGTAAAAAAAAAATTATTTAAATAAACCGAATAAGAAAAAAATAATAAAATTAAATTTGCACAAAAAAGCTAATTAATGAATAAATAAAAAAAAAAATAATAATAATTCATAAAAATAACGAATTAAAAAATTTTCCTTGCACCTAAACCTTTTAGAGTGTAGAATTCTCAAAGAATTTTTTCTTATTTATTTTTTTGAAAGATATTTATAATTTATTATTTATCTTGCTATATAAAACCAAGATAAAAATAATAAAAAAAAATGTTGTTTAATTTAGATTAAAAATTTTTTAATGAAAAATAGTAATTTTTTTTTTTCAGCAATTAAAAAAAAAACCATAACGAAAATTTCAAGAAAGAGTTTAGAATTTTTTTTCTTACTTTTTTTTCTTAAAAGTAGAAACGAAATCTTAAATAAATGTAATTTTTTTTTTGTTCAATATTTATTTAAAATTTTTAAAATAAACAATAGAGTGCAATAAAAAAAAAAAAAACAATAGAAAGTTTGTTTAGAAAAAAAAAAAAATTTAAACAAAAACATAAACAAAATCCAAATAGAACAATTAGCTTTAATTGTCAAAAAAAAAAATCCTTTATTCAATGAAATTATAAAAAAAAAAAATTTATTTAAACATTCGAAAAATTTACCAATCGAAATATCAAATAATTAATAAAGATTTAAATTTCTAGAAAAAAAAATGTTTGTGATTTTGCATTTTTGAAAAAAAAAAAAAAAAAAAAAATACATAAAAAACAGATCTAGAAAAGATTTGAAAAAAAAAAAAATACCTAAATATAAAAAAAAAGTTTATAAATTCAAGTCATCAAAAAAAAAAAGTAAAAAAATAAAATCGAAGAATCAAACACTTGAAGCAAAAAAAAAACCAAAACAACAAGAAAAAGGAAATTCATTTGGTTTTTAGCCGTAAAGAATGTAAAACGTGTAATTCAGTTGAAAACAGGTTGGAATTTTTTTTTTTTGTTTTTCTTTTTTTTTTTATTTTTCATTATTATTATTATTATCATTATTTTCTCCTTTTTTGTGTTGATTGGAATTTTTTTTTTTTTTTGTGTTTACCTTTTACAGGTTTTTGTTGCTCGCCTCTTTATAGCAAAAAAAAAAAAAAGGCTCTTGGATTATGTAAATCAACCTAATTCTTATTTTTATATAAACATATATATATTCCAAACCTACCTACTATTCTTTATATATACATTTTTTTGTTATTATTGTACTTAATTCATCTCGTAAAATAATTTTTTTTTTTATATAATTACTGTTTTCCTGTTGTTGGGAGAAGCACAAGGGTTGGGAAGGGTTCTAATAATGATGATGAAAAACGAAAAAAAAAAGAAAGGATTCATCACATTTTAATTTATTTTCTAATTAACACATTGCGAAATTAACTCACATTTAAAATTAACAACAACATGAATTTTGTGTTGTTTTTGATAAAAATGAATGGATTTTAAAATTCCTTGAATGAATATATTTTTTTTTTTTTTAATTTAGCAGCGAATGAAAATTAGGCAAAAATAAAAAATTATAATATAAATTTATTCTAATTGATAAAATATAATTATTTTAAGGGTAGGTTAATTGAAAAAAATTACAACCTAGGTATATGAAAATTTTCAAAGCCGGCTTATTAACATTGAAACGTTAAAATTAAACTTTGATGTTACCGGCGTGCTTGAATATTTTATGTTCATCAAATTTTCATATTTTTTGCTTAGATATTTTTTTCACCTGTTTGTTTGTAGGTATATATTTTTCTTATTTAGAGAATATAATTAGGTTCCCAAAAGTCTACATTTTTAGCTTTTTAAGGATGGATCGCAGAAATGTACTATTAATGACATTTGAATTTTTTTTTTTAAGTTTACTATTGAGAATAAAATTATTTTTCAAAAGTCTTATTTTTTAGCTTTTTTAACGATAATCGTAGAAATTCACCAGTAATGTCTTTTGTAAAGAAATTAAGTGTAATTGAACAGTTCAAAATCGGAAGGCTTTTCAAAATGACAAAAAATATATAAAACTTAGGTGAAACAATAAAAAAGTATCAGTCGCACTATTATTTTTAATATTAAAAAGATCAAGTCTCATTAAATAATAATAAGTATTTATTTTTTTTCTGAAATTAAAGTATTTTTATATTATTCGATAAAGTTCGAAATTGATTATTACAAAATAGATATTTATATCACCATTATATTGAGTTTAAAATTATGATTAAATATTTTTTACTCCTAAATCTCTTTACATGTCCAGACTTTTTTTTTTATACATATAAATATAAGAAATATACTTAAGCATATATATAAATTTTTAAATTTATTCAAATATTTTTCCCAACAGATTTTCTTTTATAATCTTGGATTAAATGAAAAAAAATAAAATAAAATTCCTCAGTTTTAGTGGTAGGCTAGTATTGAGAAAATGTTCTTCTATTTCGTTTGTTTTTTTGTTGTTGCTTTTTTTCAATTCTTTAACTCAAAAGATTTTTTATAATGAAAACAGTATATGCACCTCTTGGGAAAAATAAGTAAGATTTTTATTTTTCTTATATATTCTAAGTCTTATTTTATTATTTTATTATTAAAAGAAAATGAAATGAAAAAAAATAATCTGTCTTGAATAAGAAATTATGTGTATTGAGTTAGTTATATATATTATACATACATTTTTTTCTACATAAATTTAAAGTAAGAATATGATTTCAAAATTGAGAGAAAAATAATAAAATTGCAAGAAATTAAAAAAAAAAAAAAATGTTGAAATACTGAAATATACGTTTAGAGAATGAAAGCAAATTTAGCCTGTCTGGTGTGTAAATGCACTATGACCCAGCACGAATCAAAATATTTTATTTATTTATTTTATTTTCATAAAATGTTTGCAAACTATTTAAAAATTGATGTTGCAAAAAGATATAAGTATTATAAGAGTAGACCTTGATGAGATTTTTCTCCTCTATTTGAATGATTAAAAAAAATTGACAAGTCTTCGAATCACATTTTCTTCCAAACAACTATATTTCATTTTATGCATTGCTCGTTTAAGCATATAATTTAAGAATTCAAAATTTTTGTATTTAAAATTAAATGTTAATTACTTAGTATTTAAGATATAGAGGTTTTAAATAGCAAATATTTATTGTTATTTCTGTGAAAAAATACTAAAAGTATTCTTAGATTGTAATGAATAGATTTTTGAAAAATTAATAAAATTAATCTTGTCTGTTACACAAATTCCGCAATATACAGATAAGTTTTAGCAGACCGGATTGTATATTCTTATAAATTTTAACATAATGTATATAGTAAAACAATAATTTGGTTTAAAAAATCAAAGAAGAAGAAAATAAATATATATGTATGTCCAATGTCTTAAGAGTACTGATTAAATGATTAAAAAAAAATCTGTATAACATTTTCATATTTAATCCCATAAATTATTTAAGTTTTTTTAGTTCTTTAAAGGATGAATGTACGGAACCAGAGAATTAAATTTTATCAAATATTTAGAATTCTAATCTTTAAATATTTAAATTAAGTATCGTTTCTATAATACTTAGAAAATTTTGTTGAAGGATAAACATTTGTTTTTTTTAATATTTTTGTGAGACGAATTACACCTAAGGACATTAGTACATTAAATCTAACGCCAGTTAAATTTATCATCCTGAGAAAAAGAAACTTAGAAAAATTTTATGTAAATGAAAATAAGACGGAATGTTGGAAAAAATTTCTTTTAGTTTTGGACGATGAAAAAGTTTTGTTCAATAAGTTATTGATTAATTTCCTTCCAAAAATTGATTATTATTTATTTACTTGATGTACTCTATATAACCTTTAGTCTAAAACTCTAAAAAGAATTTCGAAAGATTGACAACTGAAAATCCTTTTAGTTATTTTTTTTTTTTTGGTTTTTTTTTCATAGAAATCAAGAAAAAAAAAATAGAAAGATGTGAGTGTCAAGACTTTGATTGACACTCTTGATCAATCAATCAAGAAACATGCAATAAATTTACAAATTTCTTGCTTATTCTTTACATTAAGATTAAATAAGAAAACTTTTATATCAATTCATTAATTAAATCAATATTGATAATGAATTTTTCGTGTTGTTGTATACCATGATCAACATAGAGATTTTTTTTTTCTTTTATAATACATATTGCTATTGCCTATAAGATTTTTTAATCTCATATTTATACTCAACTATATACATAGGATTATAATTTTTTTTTTTTAAATATGTAAAGTTGAAGGACTTTATCGCAATAAATATCATTCGACCAAATAATAAATTTATATTTTCTCTTTGTTATACAATTACAAGTTAAATGAAATTTATAGATTAAATGGTATTGTATGTTTTCAAAATTTAATTGCATCAAATAAATTATTTTCCAAAAATAGTGATTCTATTCGAGTTGCCCTCACAATGAATTCAAGTTAATGATAAATTTATTTTGGTGCGTACGGTACTCAAATTAAAAAAAAAGGTAGTTTGACACTATGCAATTTTGGCCAGGTACAAAATTCAATAATTAATAATTAACCAATTTCGGCTTGAAGCTACGGCCCACTCAGACTGGAGCCAGGTCGTTATTCTTATAAATATTTTAAAAAATCACTTCAGTAGAGATTCTTTTATAGATCCAAATCAAAATTAAAACTATTTTAAGGATGGTAGTGGTCTAAATAAGTAGCTAAATAATCAGTTCTTACATAAATATTGTTCTATACCTGAATCGGGGCCAAAACACCTTTGTGAAATCATGACAAGCGATTTTAATGTTAAAAATTTGTTGATTTATTCAAATAGTTACTTTAAGTATATTTTATTCTCTTTCATCTTACATTCTATACCATTTATAATATTGTAACATTTTATTTATATCGAAAATAATAATAAATCTAAATTTTCTATAATTATTATTAGTTTCAGACAAAAAGAGTAGTAAAATTTACTTTCAAATAAATATTTTTGTTAAATATATAAGTATAACAATTAATTCCTCTATTAATTAATTAATTTCTTAATTTAAGAAAAAGAAAAAGAAATAAATTTCTTTTAATGATATTTTTTTGTTTTTGTTAATGCTTTGTTTAAGTTGCATAACTTATGTTTACTCAAATTACATGTACACATACCTATTATTTCTCTAAGGAAAATTTTTAATTAATTCATTCTTCTAATATTAAAAACAAATATCAACAAAAATTGTAGTTTATGTATATAAATATGTAATTATGTAATGTATAATTGTACCTATATGTATTAATTTTCTTAATAATATATAATTTATAGCTTAGGGGCTTATTTGAACTGTTGCAAAATTAATTGAATGTTATAAAAATATTATGTTTTTCTTATTCTGTTTTAATTTTTACTTTGATGTTTTGTGAATTTTATTAATTTATAAAATAATTTCTATTTTTCATATTGGCTTTTTATAATCTCATTATTATATTATACTCAGGTTCCAATTTATATCTATGGGTATTTATTATAAAAGGCAACTTTATAATTCAGAAAAACTTAAATCGTTGAAAATTTAAAATCTATAGTAAAATAAATTAATGGACTGATTACTTTTAAATGAATTTGTTTCGAGCTTTGTGAATTTTTTAGATTTCAGTTCATTGAAAATTCCACAATTTTAGATTATGAATATACATATTATATTATATTTATTTATTTATAACTTCTTCGGTTGAAGAAATCTTAATTAGTTTACTCTTAAAGAAATTGCTTTTAAATCTGTATACAATTTGAATTTTATACTGTTCTTATTCAAATTTAAATTCCATTTATGATTAGTAATTTCCATTCTAAATTTTAAGAGAAGTAGAATTTATTTAGTTGACAACAAAAAAAAAAACAAAAAAACTGAGGTAAAGTTAATTTTTTCATTTCGGGAATATTTTCTTTTTTTAATTTTGACTTGAATTTGACAAATAAAATTCAAAAATTATAAGTAAAAGTATTTCAAAAAGGAACTTTTTGTTTATAAATGTAGGTTCCCAGCTTTTAGATTTACTTCTAAAGAGTTCAGAAGTCTGTTTCAGTCTTGCATAATGATATATCTGGTAGATAAATAATTATAAAATTAAACATAGAATATTTCTAAAATTATAATTAATTAAATATAATTTAAATAATTTTTTTTACCGTACATTTTATTTTTAGTGTAATTAAAGTTTAAATTCGGGGTAATAACCAAGAATTATTTTTTTTTTTTCATTATTTTCTAAAATAAATTACAGAATTTATTAAAAAAAAAAATTCTGTTTTTTTTTTTTTTTTGATTCTTCAAGGATACTCAAAATTCTACTGATGATTTAAAGGCTTTTTATGTATATACTTACTTACTTACCTAACTTTCCTTACTTTATCAACAAAAAAAAATTTACCTTCATTAAAAGGAAAAGTAAATTTTCTTTATGCCTACCTAATTTAATTTATCATTTATTTATCAAGATGACTAATTACTTTTATATAAAAAAAAAAAAAAAAACAAAAAAGAAAAGAAAATTATCAAATTAAACAATATTTAACATAAGAAAAAGTTTCAAATGATGAAAAAAATTTAATTTCTTTATTTGATACCAAAAAAAGAAAAATAAAATACAAAATAAATATTTTTACAAATTTAACAAATCAGTTTCTAATTACTTTTAATTTCAATAAAGTTTTTAAATAGCAGGTATATATTTTATTATATTAAGCTTGAAAAAAAAAAAATTCATGGATATTATAAATTTGAAAACTTTTTGAACTTTTGGTATACTTATAAAAGCAAAAAAAAAACTTTATGAAATTGTAATTTTATTTTAAGTGTAGAAATGAAATATTCTTATTTTCAATATATAGGCGCAGAAAATAAGAAAACATTAAATAAAGAAAAATTATATTTTCAAATAAACATATTACTGAATCCACTACAGCTATATACATTTTATACTATAAGATGGAATAAAAGCTTCAAATTGGAAAAATAAAAAAAAATGTTTCATTGTTTTGAAAATATCAAATTTTCTTTATTAAAATCTTTAGGTTTTTCTGCTTTAAAGTAACTTAAGATTTTATTTTCTGCTTTTAGTACAATAAATAAATGCATAAAGTATTGTCGAATTCCTAATGTTAATAGTTGAATAAAAATATTTTTACTTAACTTGGCTTGGAGCCGTCACTGTAAAATATTGGTCTTGGTTTTGCTTTCATTGTAGAGTTAATACAATTTCGACTGAATTTATTTTTTGATATGTTAGTTAGAGTAAAGAGTATAGAACTAGCTCCACGGTGAGTGAGCCAGATTTTTTGAAATTTGAGTTTTGTTTAGGCTCAAATTGGCCTTTGAAAAACTTGAGCATATTTGCTGAGATTAAAAAAAAATCAAACGCAGAAATAAAACTAAAATATCACTCTTCATAGAGCTGTCGGCGTGGAATTTTGAATTTCTTTGATTTTAATTTTTTTGATGAATTGTATTTTCTTCACAGAAATAAACTTCAAATATAGTTTTGTGAATTTCCGCTAGACGTGTTTTTCATATAATTTTCAGAGCCGTATCTAGAGTTTGCGGCGCCTATGGCAAACAAAAAATTAATTTCCAATTTTTAATTTTGATTTATTTTAAATGTTATTATACGAAAAAAATATAACATAAATTCTTTATTAATTCAACATAACTATTCAATTTGAAATTAATACATTTGTTGATTTTTGACAAACGCAATAATTTCAACAAATTCAATGCTTAGAAATTTTATTATTTTAATTTAATTTTTCTTGCTTTAATGTTTGCAAATTCGTTGATTATTCCATCAAAATTTGCTTCTTCAAACATTTGAAATATCATATCCGATTGACAATATATCATTGTTGAAGGCAAGTAATTTTTAATGAGCTTAAGTTTGCTAAAACTTCTCTCTCCACTAGCCAGCCACAGTTACTGGAAGTGTCAGTGTTTCACACAAATCAAGTGCAACAATTTTCTTAAAATTTCAAAATGATGTAAAGAGTTTAAATTTTTAAACAGCTACGCACTTTGAAATTTAAAGCATTCGATTTCATTCAGCATCTCACCGGAATCCAATTATGAATACTCCAAACAAAGATCTTATACTGCTTTATTTAATTCCATCATGGGTCTAGACAATAACTTTTCTCCCGACAAAAATTCAATAATTTTCAAATAATTTAGCAAATTAACAAAAATTTATTTGAAAAAAATTACGTAAATTTACTAGAATTTTGAAATTTTATATAAAGCTGTAATAAATCATGTTTACTAAGTAAAAACTGTGTAAAATTTGAAAAATGTAAAATTAATGAGCGCCTTTTTAATCAGGCGCCTATGGCCGGGGCCATGTTTGCCATACCCTAGTTACGGCTCTGATATTTTTTTTTCGCATTTTTCATGACTGTCGAATTCCTATGTTAATAATTGAATAAAAATATTCTACTTAATTTAGTTAAAGTCTGTTTTTTTTTTAATTGTTAATTTTTGCGTTAAAGTAGAATTCTCCAATACACACAAAAAAAATGTTTTTTCAAATTAATTATTTATCAAGTTCTAGAAGATAAACAATCATAGAAAAATTAAAGAAAATAGGGACAATGTTATCTTCGTGTCAGTTTGTTTATATTTAAAATAAAAGTTATATAAAAAGGAAACAACCACAAACAGATTGTTTCTATAACAATTTTAACAGAATTGAAAAGTTTAATGACATTTTTTTTTTTGCTTGATATTTTTTTTATTTATAATTTTCAACCTGGAAACTTTTTTTTTTAAAACAGGATATTATTCGTCTTTAAAGTAAATTTTGTATTAAAAAAAAAAAAAATAATAAATCACATCTTCTCCACCTGTAAAAATAAAAAATTACAGTCTGTGCGCTTAAAACATAATAAGTGTATGTAATGTTTGAATATAAATTGATTTAATAAACTTTTTATTGTCTTAAAGAGAAGAAAAAAAATTATATGTATAATATGTAATGTATATACATAATATATTATAACATATATATAGGTACTTAATATTGAAAATTTTATAAATTTAAATAAATGATATTTCTACAGTAATTTTACATGAGTTAGGTATATTGAAATGATGTAAGTATTAAAAATTATTGCATCTCATTATAGATGATAATAAAAACTGTCAAAGTTAAAGATTATTATACTAGATAAAATATGCCGCCAATCATTATTTGCTCTCCGTATTATGTTATTTTGTATCATTAAACCCGCAAATTTAATGAATTTTTAGAGAAACATAATAATAATAAAATCATGTGATAGTATATAATATGAAAAAATTCAATGATTGATGAAAAATTCACAAAGTAGTTATGTAGTAGTGGTTTGGTTACTGATATAATTTTTATCAAAGTATATATATTATGTCTTATTACTTAATTATAATGAAATTATAATAAGCTTAGCTATAATCGTATTAAAAAATTTTCTTCAGAAATCTACGATTGCCAACAGGTTGTTAAAATTTAATATAGGGTTTGTTTGTTTATTTATGCAAAACGGAAATTCCGAGGGAAATTCTTATATATATGTTTATATTCTAATTCTTAGAAATGGAAAGTTTTTGTACCTTTATTAATATTCTCCAACCATATCACGTATTTATTTTGATGTAAAATATCTATTTCTTTATAAATATATTTGCACTTTGAAAGCCATTAGTCAGTATCATTTAATTAAATTTAACTATATATGGCTGTATATTGTATAGTTATATATTACTTTATATAGCAATAAAAATTTACGTACATTCTTCAATATAAAATTTTTAATAAATTTATTAAAATTATATTTACTTACTTTACTGTTAACATTTGAATATTTACCTAGTTATAAATTCATTATAAAAAAATAATGTAGTTAATATAAATACTTAGCTGAATATTCTATACTTATTTTTATTTTATTAGGACGGTTTAGTAATTACAATTATGATTGTGACCTTCGACAGACGTATTATTTAATAACAAAGTTTAAATAATTATATTAAAATTACTATAGAAAATTAAATTAATTATGTCGTTTAAATTATTTCAATTTAATATAAAAATGTTATGATTTTTTTTATATCAGTCTAAGGTTCAAAAATAAAATTTTTACATTATAAATTGATGTAAGTATATTGGAAATTTTATGGAAATTTAATCGATCTAGTTTTATAACAATAAACCAAGCTTTTATTTAAATTAAAAAAATGTAATTATCTTTAGCTACTGTTTTTAATTTTACATATTTAATAAATTTCGATTTTCTTGATAATTACGAACCGACGACGGAATGTGTAAACTATAGCTTAAAATCAGAACTGAAGTAATTTTTGTATAAAATATATATATAATATATATGCAATAAGCTCATTAGTATAAATTAGTCAGTAAAAGCTAACACAATGATATTTTTTGCTTTACTGATAATATGTATTTACTGAACTTACGAAATCTAAATAATACTAGGATTCCTATACAAAAAAAGAAAAAATATTTTATAATTTCTATTGAAGATTGTTGAAATTTCTTAACAAAATGCAACCACCATATAAAAAATAATTTTCAAATTTTTACTCCAGATAAATTTTATAAATAAAAGGATTATAATTGATGAAGGTAGATTTACAATTTTTTTTCGTGTATTCAATTCTTGTTCAAAAAACTTTCATTTTTTTTTATACTATAATCATATAGTGAATAAAAGATACAATAGGAAAAATTAATCATAATCACATAGCTTAAACTTTGATTAAAAAACAAAAAAAAAAATGTTTTAGTAAAATTTTGTGATTGCAAAATTTGTTCACATTATCGAGCATTTTTGGGATTTTTATCTCCATACAATAAGCTCCAAAAAAATAAGGACTTGTAAATAATCTCCACATTTTTAATTAAAAAAATATGTTGCTATTCAAATGAAACTTATATTCCAATTTAAATTTTTATTTATATTAATAACAAAATTTTTACTCTCATTTTATTTTTTTAATATAATATCTTTCTATTAAAAATAATTTTGAAGTTTAATCATATACATAATTATATAAATGTAAACTTTTTGAGGAGAATCACGTTAACTGTAGATGTATATACAAATAATACCTATAACATTATATACGTTATCTTAATAAATTTAATTTCTATGTTATTATTTTGGAAAAATAAATATAATTAGGAAACAAAATATTTTTAGGGAAAAACAAAAAAAAATAAAATAAAAAATTAATTAAATATAATATTAATGTCGTATTTTTTTCTGATGATGTTGCATAATGAAATCATAAAACTTTTTTATTTTCTTCACATTTGAAAATTATGTTTTTAATGCTATTATTTTTTACACGATTTTATTTAAAACACAAATTCGGTTGGTGTATTTGATTCAAATCTATAGCAACTGATATTTGAACAACATCCCGAGAACCGATTTTGCACAGACCTTTATTTCCGGTAATAATACAATATTCCATCCCAGCCCGTCGGTAACTAATTTTTTTTTAAACCATACAAAATTTCAGAATAACCGGTTCGGAGGAAGTGAGTCAAGAGTTAATTGCAAGTTCACATTAGCTATATTCCTGTATGTATGTATCTATTTTTTAGTCCAGACTAAAATCAGGATTTTTTCGTTTTATACAACTTTTACACACAACAGTTAAAAAAAATCTTTATTTTAATCTTAGAAAACATCCTGTCTAAACGGGGGTATAGTGCATTATAAGAACAGATCATATTATGACTGATTAATTGGATTTTATAATCTTAAATTAAAGTTAGTATTAGTAGCTATTAGTAGATTTACAAAAATGGCTTTCGATCGAAAAAAAAGTGTAAAAATTAATTTAAATAGATTGCGGAATATAATGAAACTCAATTTATTGAATGCGAAATTAAAAAGAAAATTTTCTCAACTAAACAGTTAAAGGCTTTAAATAAAAAACAAAAACAAACACTTTTTTATTATTTAAAGAAGTGAAATATTTTCTTTATGTTAGAAAATTTGTTGACATGCATATAACGAACATTGTTCGTTTCATTTAATAGCCCCATGATTTTAATTTTTAATTAAATACATATATGCATGCCAACAAATTTTTCTATAATATAAAAAAAATATTATCTTGCATTCGCAAATTACACTGAATTTTATTTTCTCCTTTTTAGTACATATTTAAATAATAAAATAATCTAACTCATAATTTTTCTTTATTTTTTTTTTTGAATATAAAATTAGAACGTAAACAATTTTGAGGAAAAAAAATTATATTTTAAATTTGGCTCTGTATACCCTGTTGATGGTGTATCACTGACTTTTCTTCAGGTTTCCATAGATTTTGTATTTACAAGCATGAATATATTATACATTTTGTATTTACTACAAAAGCACGCATATTATGTTAAAATATTTTTCAATTGAAATTTAAAATTTTTTATAAAAAAACAAATAACGTGTACAAAAATATACTATAAAAGTTCTTGATTCCATATTTTTTATTTTTTAAATTGAACTCAACTTAAAAATCAGTAACATCGATCGCATTTCAATGAAAAAAAAAAAAAAACTATTAAAACAGACACATTTTGAATAAAGAACATTATAGATTTTTTAGATTTTTTATTATTTCTGTATACACAATAAGAAACCGGTCTTGAAAGAAAGATATTTGTATCTACATATGTTGTTATGTATTAATGTACATATTATAACAACAATTATATTATTCGTATTCTAGTGTAGTAGTCATTTTGTATGTTTAGTAGCTTAACCCCGGATGACATCTTATTTTTACTTAATCTATCGGAAAAGCAGATATGTTTTTTTTTTTTGTAAATCAAATAATTTGTGTACCTGTACTAACTGTAGAATGAACTAATCATTTTTATGTAACAATTGAAAAAAAAAATTTGATATTATACACTTAAAACATAAATTTTATATGGTCCCTAGTGATGATACCTCGGAAAATATATGCATGAAATAATTATGTCAAGAGCCAATATAGGTTTATTATATTATAAGATACAGAATCACAGAAATAAAAACGTTCGACGAGGTTTCTAATAAAATAACAACCTATTTGATATCGAAATGAACTCAATTTTTAAATTAAATTTTGTTTTTATTACAAATTTGTTTCTCAAACATTTTATTTAGAAGCTCAGTCTGCACTAGTTATTGGTAGTCTAATACACAAAACTTCCTTCCACATGTTGCATATAAAAATTTTTTATGATTACAATAAAATTATATGCTTTTATATTTTCCATGTATGTTCAACAAATAGAAATATTTTTCATCTTGTCGGCAATACTTTCTTTGGTGTGCATTTTATGTATTTTTAGATATACATATTTTTTTTATTTACTTGTATAATAATTGTATAACCAAGACATGAAACATTAAAGTTTTTATTGACATTATTTTTAAAGTTTTATTTTTGTTCTTCATCTGGAATTTTGTGATTTTATTTTGTTTTAAATTACCTTTTTATAAAAATGCAAAAATTCAAAATGAAATTTTAATTTAATGTTTTAATAATAAAATAGAAACAGAATGACTGAATCTTTATATTTGGCCCCTTTTGATCTAATATTGATTCAGTTTCTTTTTTCAGAGAAAAAATTAATTCTGTTGTTTGAATTTATTTTTTATATTTTTTCCCATTAAAATAGAAATTTGTTTTAATGTTATTTATTGCATAATGTTATTGTTAGATTCCACACAATTATTTTATATGTTTTATAGCAGCTTGTATAGATACATTTATATTAATGTATATTATTTCCTTTAGGTAAATTTTTTTTTTCTGTGAATAGTTAGAAGCTCCGACAATAACAAAAAAATAATAATAAATGTAATAATAAGAAAACAAGTAGAAGAAAATCGAAAATGTGCAACAAGTAACATTTTTTCTTATATATATATACATAGTTAAAATGGAAAATTTTATATTAAATTGAATGCTAGAGTATTTTTTTGTGTAGTATACAATTTTAGTAGATTTTCTTTTCTTCTTTTTTTTTTTTTTAATTTTATTAATATTAATTTAGATATATGGTAGGTACGTACATACATAATGTATATAAATAGGTGAATTTTAATAAATCTGAAAAATAAATCATTTTCAATGATGTTAACTCTTATTAGTCGTACATTTTTTTTGTTAGTATTATATCTACGGTATAATGGTTTAAAGCAGAATTTAGTACATTAATGTGATGTTCAGAAATAAAAAGAATTGAAACCAACAAAAATCATAAAATATTGTGCTTCTCATAGTTAAATGTTTAGTTTGTTTTTTTTTTTTGTGAATTTTATAACCAAGGTAATAATAATAACAAATCTATTGTTGAATTTTTTTCAATTACTTTTAATTGGATCTGTATTTAAAAGAATCTTTAAAAACTAAGTATTTCGGTTAAAAAATTCATAAAAATAAAAATGGGTTAAAGTCGTTGTTTGTTTAAGTACTTTTCATCCAATTGTTGTTTCGTGAGATAATATATATGAAATTGAATAATAGCGTTCTCCATTCTAATCTCTCTTCAAGCATACATAGTTATCTAGAACAGCGTTTCTCAACCTTTTTGCTATAGCGACCTATAAAATATGAGTACAAAATAACGCGACCCTCAATATGAAAATGGTATGCATTGACAAGTAGAAGAAATGAAAGACAACTTTAAAATGTTTTATTTATTTTTATTTTAATGGCTTATTTGTTGTTGACAATTATTTGATAATTTATTAGGTCTGGCTCAAAGGATTTACTCAATTATCAATGTTAAAACAGCAATCTTTTGAAAAATAAGGTATAGGTTAATTCTTCTTACGTAATCAAAATATTTTATTATTTTTGAAAAAATATATGTAGCATTTGTATTAGAATTTTTCCATTAAAACGACCCATTGAAAATCTTTCGCGACCCAAATTCGGGTCGCGACCCTAAGGTTGAGAAACGCTGATCTAGAAGGTATATTACGAGTATAAAATATTGATAACTAAGTTTCCAATTAAAAATTTACGTGATTAAAATAAAATATCCTAAATTTAAACGGCTAATATATTTGTTTGAAAATATGTTAAATTTTAAATTTTATTGTACACAGCTTTTAAAAGATTTTTTTAACAGCATTGAATATATTATATAGTCAAAGTTTTTTAATCCTAATCCTTGATAAATATCAAACTTTTATAATTAAAAGTTTAAATTATACTGTGTAAAATATTCTTGTTATTTTAATTTCTTCACAGGAAATGTAAATAAAAGAAAGCAAAACAAAATAAATTATAAACTTAAAAATGTGCTGTAAATGTACAAACATATTTAACCGCACAACTAAAAGTTAAAAAAAAATATTGAAAATTTTTAATTTTCAAATAATTTCTCTGCGGTAGTTTTCTTTAATTATTGACTTTAATTGAAATTTTCCACAACCAAAGAATTTTTATTTTTTGTGTGAAAAATTTTCCTTCTAAGTTTTTCTTAAGTACACATATTTATTTTGATTTTGTGTGTATACTTTATTTTTATTTTTTTTTTTTGTATTTACAAATTAACTTCGCGTTTTGCTGAGAAAAAAAAAAAAACAATATTAAAATAAGCTTTTCTTTTTATGCTTTTTAGTGTAAAGGAAAATAACTTTTTGTTTCACAATGCACGAAATGAAAAATCAAAATTGTTTTTTCTTATTTTCATACAATAAAATTTTGAAAAATCCAAACATAATACATCATCCTTGTCAGAAAATAACTTTTCATAAAATAAAAATAAAAAGGATAAAAAGATGTTTCTTTTGAATGATATCGATTGAAATGTCACAGATTTTTGTTTTTCAAATATATACATACATATATAACAACCAAAAACGTTGATTTTTCTTTCTTTGTGTAATTAAAATAAGCCGGAGCGATGTTGTGTAAATTATTAAAAAAGTTTTTAGAAAATATTAAAAAACAAAAAATAATTTAAAATTGTGAGGAAATCATAATTCTAATACAAACGTTGTGAATCTAGTATTAAAAAGCGAAATAATTCATTTCAACTCCACTAAGGGTGAAAAATTAGAATTATTGATTTAAAAGATTTATTTTTTGGAAAATATGAAACTAGATATAAATGTTGATAAACTTGTTATAAAAAGTATTCGGTTCAATTTTCCAAAAAAAGAAATCTAATTTAATGAACTTAGACACCGCAACCCATATAGAAGAAGGAATTCGAAGAATAAGTTGACTTCTATTAGAAATTAGAAATAATATTGTGAATAATTTATTGCGATTGGGACCAGAACAACTATCATTGTGGCATGCTCGGTCGTAGGCTCGATTTCCATCTCGGATTGGAATTTGTGTTAATTTTCTCAATTTGTCCACTTGACTTAAGTGTTGGTTAAGTGTTGGTTTTTTCTTGATAACATAAATCAGAATTTCGAAATTGTTATTAGCGAGCTGCAAAATTCCGAATCAATTTAAAATGACGAACGTAACCTTGTTGAAATTTATTCTTTTTTGCAGAAAGATTATAACAATTTTATTTTTTCTAGCGAGATTTTTATAATCCATTCGAGATTTTTATATGCGGCATATCAATTTTTCATAATCAACTTTATCCATTTTTTTTTTTTAATTTTAATTATGATTTGAAATAAAATGTTCTGAACAAAATTTACTTTCGCAAGTTATACAAGAAAAAATCAATATATATTTTAATGAAATAACTTTTCCAAACAAAATATATATCTTAATAGCACCATAACATATTTTCAACCAAACCAATTGGAAAGAAATAATTGTTAATTTGACCACAAATCATGTTTGTAATTCTATTAGTGAATCTGAAAGAAATCTCATTTTATGTTCGTCTTTCTTCATTATTATTTATGTTTAGTTAATGAAGTATCAATCAGTTCATTTATTATTAAGATTTTTTTTACCAACTCATAAAAATTATAAGTTATTGCCAATATGTATTATAATTGCCATCATATTTTGTGATCGATGTACTTGAAATTTATTTTTTAAAAATCTTGTCACGAAACGATTTCGGATATTTTCCTGATATTTTTAAAAAACTAAAATTCATTTTTGATCTCCTAATTTGTGAGATCACTCTTATTATTATCATTATTGTTACACAGAACAGTATAAACGACAGATTCCTTGCGATTTGCGTTCACATCACTACTAGTATTCGACCATAAATAAAAAAATTTTGTAATTAAATTTTAAAATTTGGTTCCAATTATTGTTGTAATTTTTTTTTATCTTTTTTTTGAAACAAAACAAACAGTGTCAGTATCTCAAATTACAAATTTTTTTTTATTCACTTTTAATTAATTGTTTCAAATTTATTATTTCACTTGTGCTTTTTAATGTTAAAGTTCAAAGCAGATTTTCTAATTTTTTTTTTTTGTATATGGAAAAGAAAGTCTTAAGTCACAACAGAGGTTATATCTATGCGCCACTTTAAAGCCAGAATGCGATCACTAGATTATTTTAATTTCTCTCGTCTTCTGTATACATTAACATAGTAATTAAATACTTTAATTTAAACTCAATAAATGTTATATTTACTTATATAATATACTCGTAGTATACTTTTAAACATTTTAGCATGTACAAATTTAGTTTATTTTTATTTGTTTATGAACCTTTCTTAATGGAAGCATTCGATATAATTAATTTTTGCTCGTACATATAATTACTTGCTGTAATTATAGATTATTCGCTTTTGTTTCTCAAATTCAAGTAAAATTAATTTTATTCTTTTAAACAAAAAAATATACAATAAATCGTTTACGATGGAATAATAAAAACTTTAAAAACATGTTAAACGATTCATTTTATGACTAAATTGAAGTTGTAAATTTTATTTAAGTAGTCAAATAAAAAAATAATTTAAACAAGGTATTTAAAATAATTTTACAACTTCTTGAGTTTTTCGTAAAAAAATATTGATGATATTTTTTTATTTTCACAAACTAAATAAATTAAGGTGCTGATAATATAAATAAAATTGATTTCCCTAAAAAAAAAAAAAGGTCACGTATTAGTTTCTGAAAACTCAATTTAAAATCACGAGAAAGAAAGAAAGAGAAAAAACTTTATATATAAATCTTGGTCATAGAAAATTGTGTATTTCCGTACACATAACATTCAATAAAGTTATTAACAAAAATTTCGATAGTATAAAATTGAAAAAAATAATAAATAAAAAATTCAAAAACAGAATAACTTATAGGATTGAAAATGTCCTTGATAACGATTTATTTCAATTTCTATTATGTTTTTTTTTATTAAGTATTTGCAAATGTTTACATTTTTCTTAAAAATTATTTCTTAGAATTTTTGTTTTTTCTACTGGTTGTATATACTACCTACCACTATGAAACGTGAACTTTTTATTTTTTTTTTTATTTATAATAGAAAAGATATTTTCGTACATAAATTTTGAATTTTTATTGATATGGAATTTAAAAAGTTTTAAAAGTTTAAAAGAAGGGACTCGAAAAATAAGAAATTTATATGTTTTAAATACATAATTTTTTTTTTTGAAAAAGTTTTACAAATAATATTGTCCCTTGAAATAATATTTAAGAAAAAAAAAATTTTTTTTTAAAGAAGATGCTTTTTTATTGAGGGGCCCTAAAAAGTAGAAAACTAAAAATTTATCCTTGGAAAGACTTGCTGTTTAATGTTCAACAAATATTTTAAAAAGCACTCGAGACCAATTAGCTGAATTTGTTTATTAGTTATTGATTTAGTTTATTACATTGGAAAAGTCTCGAATTAAAATAATATTTTTTGTTTATTATTTTGCAACAAGATGGCTCCTAAACTTATCTCTATCTTTAGCTTCGCTTGAAATGCCGTCGCGTGGAACTCACTCAATACCCTCGATTTCAACCCAAACCAAATATAGCTTCGCTCTATCTCTCTCCTGATATATTTTCGCATCTTGCGTGACACCAATCGCAAATCAATTTCAATAAAAAGCTCGTAATTTTAAATAAAACTTTAGATTTTAGAAAACCCCAAGCTATAAAGCCCCCATAAAAGTTATATTAAATCCCAGACAATAATATATATATACTTAGTATTAGTATATTGTTTAAATGTTAATTTTTTTTGTTCGAAGGCAATCTTTTGTCTGAAATTTAACTTAACTAATTTTATTCAGAGTATTATTAATCTAAATTAAACAAAAAATTAAAATTAACCATTGATAATTTTAATATATTTTATGATTAATTTCATTTCAAATTCAATGTTATATTATTGGAATTGAGGTGTTGGTGTAAAATTTTTAATTTGGTAATTTTTGGGTAATTTATTTTTTATTGTTGTACTACCAAGTTTGCCGTATATAATTGAAACAAAAATATTCATAATAATTTATTTTAATTCAATTTCAACTAAACAAAAATGAATTTATTGTAAATATTAAAAAAAAAATTGATTTATTGAAATGTGCTACTTGGCTAATCGTGTTGTTGTTTCTTAAAAGCTAAAATAATTTTGAACCTTTTTTTTTTCTTCTATAAAAATTTTAATATTGTATAGGTATATTTTATTATAATTTTCTTTTTTATTATATTTATTTTGGTATTTTATAATATATTATTCACCCGAATTTAATATGAAATAATAATTGTAATAAAATATATGCATATATATATATAGTTATGTGAACTTCTTAAATTTGTTTTCGAGGTCGAAAACCTCACGTTTTAGAATTGTATTCTTTGTATTTGAAAAAATAATATGCAATATATAATAAATGTATATCGCTAACTGAAAAATATAATTTATTTAGGGATATTAAAGCAATGATTGGCTTTCGAAACAATAATCTCAATTTTGATCAAATGTATAAAATAAAAAAAAATTTGTTTATTTGAATTATAAATTTAAAATAAATTAAAATGAAAAGAAAATTTGACCGTGTTCTAAATAAATCTTTTATTTTTGTATTATAAATGATAACATTTTACTTTTGATTTATTAAGCATTCAAGCTTTTTTTTTTTATTTTTTTTTTGTGAAATAATTTTTTTAACCTATTTATTGAATAAAACTGGTTATTCTACACTGTTCTATACTACTATCAAAAAGAAAGACATCTCAGATTAAATTAATGTTGAAAATAAAAAAAAAATTTTAATTTTTCAAACGCCTTCCTCAGAGACTTTTAATTTATGATGAACAAGAGTTTAAGTTTTCTTCATTAAACTTTATATAAATATTAAACTAAAATCTTTTCAAGACAAAAATTCAAAACTTTTTTATTTATCTTTTTATTTTTTTCATTAAAATTTTTTAAAGTTTTCAAAAAAATAATTTATTCCAACTATGTTATCTGAATGTATACTTGCAGATTGTAACAAGATACTTATGCAAACATATGTATGCTTGCATACTCAACCTGTATACTTTTTGTAAGAATTCTAGCCCGTGCCATCAGGAGTCGACAACGTTTCTATCCTCAAGAGCATAAATCAATATTTTCCAACAGAATAGGGCGTATCCTTAAAACATCTTTAAAAAGTATTATAAAAAATATGAATAGTATTATTAAATATTCAGATAAGCAAAATCTTAATTATAAATTTTTAGTATTTTTTTGAAAACAGCATTTAAAAAAGTTGAACCTCAAAGCCTTAACAACGAGGGCCGCATAAAAAGATATATGTGAAGTGGGCGCAAATGCGCTCGCGGGCTACTGGTTGCCGATCGCCGCTCCACACACCTCGCTTCTTCATATTCTATTTACCTTTCAATCTACTACGGATTAACTTATAATAAACCTTATAAAGGTAAATAAATAAGATAAGTAGATATTTACTTTTTTATTTCAAATATCTATATGCGTAGTGTTGGCAGAACATAATAAGTAAAAATATGGTCCATCAACATCAGATTTAGTAGGAAAACTATTTCAATAGCAAATAATAGAAGATAAAAAATCTTAGCTCGGCAACAGCAAGCCAAAAATTAATTTTTTTTTACCCTAATTTTATTTATGCGGGAAAATTCGTTAAAAAAATATAACTTTGTTGTAAGTATCTCATATTTCTAAGAAAATTTATTGTTGTAGAGAAGTTAATACTTGGGCATAAATTTCCATTATTTATGCAAAAAAAAACACAAAAAGCATCATATTTATGCTATGATTTTATATGAGTACATATTCTGTTTTTATATTATTTATTAAAAATATTTCAACTTTTCTTAAAATTCAATTTTCTTATGCAATATTTGTTTTGAAATGAAACTAATATTTCGTAAGATAATATTTTATCAAATGATTTTAATCTAACATGAACATTAAAAGACAATTAAATTTAATTTTTTGATTTACTTTTCTGTAATTACAGAATTTGTATTATAAAAAAAATTATAATTTTTTATATTTTGTTATAAAAATACCATATCTCATTTATTTTACATTCTACAAAATTATAAGTTATTTTTTGGAATTATAAGCGAAATTTGAATATCTATACTTTTATTTCTATTTGATAAGACTATGAATATCATTTCTATTATTTTAAAATTACTTTAAACAATGGCCAGCGCATTTACTGACTGTACAAATTTTTTCTAAATTTTAAATTATTGTTGCTGTGATAACTGACATTGTACAGTACCCATATTACTTTGTATTTTTCAATTTGGGTGAGATAACTATATTTACGCCGTCATTATATAACTTTTAAGTTATATTACCCTGGAAATTCAGAGTTTAGACCAGTACTGTTCTTTATCACAAATTTATCGTTTTATTTTTAATGAGGAATAAGACAATAAAATTAAAAATAGAGATCAAAACCTCATAATGAAGTATGAGGCCCGTTTTCAACATTTCAATTTAAGAAACTTTAATTATAAGATACCTTAGTCACAACCAGGGCATAAATATATTTTTTAAGTTCCTTAAATATCATAATATGATTAAGTCATACGTATACCATGCACAAATATAATTTTTTTTAATCAAAATCCAGACCCTAGTCGAATATTTTGAAACAATCGATTCCTCTAATCGACTTCTATCTATCCCTTCATTAAAAAGATATCCATTAAAAGTTTTAAAAAATCTAAAATATATAAAATTTATATGAAAAATTATTTTGACTGGATGAGAGCCTTTAACTCCCGAACCCGAAATCGTAGAACCTCATCTTTTAGTCGAAGTAAAATTGAGCGATATATGCATTCAAAAAACTAAAATCTATTGAATAGTTTATTATATAAAAGCATTTTAGTGGAGGACGGGCGAACGAACATTAAATGAAAACATATATGGTCATTTTTAATGGAAATGGGCTAAAAATCTATTTATTGTTTTCATTTCACCAAAATATAAGTTTATTAGGTATTTTGATTCACAAAAAAATGTACATATGAGCCAGATCGTGTTTTTTTTTTGTATTCGAACTAAAAAATATCTTTAACGTTTTAACCGAAGTTTTAGCCAATTTTATTTTTTCGGATATACTTGAACTAAAAATATAACAATGAACGAGATACTTATTTAAGTATACTTTAGATACGATATTGGTTACAAGAATCTATAAAAAAAATTTCCATAAAAATTCAAATTACATAACTGAAATAATCTAATCAGAGAGGATTTTTTTCTCTAATATTTAGAATGATAATGAAAATAAAAATATATTCATATAAATTATAATAATACTCTAGATCTAGATTTGCATAAATTGATTTTTCTTCAATGAATAATCAAGAAAATTTATTTATTGAATCATAATTTCCAAATATAGGTATAATGTAAAAGGAAAACATTTTCCAAGTAAATAAATGTATTTACGTTGAATGTGAATTTATTTAAGCACTAAAAATAACAATAGTATATATTCATTAACTAATTTTTTATATCTTTATACATAATTAAACTAATTAAATATTTTGTTTTTAATTTTACTATTTGAAATAATCAAAAAAAGTGATAGGAATCTCTTGAACCATGAATTACCTCTAATTTCAATAAATTTTTATTTCTATTTTTAAATGAACTATCTGCGTGAACTATTTTATTAATATTTAAATATGATATATAATAACACATAATATATAGTAAATTCTATAAATAAAATTCTAAAATAATATTTGAAATTCTATAAATAGATTTAACTTCTTTTACAGTACAGAGAATATGAATTGTTTTCGAAATTTACTTCAAAAATACTACGGTTTTGGAAAGTATGTCGTGCCGACAGGTTGTTTTAACTAACCTAATCGTAGTCGTATGTCGTATGAAGAATTTTCTGAACAAAACTTAATTATTATTGCTGACGATTCAAGTTCTCGTAAGATTCATATAATAAAGACTATAATTTTTCGTTTAATAAATTATTTAAAGTAGCAAATAGAAATAAATTCAGATCTCAAACACAATATAATATCGTTGTAGTTCAATATTATGCACATTCATTTCCGTATCATAAATGACTTTATGTATAAACTTTAAAATATATACCTTTTCTAAAATATCAATAATATTCTACAAAATCTATTAAATATTAATTTTATTCTATAAAGGTGTTACAATCGATTATCTTTGAAATATATGGGTATATATAGGATTTAAATTTAAGATATAATCAAATATCAAATAAACTTGAATTTGATTACCTTTAAAATTAAAATACACATTATAAAGTTTATTTTATGCATAAGGAATAAGTATTTTTATTAAAAAACTTTTCTTGTAAATCTCTATAATGTCATGATAAGGAAATATATTATGTTTATAATGTGCACAATATAATATTTATTTTATTTTATTTTCTAGAAAAAGAAAAACAGAAAAAAGATCTATATTTTATTTACTTTAAATTTAGTAGGGTGGTTAATATGTCTTCGAGTTGAGGATGAGAAGAAAGTGAAATTCATAAAGCATTTAGTATATATTATGTAGATATATAGTTAGTATCCCTAAAGCTATTTTCCATAACCTTATTTTATATTGTCCTTTTTATTTTGTTTATTTAAAGGACATAACAAAAAAAAAGTATATTTTTTTTTTTGCTTCAATTAAATTACTTTTGCTTTCTTGAGCCTTAAAATTGTTTTCTTTTTTCTTTTTTTTTATTATTATATCTTTAGTTTGAAATGGACATATAAAATGTAACAAAATATTTAATAATGTGAAACAAAATAAATTTGAACGCAAAATATTATATTTTGAATGGATATGAAATAATTTTGTTTAATTTATTTTTTTTTTGTTTACTAATGCAAACGTTTTCCATTTATTTTAACTCTTATGGTTATGAAGTAAAATTTTATTAAGTTTTGGATTAAGATTAGAGTTTTTAGGAATCTGTAAAAAAAAACATATGTTATTATTTATTTCTGTCTACGATTAAGAAAAAAATTTAAAAGGATTAACAGTTTGAAGGGTGTTTCAACGATATATATAAAGATAATAATAAAGAAATAATATTAAATTTAAGAACCTAAAATTATTTTTTCACATTATAGAAACCTATTCAACATGTTTTAATAATTTATTTGTCTGGAATTATTTATATTTGTATTATTCTTTATGTCATGTTATATTAATGTCTTATTTTTTTTTGTTTATTTATTTCGCAAGCCCAATGTTTTTTTGAAACATATATCACAGTTCACAGTATATTGTTTCTGCTTTGACCCAACGATTTTTTTTTTACTAAATTATATAAAAAACATATAAAAAATTTGGCATTTTAACCCCAAAACATAATTTATCAAATTTATCTATTGTAAAATTTTATTTCATTAGATTCTTTTTTTCCATAAAAATGAAATAAATAACACGTAAACATTTATTTTTCCGATCAATCTATGTAATTTTATAAAATTGTGCGTTTGTATTGTGTTGGCAATTTATATAGACTGCCAAAAGGCCCATTCGATCATTGTGTCACTTTTTTTTTTAAAGGGTTTTCGTCTATACAGGGTCAGGAGGTGTCATTATTTCATAAAAACAACGTTCGCATCAGGATCGACTAGTTTATTTGTAAAATTCATTTATAGATAGAAAAATGTATTTGAGTATATATAAGACTCTTACTTAACTTAATGCTTCCAGTAATTTATAAAAAAATCCTGAGGTTAAATAATAAAACAATAAAAAAATGATACATAATAATTATTGTACAAAAATGATAATTTTAAAAATCATTCGGTTTATTGAACTTTAAATGGGTCATATCCAATAAAAGAAATATTATGTAAGAAGCTTTAAAATATAATGTTAATTTTAATAATATAACATATAACATCAACAAAAAATTTATGAAAAAATGTAACCACTATGTGTAGTGCCTTAACCTTTTGCGAATTAGATTTTTGTAATAAAAATGAACAGAAAGAAAATATTGACATTTACATTAATTTTTTTTTTGTTTAAATTTTAATACTCTTGATAGTCAATATGATTTATTTTTATCTTAATAACTTTTTTTATGGCAGAAGTAATAAAAAAGTTCAAAATATGATAAGGACCTTTTAGTCCGTCCAATTTTTATACATGGATGGTTTTGTTTTAAAAATCAAATGAGCGAAAAAATTATTTAAAAATTATTTCATACATTTTGTACTCATTTACATGTATGTAAGATTACATAAAAATGTATGTATATGAAATTTGTGATCGTTAGAACGATATTCTTTCTAATAAATTTTTTGTTTTAAATTGATAATGTTCTCAATTTAAAAGAATTATATAATTAAAAATAAATTTCATTGCACTTAAATATTATATTATATGCTTACGCACTTTATCATACATATATGGAAGTATGCATGTATATGTATACATAAAGTTTTTTCCAGATATTTATACATTTTTTGTTACATAATGAACATATATTTCTGTTGTACATTTAATTTTGTTGGATCTGTAAATTTTATCTTATTCTTATATGAAATTTAGAATGATTGCATAACATTTTATTTACGCTTCAGTTTATGGATATAAATTCATGCTAATTAATTTAATAAGATAACTTTTATTATTTATTATACAGAAAAACATTTTTGTAGTAAGTATACGAACTTTTTTTTTAAGTTTTTATATTCTTCTGTTTCCAATGAATGTATATTACAGTCTTACATAGTTTTCAGTTTAATAACTATAAGTAATTTAATAAAAATATTGTTTGTTTACATTTTACTTATGAGAAAACATATTTGTCTTCTTTAATACATAAATATGATGCTTGATTAGAAAATATCATATTTGTTTAAAAATATTATGTGTATTTTTAAATATTACTTTAAAAGCCACGAATAAAGAATTATTTATATAAAATTTAAAACAAATTCAGTCAAAAAATAATATATATAAGAATCGAAAAAAACTGAATCCCGAGCAAGATTTTCTATAAATATTCTTACAAAAATAGTTGATAAAACAAATAGAATTAAAACAAGGCTGTACAAAGTTTCATAATTTCTTAGAAAATTCTTCAATGATATACTTACATTCCTAAGTGTAATTAATAGTAAATATTCATTCTCAATGGCCTAACCAAATACTTACCTATTTTAAAAAAAAATAAAATTTATGACATATAGATATGTAGATATTTATTTCTTTATTCAAACTTTTCATTTGAACAAGTAATTGGACTTTTATGTGTATTTGAAATATTTTCCTTAAGCATTTTATATTAATTAATAAAATTGAAAATTCTTCGTATGCATAAAATTGACAAATTGTCAATTTCGGTTTCTATCACAAAGCTAAAAACTTTAAATTTGTTTATCGCATAATAATTAAACCAATATCTATGGGTTTTTGAATTTATGTTACATGTAATATGAAATTTTATAATATTATCTCTTATCCAGATGGTAAATGTGTATATACCATACCATACTACGTCAGACCACAAACATAATTGAAATGTTTCAGGTAGAAATTTTTATACATACATATTTTAAATTTGATATATAAAAAAAAATCTTTTTACTAAAGGAAATAAGTAATAAACTAAGAATGTCCGGTCACAAAGCATGATTCATTATTACAGTAACATTTTGTTGATTGGAAAGTCTGATGTTTATATCAAATCCTTAATTCATTCTATTATTCATTTTCATTTGATATATTTTGTTTAATAAATTTTTATTCAAAATAATCAAATAATCAAATAAATTCCCAAATTAGTATTCTATGATAGTTACTTACTACTTTGAAAAAAAAATTGATGGGGTTTCACAAGCTTTAAGGAAATAAAGCGAAGAAATAAGGACAAAATTAGTTTCCTAAACGAACTGTTTTTAAAAAATAATTCTTTATTTTGAAATTGTTGTAGCAAAAAAATATATATATTTGGGCACAAAAAAATGTTTAAATATAATCTCAACAACTTGCTGGAGTACAGACATAATATATTCTCATCAGTTACGCTAGTCTTCCATGTGAAATAATTTTGATTGTAGTGTAAACTGATATAATAATTATTAGCGCACGATTAATTAGAAATTATTTTTGCAAAATCAATTAAATTTTATGGTAAATTAGTATGAGGATAACTTTGTTTTCTTTCTCTAGTCTTATCAAAATTTTTTACATCATTTCCATCATGTCTTGCAATAATATTCTTTAAAGAAAATTCAGATCCATGTATTGTTTTAGTTTCCTTCGTAGCGGTACTCAGTGAAGATTTTGAGCCTTGCCTTGATGATGTCATGCTATTACTGCTAATATTAACTGGTTTTGTGGCAATCCAGACTTTTGAAGCAAATAATAGTTCTGCTTTTAGGGCTTCCATCATTGATACCTATAAAATGAAAATTTGCAATCAACATTTTCAATTGCATATATAAATTTAAAAAAAATATATTTAATTCTTGTCGTTTAAAATAAAGATACTTTTTCTTCAACAGCAACTTTTTGAACATTCCAGAAAAATTCAATCCAACCAATTATATGAGCTATTACCAATCCCAAGCCAAGGACCAAAAATACACCACCAACATTTTCAATTTTTAATCTTGATGGTCCACTTTGATCAGGTGGCTTGTCACAGGTTTTATTGATAAATTTTTCCTTCCACCATCTTCGTTTTAAATCAGCCAAAACACCTATATCAAATACAAATTAAAAGCATTTAGTAACTTAATAAATTCTGATATATTATTTGTCATTTTAATTTTTGGTATTGATTCGCAAGGTTTTATGTGTAGTCTATACAACTTAACTCAGGTCAAATTCCTGCCAACAAAAGATTGCCTTCCCCTTCTATGTTTGTGTGAGCTTGCGAGTCAGATTTGTTGACAAGGAATTTGTTCCTACTTAAAATTCTATAGATTACATATTTTCTATGAAGAACGGAAAAAATATAATTAATTATAATTAAAAAAAATTACCTGATTCACCAAGTTTTAACATTTCTTCACTCAAACGTTTTCGATAAGGTGAATCTAAATGAAAATTATTGTATTAATGTCAATTTATTCGTATGGAAGGGAATTTTCGGGAAACACACTAAACTTTGAATCAAATTTTACTTGTATGAAAAAGTAAAAGAGTTTTTCACACCCATACTTCTGCTTTCAAAGCATTAATATCTCGTAGAAGAAAGCGAGTTGAAAGACAAAGTTTAACAAAGTTTTCTACGAGCTGGACAATGAAATTTTAAAATTATCAACAAGTGCGGAATTAGGTATATCTACTAAATTATCCGTTAAACTTACTAAATGGCATTGCAATACCATAAGTTTTGAAATCCAACCACTGACCAATCTGTAACAAATCACAATTTCTTTCTGTTTTATATTCAAGACCAGTTGATTCTATAAAATAAGCATATTTTCTTTTAGATTTAACTACTCTTTCTTCACCCTCATCATTATTATTTGTAAAAACTGATGGTTCTTGTTCTACCATAAAAGACCACATTTTTGAATACAGGCTATCGTTTGAATCCTGAATTTCAAAAAAAAAATTATATTATTAAATTACATATATTTATAATATTATAACCCGAAAAAATCCCATTGTACTCCCATCAAAATGTGTCCCGTATTTTACATCTTTTTGATTTGCTAAATCTTCAACGCTTTTAATAGTGTTTGAGCTACTTGATTTTGTTAAGAAGGCTGCTAAATTTGCTGTATAGGAATTCAACATCATTAAAGCAAAAAACCACCATAAACCAGTAATTACTCTAGTTGAAAATGCCCTTAAAAATTTAACGTTCAAAGAAAAAAATATTATAAATTTTTGAAAAGATTGAAAATTATTTATGATTTACAAATTTTTATTTTTCTTTAATATTAAGCCTCGAAATTAAAAAAAATTCAAAATTAATTAAGCGCATTAAACTTTTAGAATTGATGATTCGATTTTCATAATCTACAATAATTATAAAAATATTTTATTTGGAAAAAATCGTAAAACAATTTCAATTCTACAAATTAGTTAGTTTAATTGGTTATATGAAAATGTTTACAACGTTAAAATAAAAACATTGTACTTAGGAAGTAAGTCGCATCCTTGACCCATAAGAGAACCAATTGTGAGCCAAACTGTGTTTTTCTTATTCCAAACATTTTCAACTTCATCAGGATCCTTTTCGCAAGGATGTGGATTCTCCCAGTCGCTTGGCGCCATTCTAGCTGCAAAGAATACTGCAAAATAAAATTAAATTTCAAATTTAATAAAATATTGATCACAAAACTTCGTATTGTTTACCCAAAACTACAATACCGAAAGAAGCAACACCCATCCATAGCCATACTTCCTTTTCGAACGGATTTTTAAATGACCACAGGTTTGACGTAGCTTCTTCTGGCTGAGAATACAGTAAAGAAATTCCCAAGGTCATAAATGGTGGTGTGAAATCTACTGCTTGTCTGTTTACAAAAAGAGATTTAGTTTTCATGAATGGAAAAATTATAAAATTTGAGTGGCACCTTCTTGTAGAAGTCATGGTTAAGTCGCAAATTCCCAAATCTGCATTACCTTCAATAACTTCACGCATAATTCCATTCCATTTTCCTGAAGTAAAGATTTAAAGTGATTGTAATCTTACATTCTGAATTCAATCATTCAATTTGTAACCAATATTCTTACCAGTTTTTTTATCGAGAGCACCGTATTTTCCATCACGTGCTATTCGAAATTCATATTTAAAACCAATACGTTCGGCTAATGCATCAATCAAATCCATACTATACCCCTCAAAGCAATTGTTGCCTTTTAAGGTTTCGTTTGTTATATATTCTGATCGATTGAAGAGATATGGTTGTCCAATTCGTGATGATACAATAAAAAGTTTGTTCTGAAACTTTTCTTCTCTTCTTTTTTCATTAATATTATCATCCATAGTTTTTATACCGTTAGCTGGATCCCAAGTAGCTATTTGTTCGTATCCTTCAGGCGTTACTTCTACTACGTACACATTAAAATGGGATCGTTGACCGTACTGATCAAAATCAATCGGTCCTGTTGTAAATTCCTCCTGTTTCGTCGCAGATTTCTATAAGTAAAAAATTGTTAAATATAAGAGCAAGTAGATATTTATAAAGATGCCCAAAATATTAGTTTCAGGTAATCTATATAATGTGCAATATACTATACATTACTTCTTTTATGAACTCAATTATTTTTCTTCCATCGTGCCATGATTTTGCTTTATGGCAATCCAATCTAGGTAGATGTAATTTATTTACAATGTTCATGTCTGACAGTCCTTTTGCAAATATAGAAACCGCATCGTTGGCTAAAAGCATTTTTGTCTGGGTAGAAAATTTATAACAAAAAATTTGTACTTGAAATTTTGCTATTTAAAGTGAAATATGGTATGTATATAATACAATGAAACATTCATTAAATATTCTATGATAATTCACCTTCTAGAACTCAATTTATTAATTTTTAATATACCTTGACTCGACTTGGAGATACAGAAATATATTTTCCGAAACTTTTTCCTCTTTTGTGCCATTCTATTACTATGTTTTGTACGTTATAATCATTTGGATCGAAAAGTCTCATTGTGGTGATATTTGCTTTGAATACAAATCCAGTGTGGTTAAAGTCAATCGTTGGAGTATCCAAAGATGCCAGAAAAATACTCTTAAACAACATCAAATATTTTTTATATAACATTTTTTAAATAATAATTACAAATTTTGCTTTATCATACCTGATATTCACCCATCATATTCAGTTCATTAGCTTGTTTTAAAATCGGTAATATTTTTTCAACAGAACAATGTATTATAAGGTAATGATAATTCATTTCTCTGATTTCTTTTAAAATTGGCCGAAGATCATCATCTTCGGGATCCATTTGCCTTATAATAGTTGGCTTGCTATTTGGATCTGGGATTTGTAAGACGTCTTGCAGCTGTGCTAGATCTAGTAAAACAATTTATATAGTTCATAATGAGTAAGCAAACCAAACCGTAAATATTTTTTTTTATTTAATGTGTCTCTTTTCAAACCTGGATAAAATTCCATTTGAATCAAGCAATTTTTATAAGAAACTTAAAATTTTTTTCAATATAAAATTAAATTAAAATATTTAAAAAAAATTTTTAAGAGTAAAAATACATTTATTTGTATAATTATAATAAACAAAATTATTATCCTTTCAATTTACCTCTGTCAGTTTCATAAATTATTGCCAGTCGGTCCCAATGGAATGATTGTATTACAGCAGCATACGCTTTTGCTAAAACCATATCATTTGGATAAACACTAATAGACATTGAATAAAATTCTCGTTCAAATATTCGAAGCTCCTTTTCATAATCGAATATAAAATGAGGAATTCCAAGTTCATGGCAAATTGCACTTATTATTCCTATAAAATACATAAATTTTTTAAATTTTTTAAAATATATTTTATATTTTAAAACGTTTTTATTAGTTCACTTTGTTGTTCGGTACAAATTTTGTTATCAATTTTTCAGGCACTTCTAGATGAGATAGAGGCTTGAAAATTGGAGCATAGGTCAGAAATGGATGACAATGCAACATAATGTAAAAATTATTGTGGTTCCACGGTTCCATCCATGGTTACACTGATTCCGAAATCTTGCCACTGTACCGATTTGGCTGAAATTTTGAACTTAAGAAGTATTGGGATCCGAGATAGTTATAGAATATTAGAAATTTTGATCCGAGGCCCCGATGGGGGGGCTACCTTAGAAGCCGGTTTCTGAATTTTCGTATATTCCGTTAAAATGTTATAGCGTTGGATCGAAATACCTGGATTAAAGACTGGATATCGCCGGGCCCCCATCTGAGGTCCCAGGACTCCGGGGAGGGGGCTAAAAAGTAAATTTAGAAATTTAGGATTTCATAGCTTTAGCATACGTAAAATAGTTATAAAAATTTTATGTTTTTATTTATAGCTTAATTCGATTCAAATAAGATTAAAAAAGAAAAAATAAATAAATAAATAAAAAAATTTTTTTTAAAAACAACGTTTTTATAAAGGAATAAAATAACTAAAAAGTAAAAAAAATAATCAGATAATAATTGATTTCCCTGAAAATTAATTCTCACGAAAAACGTGGGGTGCCTGAAATTGAACATTTTTATCAATTTCGTTTATCACACGCGCCCCACGTTTTTCGTGAGAATTAATTTTCAGGGAAATCGGTATGAGGTTATCAATTATTATCTGATTATTTTTTTTACTTTTTAGTTATTTTATTCCTTTATAAAAACGTTGTTTTTAAAAATTTTTTTTTATTTATTTATTTTTATAATATTTATTTAATAAATATTTCTCAATATTTTAGTAAAAAGTAAATATTTTTCTGCATATTATGGATTTTAGGATCTACATATAAACAGGTAAAATTAAAAACAAAAATTTGCATTATCCTTCATTGCCTGTTTGAATTTAAAATGGATATTAAAATAAACTTTTAAGCAAAATACAATGTAAGACCTGATCGTGGTGCGTTAGATCCAAATATTGCTATCACTCCTTGAGATGTTAAATTACAAACTATAAGTAAAAAAAAAAATAAAAAAAAATTTTTTTATTAATTATTGCACGATTGTTATATATGATATTTTTATTATTTAATTGATATCTAATTATATTTCTCTAACCTCTCGATAATAACCAAAAACATCTTTGAAATAATATCTGTATTCGAATAGTTCATTGGTAGATATTGAATAATGAGGGAACGCATCATAAAAGTATTACCAAATGCGCGTATTTAATTTAATCGAACATATTTCTTTGAACGACATTATTCTGTTGCTACTCAAGAATATCTATTAAGTGGTCTCGTTTCTGTTAACTGATAATTAATAAATACCTACGCTCAATTTTATTTCATTTTTGGATTGATTAATCCAAGAAGGCGAAATTTAAAGATACGAAACCTCAATAAGTTTTATGAATAACAAAAAAAAATACAAACCGATTGATTGTAATGTGTAACTACTTGGATTCTCTCCACTGTATATAATAATTGAAGCCAATTTAAATTTATTTCTATCATCGTTCCCATGTTCCACATTTGATCTTTCAATAGCTGTTCGAAAAGCGATTTCATTGTCAGCAATTTCATTTTCAAATATTGCACCTGGAAAATTTTTTTAACTTGTTGCATAAGCGCTAAAGTAGGTTAAACTATTTTTGCTAAATAAATATTTACCTACGTAAAATTGTGATCTTGCCTCGGTTATTGTTATTAAACATGTCATTAATAGAATTTTAAAAATTAGAAAATTTTTCCGCATTTCATTCGAAAAATCGCAACAGAAATTAAAAAAAAAATTATAATTTACTTTAAAAATCAAATTATAAATTTCTGAAATTAAAAGTCAGCAATGATTAAATTTATACTGAATGCAAAAATTTTGGCACTATAATTAGAACTGTGTTCTTTCTTACTTTCTATCTCCATGTGAACAGATGTTTGTTATATGTTAATAAAATAATGTAAATTCCATTTATATCTACTCGGTGAATCTCATTAATTTTTGTAAAATATTCAGTTAAAAATTCTTAAGTTATGTGGACTGCATGGAGGTAGTGGACTACATGCTGTACTTCGTGAATATAAAATTGTAATTATAAAAACATAAATAAATAAATTACAGAAATAATTGTTTAACTCAGAAATGAGCTAGTTCCGCGGATACATAATAATAATTTTAATAAACTATTCTTATGACCTGAACTACTTCAAAAGAGTTAAATAGATACGATAGTAGTTTCCGCCTAAGTAAATAGAAAATTTTACTAGCTTACTATAACCGATACTTTGCCCTACAAAGTAAGATTGATATAATAGATAAATGTATGTGGCTTATTATATTATATATATGAATGTATGTATATTTACGGAAAAATATTTAAAAAGAAAAATTTATTTTGACAGTCAAAAATTGTGTTTACATAAATTTCCACAAAATTAAATAAATTTGAAAAGGTTGCAAGAATTTTTTAATGAAATTTTCTTTTATGATACAAAAAAGTATAATGTACATAATACCGGAGCAATTTTTTGGTTAACAGACAGTATATTTAAGTTCTTTATGTTACCGATATACAGCACATTGTATATAATGTAAATGTCAATTAATAAATTTTAGAACGTTAATTTAAGCATTTTGTTAACAACGTTGAAGCTGAAATCAACAATATGTAGGAAATATATTCAAATTCGTCAAATGAAAAATAAAAGTTATTGTGTTGGAGCTTTAGTATAAATTTAAAGATAAATTATTGATTGATTAAATCATCATCAATTTGAAAAAAAAGTTGTAAAAAATTGATTACAATTATTTATTATATTTAACTCTGATGCTTATTAATCAGAACTTATATATGTCATTTGTATCAAAATAATATCATCAGATAGATTTTGTTTAATTTTTTTTCTAATACAACGTAGGTACATTGCACTTTTTATTTACATTTTTATAAGACAGTGTATACAGTTTTGTATTGTTGCATACACTTACATAATGTTTTATATATTGGATATATTTTATAATTAAATATATATATATATATATTTTGAAAGGCAATAATTATATAAATATGCAATTTTATAAATATCAGGTTGAAATACAAAATTGTGTTGAGAAAAAAATTTTATTTTACATATTTCCATATTTTCGAAAAATGAATGTGAATCTTTAAGAATAATTTAATTACAAACCAAGCATAAAGAATACTTAAATTTCCAAAATTACAATAATTTATTGAGATTTAATTAAAAATGTTTTTTTTTTTTGTAAGAAAATAATAATTGTTAGGCATCAAATTTTTTTAATGGAAGTACCTACCTATCCTATACTATACTAGCGTAATGTATTCAAATGTACTATGTTATTATTTATGAATTATGTTCAGTATGACAATATCTCAAACTATTGCATTTTTTTTTTTATTCATTTAGAAATTCTAAATAGTTTTAGAAATTTATCTTTTACTTAAATATTAAATTATAATTAAAACAAATCCAGTACATATAGATCGAAGGAACTTAAAGAAAAATGTTAAGTCACCGATTGTGCCGAAGGAGGGTGAAAGTGGGTTTCAATTAAACTTGGTACTTATATGAATAGAGAGCGGTTGTAGAAATATTAAAAAAAAAAAATTCGGAAAATATTTTAAATCGTTATGTTGAAAACGGGCTCTATAGTTCACTTACGAGGTACTGTTTTTTTTATTTATTTATTTAGATGCATACGTATGTATTGAAAGCTATAGATATAGATTAACTTATTTGTTGCAAATTTTTTCCTTATTTTATTGTTATTTTATACATAATGTATATCTTCTTTAACACTCATTCAAAAAAGGGTGTTTTTTAACTAAGCCAAGAAGACGAAAAATAGTGTTAAATTTGTGAATGCAATATTTGAGAAAATTCTTCCTGTTTATCAATTTGACATATAAAGTAGATGTTACGTGAAAATCTGTTGTTTAGAAGTTTTTTTTTTGTATAAACAATCGTTAGCAATATAGGTGCAAGTAATATACCTTTTTGTTAGAAGGAAATAAAAAAACACTTCTAACAAAAAAAAAAAACACTGAGAAATTGTACCTGTCACTTTAAAAATATTTTTAACATATTTTTTGTTTTTATTATTTATTTATTTATTTTTTTTTTTTTGCGCTTCAACAAAAATTACCATGTTTGCATGATTCATATTTAATGTTGTCATATACCTTGGGAATATTAATACACAGATAGATGAGAAGGAAAAAAATTAAATAATAATATATAATGTTAATAATGTATATTAAATATAAAAGTTTTTACATTATTTTTATAAAAATAACTTATAATTTTGTTACAGAATTCATAAAATAAAAATTTAATTTATGGTTGTTTTTTTGTTCTTCAAAATATACTACATATGTATGTACATACATAAATAGTAAAATTATATTTAATTAATGAAATTAATATATGGTATGTTGTCTAGCCAAATTTTCAATTGATACAATAACCATTAAGTTATATGTTGAAGAGTGAAGCTTATTCCAGCAAACATTAAAAAAATGTAGTCATATGTATGACGTTCAACAATAGCATTACTTTCATAATTTTATTAAAAAAAAACTTTTGAAATTTATTTAATATATATTGGTCATCAAATTAAACTGCTTAATAAAAAAATTTTATGAAATATGATCTATAATTTAAAAAATTTTGCATGATAAAACAACAATTTTTAAATAAAAAATTTAAAAAAAAAAATGTAATCATTTTGCCGAATTTAAAAAACGAAGAATTTCAAAATTAATTTATATAAATATGTACTAAAAAGAAGAAAATAAAACTCAGTTTAATTTGCGAATCCATGAAAATAATTGTTTTTATGTAAGAAAATTTGTTGACATGCATTTATTTAACTAAAAATTAAATTGGTGGGATAATTAAAGTGAAGACCACTTAGCGATTTTAATTTTTAGTTAAATATATGCATATCAAAACTTTTTACTTACCGACGAAAGTGAGTCACAAACGAATTAGAATTGATGGAATTTTATATTGTCACCGGAAATAAGGGTCTGTGCAAAACTTCAGCAAAATAGCTTCGCGGGAAGAAGGTAAAAATATCAGTTAAAAGAATTAATGGCAAAGGTGCAAAAGAACAAACATACAGAGTTTGTGTTTTAAATAAAATCGTGTAAAAGACACTATTCCATCAAATATACAGAAATAAGTATGATAAATTAATGAGAAAAAAAAATATGATGAATTTTTTGATAAATGTCAACAGGTACATTTTGCTTTTTATAAATGTGGGTTACCAAAAATGTATATACATACCTGCTCAAGCTGAGAAACAAAGTACCTACATAAAAATATAGTATAGTAGTATCGAAGTATATATGGCTTTGGTACATTTAGTACTTCAATATATAGAATAGAAGTTATAAAAATATATATAATTTTTTTGATCACAAACTTTTTAATGGCAATAAAATGTAGAAGTTCAACCGCATTTGATTTTCTAATGATTATTTGAAACCGGGAACACTTTATTCTATTCTCAAAAAAAATTAATAAATAAGAGTATTATGTAATACAAAATATATAAATAAATATAAATAAGGTTAAAATAAAGCAGTAAAGAATTAACCAACTTAATTCATGGTTTCACTATTTCATGGTAGAAATTTTCGAAATTTCTCGAGGTTTGGCTATTATTGGTTAATTAAATTTCTCTTCCCAATTAAAAAAAAAAATAAATAGCTACCTACATAATGTGTAAATAAATTTTTTTTTGATAATTTTTATTGATCATTATTATTTTTTATTTTTACACAAAGTTACAAAAAAAAAAAAAAACGGTATACATGTTTCCAACTTGTTGGTATCAAAAGCTTTTTATCTCAAGAAAGAAAAAAAAAAGGTAAAAGAAAATTATTGCGCACTAACCATAAAAAAGTAAACAGAAATAAATTTTGGAACTAGAATTAAAAAAAAAACAGACTTATGTTTTATACTTTTATAACTTGATAATTGTGCTAATGTTCAACAATTTCCGCGTAGTGCTAAAATAACATTATGTAGGTATTACCTATATATATGAACTTACTTCAAAAATAAATACATTTAAAAGAATCTTATTATTTATGGCAATAACCCACAAAATCTTTTCTGTTTTCTTTTTTTTTTTTGTTATTTTTCATAAGATTAATGGGCATGAAAAAAAGTTTATTTATTTATCGGTTTTGTTTCTTTTATGCTTTTAAAATTTTGTAGCAGCGAAAATTATTATAGAAGAAACACAAAAAAATTCTATTGAATTTCAATTCTATTTTCATCGGCAAAGGTCGTTGGGTTTTTAAAAATTTGCTTCCAAATATAATTTAAAATTTCAGCATAGAAGAATCTTTTTTAATAGTACATGTGAACTTATTTTTTATTTACTACATGAAAAATGTTTGTTTAATTTTTTTGCTTGCAACATTGATTCTCGCGATGTTGAAAATATTTTTACAGGATTTTGATTATCGACACTAAGTGAATTTTGTACTTTTATGATATTAACCATTTTCTTTTTTAAATAAAATAAACTTTTTCATATAAAAAACATTTTAATAATTGATGTTTCGAAATCATTTTGATTTACACTCAATGTTACAAACAGATATTTAAACTCCCATACCTCAAAGATTTCACATATATATATCAACACATATCAACATACTAAATTTATTCACATCAGTTTAAACATAAATTATAAGCTAGAAAAAACGAAACCTTACAAATAGAACAACTACGATTGCTTTAAATGTTGGTTACGGCGAGAGTATTATATAAAAAAAATTACTTTAACTTAATTTATAATATATAAATTTAGTTCACGATGTAATCATTTCGAAAGAATTTTTTTTTATTTCTCGCCCAAGTGTACATAAATTATTATTCTTTTTGGGGTGCGCCAAATGAAAAATCAAAACAAAGAATTTATCGTGAGATTTTTTAATGAATGTTCAATTGAACTTAAAAAAAAGTACACATACTGAAATTGTAATGAAATTTGAAAAAAAATAAAAATAAAATAAAAAACAAATTATTCACATATCACCATCACATTGTTTAAATCATATTTTTAGTATTTATTTAGAACTCTGATGAACATGCTTTTTCTTTAGACATTAAGCACACAAATAGATATAAGTATTTAATATAGATAATGGGCCATATTAGGTAGAAAAAAAATTTAACATCTTAGTGCGGTTGCTTTTTTTTTAAGTTTATGACGATTTACAAATCTTATGGGTAATTTTTATTTTTGTAGGATAAAATATATGAAATAAGAAAATTAAGAGAATTTTTAAACTATATACATAATACATATGTACCTAAAATAATGTTAATTGCTTCAAGCAGTCTATGTTACATAACAAAAAATTATGATATTAATTTAAGTGATAGTGAAGCACCAGAATATAAGAAAAAATAATAAAAAAAAATCAAATTTCATTTATTATGCTATTGTTGAAGTGTATGTAAAGAGTATCTCTTGTGTATCCCAATTAGTACATAGTAGTTCTTGCAAACAATTTATGGCGTCATTTTACTTTGGTATTATTCTAAAGTTGTGTGTTCATAGATTCTTCCTGTACCATTTACTAAATTTAAAATAATTGTAATTCTTTATTTTGTGAATTTCACACTTTTTTGTCTTTCTTTGCATTTAGACTAAGAAAATAACTATACAATTGTAAGAAAATTAACTTTTTTTTTTGGAAAAAGTAGACATAATTTTAACTATATATATACAACACTGTAGACTTAATTTCATTTATAACTCAATTATTCAACGGTACGTGAAACTGTTTTATTATATTAATTACATTCACTTTTTTTTTAAATCTTTCTGTTATTTATTAATTTTTTTTTATTATTAAATTAGTTTAATCATATTTTTATGTAATTAAAAAGAATTATGTATATAACATGCCTCTAGGAAAACTCGTTAGCATATTTCTTAGCATATTTTTTGTTATTTTTTTTTTTCTAACAATTTTTATTTTACAATGCAACAGACTTAATGATTATCTTTTATCGTTTGAAATATTTCTTATTGTGCGGAACATTGTTTTCATAAAAAATATATTTTATAAAATAAGACAAAAACAAAAATGTTGCACGCCATAAATAAATTATTCATGTGATCAATTATCCTTACGAACTGAAATTCCCACGCAATCAAATTTTCATCAAATATTATTATTAAATCAATTAAAGCCTTACTTTATTTAATCTAGTTATGATTTTAAAATTATTGAAATTATATTAATTATTATTTTTATTATTAATTTTATCATTATTAATGAAAACAAAATAAACTTTTTCAAAATGTTTATAATATAAAAAATTCGATTTAATATTCGTTATTTTTTATTAAAAATACATATTATGCCTTATGTGTACATAAGGCATAATATGTATTTTTAATACATTTTAGTACATACATTATATTAATTGTTGAATATTAGTTTAGTGGTTTTTTTAAATGATCAAAAATAGAAATTATGGGAATTAGAGTATTTCTTATGTCTAATGAACACGTTTACAGGCATTGATTCTTTTATCAAATTTTTTAATTAGACTTTGACATGACGAGGTTCTATTGCACTAATTTCTTATTCAATATGGTTTTAAGTTCGTAAATTGATGTTGGATTGTTCTTATAAACTTCATTTTTCACGTAGCCCTGCAAAAAAATACCAGTGATGTTAGATCACAAGATCTTGGTGGACAATTAAATCTCTGAAACGCGAGACTACAAGTCCATCAAAATTTGCTTTTAGTAAGTTAATTGTTTACCGACTTCTGTGACATGTTGCTTCACTCTGTTGTAACCACAAGTCTTCACTATTCATATCATTAAAAAAAGGCCATAAAAATAGTTTTTGTATCGCACTCTATTCATTGTAACATTGTGACCATCTTCATTTTCAAAAAAATATGGACCAATGACACCAACAGCCCAAAATTACACCAACAGCCTAAAATGCCATCAAATAGTTGCAATGGTTTTTCAACAACTATTTTCGATTTTCTGAAGCCCAAATTAGACAATTTGGCCTATTAACATAACCATTTAAGTGAAAATGAGCTTTATCGGAAAAATTATTTTTTCTGAAAGGCCATAATTTTTTCGACAATTTTCGTAATAGATTTGAATAATTTTAAAACGATTTTCTAAAGTAATCGTGTTCATTTTAGTAAATTATAGAAGAACCATATTGAAAAACAAAGTTCTTATTGAATGACCCTTTATAAGTGAAAAAATAATATTTAAAAAAAAAATTGTGATGCAGTTGTGGTTCGTCATTTATTTATTATGTTGACTACATTTGCATAATATATGAAATTATAATAAATTCCAAAATTCTGTCTTTCCTTACCTTCGTTGTTATTATATTCTCATTATCTGTATATTATTATGTACATTATATTTAAAATTATTTCCATTTTAGTATATCAAATATTTTTTCTTTTAAATCATGGTATTTAATAATATTATATCTACTTTTAAATGGGTACTATAGTTAAATTTCATTTCCATAATAATTTTTAAATTAAAAATATTATACAATGTTCCTAAGGTAAGTACAATTATCTCAACTCTAAACAGTTTATAAATACATACTTATATTTACAACTACTTAATTGTTACTACTAAATTGTTATGTATGAATTATGAGTATACAATTATGCAACTAATTTTAAAATTAAAAGCAATTTATTTGAATTTTCTTTAATATCTGTAAGTATGTATTCATATAAGATGTAAACTTAATTTATGATTAATACTTTGGGAAAAAAAAAGAAAAAAATGTTATTAAAGTTTTAACTACTATTTTAAATTTAAAATCAAATTAATTTTGAAAAAAAGAATTTGATATATTTATAGTATTTACTATGCAGTATAAGAGTCAATCTTTATCCCGTCAGAAGCCAGAAATCTTAAATTTAAAATTGCGAGAGCAGCCGCGCAATTAGAAAAATATTTAAAGACCATCAATTGTTGTGCGTTTGTATCTTGACAGTAAACAGTTTGAAATCTAGCAAAGAGCCCGATTGAAATGTGAACTCATTAACTATCGGAACAGTACTTTGAATTAATAAAATGTATTGTTTATAATATATTTTTAAAAAATCATAAATATGCAATTAAATTTTTGAATGGCTTCGATTTTTTATATAAAATACTCTTATACAATATATCTACGTAACGTACATACATACCTAATATTAGTACTATAAGTATTTGATTGATTTTGATTGATTTTGATTGATTTATTTATTTATTTATAAGTATAAAAATAATTATTTATAATTCATAATACATTCAAATGTTTGTTCATTTTATTTCTTTCATAATTTTCACAGGAAATTATTTAATTTTCTTTGAATCTATTCGGTATTGTAAAATCAAAAGTCTTTGCAAAATGACTACAAATTAATACATGTTTAATTCCGGGCATCGCCCATACCAACAGTCAAGAAAATACTTTTTAGTTTTTTCTAATTAATTTCTTATGTGGAGATAACTATCAAATTTAAGTTATTAACTAAATTAAAATATAATTTAAAAAGAAACGATATTAAAAATACCTACAGATTTTTTCTTTTTATCAAATGGAATAAGAAATAAAATAAAATATTCAAAACATGAAAAAGGATAATGAATTTGAAAATTTTATCCATTCTTTCTTAATACCTACCTATGTACTTGTACATTATATAAGTCGTCTTGTGTATTAAAAAAAAAGTCAGTTTTTCTGGTTAAAAACTCCTACAGTGTTGTTATTACTTTTGTCCATTAAAATAATATTATATATTTGGTAATGTGAGCAGATTTAGAATTTCACAGCTTGCATAAAAAATTAACATGTATTTACCATTAAACCTTTTAAATGAATTCAACATTTAAATATTTTACTTTACTTTGATGATGCATAAAATATTAAATAATGATTTTGATATGTTAATGGGATCGCAATTAAAACAAAAACCATTAAATGGAAGGTCATTTAACTAAAAACATATAGATTCAAATTAAACTTGCAAATCAAAAACGTATTTTATTTTGTTTAATATGTTAAAATTCTTAATTATGTTAATTAGATGATAGAACTCATTTATAAATTTTATAATAATATGTAAATGATTTTTTTTTTTTTAAATTATAAATAATAAAAATAATTATAGTCAAATAACTAATTTCAATTATAAAATCATATTATAAGCCTTCCTTGAACTGTCAAATTTTGTTTTTTATATATTAATTTCCTGGGCGAACTATATTATTAGATTTCTGCTGCATCTTTTGGTTTCCTCTTTGTTCGAACAATTAATTTTTTATCCTCTCTGTTCCGGTTTATTTTTACAATTTTTTCCATTATAAAGATTTTGAACAGGGATATGCATTAAGTTGTAGATTTGCTTCTTTTCACTAATAGTAACTTTTCTTATTATGCGAATCTTATTTTAATCCGATAAAACTCAACTTAATCAAATAATATTTTTAGATAATTGATTTAAAAATGGTGTGCAATTTTAAATACTTATAAGTTCGAATACTTTTTCTTTTTTTACAATATGGTTTCTCCCGACTTAGTTAGAAATCAGATTCAAATGGTTTCAACGAATTGTAATCAAATTTTGCTTAATCAAGTTTTGTTCAAAAAATAAAATAATGTCAAAATGTTTTTGGTATTACCAGAATTATTGTCTGAAAATAATTTATCAAAGGAATACGAAAACTTTTATTACTGACTATCTATAAATAAATATATGAAATAAATAATAATATAGAATATAGGTAAATATGTACATAAAAAAAAAAACACAGAATTAATTTTAATTTCTTAAACAAAAGTTCTTATTTATGAAATATTGAAATAAAAATTGGCAGGTTGAATATATAATGAATTAGTTATCGTATTTCACAGTTTTAGCACAATTACAAAGTTGGATAGGTTAATTTTTTTTTTTACTTAGGATGGCGTCAGCATTTAGAATTATGTATGTAATTATGTATATACTACATAAAAGAAAAATTATCGTCAAGCTAAAAATAAAATGAAATCCTTTTTGTGTTCTAAAATAAGAAAAAGTTTATAGAAATTGTGAAAAACATATTACAATATTATTATACACACATAAAGTAGAATGAAATGATTAAATTTTCATGATTTTGTATTATTATTATTTTTTAATTACATTATGATGATGATGATAAAATTTTTTATTATGTACCTGTATAATTTATTATAAATAATAATTTTTTTTTTTGCTATGCTTAAATTTTTGAAAATTTAATACCTTAAGGTAAATAATTCTAATTTTAGTTAAACTTTTTTTATTTTTAAATTTATCGGTAAAATTTTGTTCAGCGTTTATTGTTGTTAGGTATATACAGGAGATATGAAAAAGACAATATTTCGATATCAATTTTGAAATTAATATTTTACTACGCGTAAAAAAATTCATAAAACTTAAAAATTTATAAAATTTTCCTTGGGTGCAAATAGATTCAATTTTATTTTTTAATTTAATAACGATTTCTAAATATTATATATTACATTGAGAAATTTAAATCTTATGTATACTTATATCCCAATTCCAATCATAGGAAAATGGAAAGAAGTAAATAACCTGATCATTTTTTATCAGAGAAATTTGAATAGAAAACCGAAAGTAATAATTTGCAAATTTTCAGATAATTTTGTTCTAGTTTTTTATTTATTTAATTTTTTAATTTTTTTTTTTTTTCAGAATAAATCTAGCAAACTAAAGTTACACCGATAGTTAATTTTTGAATATTAATTAAAAAATCATATGGTGCCAATAATAAGGGGAAACCATGCCAAGACTAAATATATAAAACTTGTTTTTTTTTTTTTTTTTTTAAATCATAATGTAGTCAATGAGGCAATATAAAATGATAAAATATCGATTTCATATATATGTATATACTAAAAAATATACATATGGATTCAATCAAAAAAAACAAAATTGCGCCCTACTTTTCATGCATATCAAAATTTTATCCAAACATATACCTTTCCTAATATTTTATCTTCGATAAAAATAAATCTTTTTCAAATCTATTGATATAACATCTACATGTGGGTTCGTATCAATTGAATTGTTAAGAGAGAAAAAATTTTTTATCGATGTTTGTTACTGAAAAATTTGTCAGAACAATTTATCCCAAAATCTTAAATTTATTAAATATATATGTTCTCAAAGGTAAGAATGTTCAATTCTCACAAAAAAAAATAACGATGACAACGTTATTACCTTTAAATGTTTCCTTCTACGAAAAAATGAATCTTATAAACATTTGTATTTGGAATTTAAGATTTCAATATTCTTTTTGAATATTCATATTCAATTGAGCAGACGTTATCTCACTTGTAATTGTTTGGTTTTCAGTTTATAAATACGCGATCAAAATTAACAATAAAGGTAATTCATTTAAAAGTTTATAAAAAATTTCATTTACTTCTTGCAAAAATATTAATTATAAGCGTAACAGTTTTTTTTTTTACAAAATCGCTAATCAATAGTTAGGGTAACTAATTGAATAAATTTTCTTTGAAATTTTTTTTGATCAGTTTAAAAATGCCACATGATCTTCCATCTGACATTGATATTTGAAAAGCCGATTTTAGACCTTTCACAATTGGTTTAATCATTTCAGGCACTGTGAATAACTTTTTGAGACTCTTATAAAATGCTATTAGGAGTGATATTAAATTTTAAAAAATTCTAGAAGACAACAATATTTATAGTGCTAATTTTTGGGCACCCCCTTTACTATTAAACAAAAAACACTATAAATAACTTTCTTCCAGTTCTAAAAAATAATTGTCACAATTATGACCTTGTTTGCAAAACCTGACTTTTTTTTCTTTTCTTAAATTAAAATATGCGTATCAGTGATTATTTAAATTAGTAAATTTATTAGCTACACTTGATCAAAAACGAAAAGAAAATCACAATAAGGAAAATAAAATTATTCATAACTCATACTTTTATAATGAAATCATCAAACTGTAACAAATTAAATTTTTTCAACCACTTATTAAAAAACACCATCGAAAAATTATGGTAATAAAATAATATTTTAAGTTAATAACATTATCTTAAGAAGAAATAAAATTTGTTATTCATTCAATATTACAAATATTATATGTCTGTACTATATATAGTATAATATATATATAAAGCACGGTTGGTGTACTACAAAATATAAAATGTATATATGTATGTATTGCATGCTTATTAGCGGAAGAATATTTTTTTAAGTTAGAAATGGAAATTCTTAATTTAAAACGCCATTTGATATTTTCTCAATTTATTTCTATATACACATTATGGTCATATGACCATATAATATGAAAACTACAAACATTTCATTGTGCTTAACCTAAATTTAAAAAAAGTAATGAAAATTTCATGATGAGAAAACAAAATTGAATATAATATAATAAAATCATCTGAAAATAGAATTTTCAGGTGTTTTTATTGATTTAAAATGTTAGATACTCTGCATGAAATTTAAATTGGCAAAAATATTTATTTGTTGATGACGTTTGCGAATATAATATTATGTTATAAATATTTAACCCCATAATTGTTTCCTGAAAATATAATAATAATAATATTATTGATTGAAATAACGAATATGATATTCTTTGGGTTTTTTAGTAAATATAATAATTAAATGATTTAAATTGTGTTGCTTTCTACACAATTTTAAAAGATATTTTAAACGAAAATCATATCAGATTTTCAAATTTTGAAATTTTTTAATGGTTAGTGATACTTTTTGCGTTTTCGCAACTATTTTGACAGTTCCATATAAAAAAGAAATTTTCTTTTTTAATATTTATTGGGAAATCAAAACTTTTCTAATAAAGCTGATACATAATATTTCTGTATTTTCCATCATTTAATGAATTTTATTAGCATTAATTATTTTTTTAATAATTTTATTTTCTCACTAATATTAATATGCAAAAAAAAAAAAGAAGTTAATTTAATACTTTTCTCAAGACTTTAAAAATAGAAAATTGTAACCAAAAGTTGGTAAAGATTACTTTTTTTTCTTGGTTGCTATTATATATATGTATGTATGTAAGTACCTTTTTTTTTAATAAGAGTTTTTTAATTAGATTATAGTGAAATTTTCTTCTCAAATAACTTTGAAGTCTGGAAAAAAAAAATTTTATAAATGAATTTTATTATTTTTAATTGTACTAAAGGTCACGTAGAGGTAGCTTTATTATTCAAGAGCAAAAGCTATTTGAAAATTTTTTCACATAAAATAATTGCACAACCATAATTATTATTATGTGAAAAAAAAATAAAATAAAAAAATGAACTATAAAAATTAAATGAATATAAATTTTTTTTTATTTTTATGTGAATAAGACATGGAAAAATAAAAAAAAAATTTTTTCTCTGAAATTTCACCTCTAAAAGTTTTTATATTGTCAGATGAACTTATTATGGCAATTCGTTAAATATCATTTCATATATGATTAGTAAAAATATAACAATTGTAGTATTTCAATATTATATGCGTACGTAAATAAACATATCCGTAAATAATATTTATATTAATTTATTTTTATTTAATACAATCACCATAAATTTTCAAATAGGTCTTACTTGAAGTATTTCTAAAAATTTATTTTAAAATGAAAACAAACCAATATTGATTCATATGCAATCATATTTATTTATTTTTAATGTTTTTCTATATGCATAACATTATACATAATTCATTAAATAAATTTTTGCAGTTTACCTAATTGAATTTTCTTTTTCAATTCATTAAAATTTCTGCAAATGCTATTTGCTGAATTTTATGGTTTTATGCAATTTGATGCGTTCTCGATTAATTAATTTGGTTGAAAGTATTAATAGAAATTTAAAAGTATATGTTTGACATATTTTCTAATGTAACATAACAAAACCAAAAAACTAAAACATATAAATTGAGATTTTGTAACACTTATTGTTTAGTTTTCCTAAAAAGAAAAAGAATCGGAACAGAACAAAAATCAAATTGTTTGTAATATTAAGCTTGAATTTAACAAAAAGAAACCTAAGACCATACACATTTTAAACACTACAAATTTTTTTTTATTAATTGACCACAATTAAAGAAATAGTTTAACAACATTTCTGGGCCGAAAATAATTGAAAGTTTTCTTTTTAATTAATAAGTTTAAAGTAAGTTCAAATGTTTGTGAGCTTCAATTTTCGTTATAATGGACACTTTAAATTGTTTATTTTAAAAATATGGAATTATTATATATGTATTTATATTATTTTTCTAATTTTATTTTCCCAATAAAATGTCACGTTAAACATCGGTTAGGTATAAATAAAAAATTATCTCGAATTCGACAGTTACAAATTCATTCGAACACTTTAACATTTCTTTTATCCTTTTTGGATAACTCAATTAAACTTTTGTACACATATAATTTTATAGTTTCTTTGAAAAATTAAAATATTCTTTGTCAAATTAAAATTTTCAAAAAAATAATTGAAAACACATTTTCGGAAATTAATTAGGAAAATTACTCTTGTTAAGTTGTTAACAAAAAAGTTTTTAGTTTTGAAAAATTTAAATTTATAACATATTCACAAAAAAAACTTTGTCGAAGAAGGTTTAATTAAAAATAAAATATTATGTAACATAAAGTTGTTGATTAAATTTCATTAATATTTTTAAAAGTTGAAATTATTTTTACCAGTATTTATTCATTTACTTATAATTTGGTTAATCATAAATTATATAAAATACATGTTTTTACATTTTTCTCTTAATTTTTTTTCTCTTCCAATTTTCATTTTATACATACTAGTCAGCCCGTAGAATAGTAAATTATAATTGATTTAACATTTATTTAATACTTAATGAAATACAAACAAACACTGATCATCTTGTTCCAATAATTAATTTTGAAATATTTCATGAAACACAATCTTTTTGGCCATAAAATGGTTATTAGTTTTTTTCGTGAATATTTTTAAAATTCTCTTATCCAAAACCCTTGATAACGCTACTGTCCATGAGAAAATTCATGATCTTCTAAAAAACATGTGTGAATAGGACACACGGAAGAAATGAAACTTCATGTATGCGAGATTTTCACTGTATTTTCGATTTTGTTCTGAGCCATTGCAGAGTGGGTTATTGACAACAAAAAATATGTTTTTTTGTAATTTTTGCAAATTTCCCCCCGTGGTGTATATCGCGTCGTGGTAAAACAATTTTGCACTTTTTTAATTTTTAACTTGACCAAATGTCTTAAATAAGCTCAATAGATAGCAGACATCGACGCTTTTTGTGTTTTCCAGTCGCCGCCGGTCAGCCGCTGGACTATTTTTTCTAACCGCCGCTGGATGAAAATTCATCGACTGATCGACTGGCCGCTTTTTAGGAAAAAAAATAAAATTTAGCCGCTGATTTTTTTATTGGTTCTTTTTTTTTTTTTTTTGTTTTTATTTATTTTTTTTTTGTTTTTTTTTTTTTGTTTTTTTTTTTTTGTTTTTTTTTTTTTTGTTTTTTTTTTTTTGTTTTTTTTTTTTTTTTTTTTTTTTGTTTTTTTTTTTTTTTGTTTTTTTTTTTTTTTTTTGTTTTTTTTTTTTTTTTTTTTTGGTTTTTTTAGTCGCCGATCTCGCCGATGATTTTCATCCAGCCACCGATTTTTTAGATTTTTTTTTCTAAGCCGCTCTTTTTCTCCAAAACAGGCAATTTTGAGTCGACTAGCCGCCGCAATTGAAGGGAAAAATTCGACTGGCCGCCGTCGAAAAAAAGCGATCGGCGTCGATGTCTGATAGATAGTGCTTCTCTCGAAAGTTTTTTGTTATGAATAAAATATACCACGTATATCGTAAAAATAAGTATGTAGAATAAATTACAATAACAAACTGCAATAGCAAAATAGATTACAATAACGAAATACATACAATAAGAACACATTCAAAATTTTTAATTTTTTTGTTAAGTAAAAGTTTTGAAATGATCCACCAGAAAGGCTGGATGGTGTCTATGGTTTTTATGGACATTATCATAAATATAGCGACACCTATTGGAATTTACATTAAATATAAAAATTAAAAATGTAAAAATATTTGTTGCGATTACCACCAGGAGCCATGTGTTGAAGATTTGTTATTGTTTTGTATGAGGCTTCGGAGAAATCGTTTTGCCTTTATATTTATCATAAATATAGCGACACCTATTGGAATTTTTTTTAAGCTTCGGAGAAATCGTTTTGCCTTTATATATATTAAGATTAAGATTTATCTATAAGAAGTAAGATTTTTAATAATAGGCAAAAATTATAAGTATATTTAATCAGACATCATTCTGGTTAGCCTATAATAAATTTTATCTTTTCGGTAAGCTATGGAGATACGTCCTTCCATACCTATGATGTTATTCACATTTTTCAATTTCAAGAAAATAAATACTTTGTCTGTTGATAGAAATTTAAGGTTAAATTAAATTTCAGTTTTTAACGAAAGTAGGTATGTAATACATTTACATTTTCGAATTCAGTCATAGAAAAAAACAATGATAAATATTGAAATTTGTATAACATTATTCCTAAAATGACAATTGGAACAGAAAAAAAATAAAATTTACTAAAACATAAATATTTAATTTCAAAAAATGGTAAAAATTATAATATTTTACAAACGGGAAAACATTATATTTTATACGTATTTTTTTTGTAATCAAAACGTACTGATAAGTAAATAATTGACAAATTATTATAATATGTACAAGAATTCAATATAAGCTTGAATAATAAATTTAAATAGAATGCTCTGACAAATAAAACAAAAAATTTGTTCAATTATTGATAATGTTTTCTGACCTATTTAAAAAACTAGTTTCAATGTAAAAATTTTCTTCTATTCGGTCTTCATTGCGAGAGTATACATAATGTATTTACTGAATTGAAATTAGTCAATTTTTGCTCAATACTACCGCAATATTGGATAACTTATGTATAAAATAATAAACATTAGTATTGCATCAATTTTCATTCACATTTTTAAAAAAGAATTAAACGTGGTGTCAATTAGAAATCTACGATAAAAAAAGAGAAATCATGACCTGGAAGTTAATAAATTTATTTAAACTCTTTACAAAATGTAAGTCAAGAGGACGCATTTTCTGATTAAGCCATTTATTTACATTTGTTACAAAACGAAAAATGAAATGATTACAAAAGTGAATTAATTATGTATTAAAATTGCTTTTTATCAATCATCATATACGCTATAATCAATCATAATAAAATAGGTTAATTTTAAATTATTTTTCAAATTTTCAATAGTTTTAATTATTTAATTATTTTATTGTTTAATTAATTTTATTTTTATTTTTATTATTTCAGATTATTAGTTTTTGTGAAAAAACATTTGTTTTTCCAGGAAGTTTCAAAATTAAAGGTAATTTATTTTTTTTATAAAGCATAAGAGTTGCTGTGAAGAAGGATAACCGAAATTAATTTCGGTTACAGAAAATATTAATACGCTATAATCAATCATAATAAAATAGGTTAATTTTAAATTATTTTTCAAATTTTCAATAGTTTTAATTATTTAATTATTTTATTGTTTAATTAATTTTATTTTTATTTTTATTATTTCAGATTATTAGTTTTTGTGAAAAAACATTTGTTTTTCCAGGAAGTTTCAAAATTAAAGGTAATTTATTTTTTTTATAAAGCATAAGAGTTGCTGTGAAGAAGGATAACCGAAATTAATTTCGGTTACAGAAAATATTAATAATTTTGACTTATCTCGATATATAATAAATACTATAATTTCCTTAAAAAATAAAAATTAAAGGACATACAAATAGAGATAAGCACTAGATATCCAATAATATTTACATTAGATTTCGAAAGATTAATATCATTGCAAAACATCTAATTCGATCGGAAAATTTATATTTTACATACTTACTTATAGAGAAATAAATATATCGATTTTCAGAAATTTTTATTAAATTATAAATGGTATTTGTTTCAATTTAATTTTCTTGCTTTGATATTAACTGCTTTCAGGTTCACCGCAATTGTAATTCAAGATCAAAAATCAATATCATTGGATACTATTGTATTAGAAAATACAGCATATATGCTCTTCTATAGATATACCTAATAGTTACATTTTTAATATTCATTTATTTATTCTCTCATTATTATTTTTTGCAGTCAATTATAAGTGTACTTCAATTGAAGTGTAACAAAATAATTTTCATTTAATCTCCATCATTTAAAAAGAGTTAAATATATGGACAATTGAAAAAAGTAAATTTAACCATTAATTTCCGTCTTGTTAGAGCGTCATTGTTGCAGATAAATTGATAATAATTTTTAAATAGAAAATTAATTACGCTAAAAAAGCATAATTATAGCCTTTGTTAATTTTTTTTTTATGCATTTTCTATTTTAATGTTATAAAAGTTGGTAATTTATTGTACGTTATTAATAATTGATCTTTCAAAGTGCAAAGAAATACCTTAAAAGTGTTTTAAAATAGTTTAATATATTGTTTTTTTTTTTCGGAACTTTTCCTATTACTTATAGTTTGATTTTAAACTCAAGACTTCAGAACTTTAAATGAAGATCAAAATGAAATCTTTGGTCTTAAACGTGTATTCAGGAGTAGACAATTGAAATTCAAAATAATTCAATATGAAAAAAAATTATAAAATTAATGTGATCATTAAAATTTTTCGTTGCTCTAAAAAATTTATTTGTTTTATTTTCGCCCAAAGTTCAATAAGCTTTCAATTCCGTTGTTCATAAAAAAATTGTATCCATTTAAAAATTTTACTCTTTATTAAGTTTTATTTTTATTGATTTAAAGGAAATACGATAAATACATAATTATTATAAATGGCAAACTTTTAATTTAACTCAACAGTTCTCATATAATAAAAATCTGCCACTTGTTGAGACGAAAATTATTTTTTCTTTTTTATTTTCATAACATGCAACATTATCGTTAATAGTATACATGAAAAAAAACTTCTGTTGAACTTTTTTTTTTTTTTTTGCATTCTGTAAATAAATTATGTTTAAATATATAAATGTATATGTTATATTATAAATAGTAACTAGTAGAAACAGAAATGTCAAATAAAGTTGTTGGCAAAGCTTTTAACTATGTTATTTATATTTAATGTAACAAAACCCTTAAATTTCTTGATATCTTGAAATGAAATTCAAATAGAATTAGTATAAAACAACTGTAGCTTCTCAGGTCTATATTTTATAAATTTACATAAATTATGAATTTTCTTGTAAAAAATTTAACTTGCTACTACTCATATTAAATTTTTTTGTTGGATATATTTGTTTTACAGATTATGAGTATATTTTGGTTTTTTTTTTTCAAATTTAGATACATATATATTTGTAGGTATAGTAAGGTCTAATGAATAATAAATTTCATATTTTTAATTAAACTATATTACTACATGATGCAAAACATTTTCATAATAATAAAAAATGATGTAATAAGATGAGTTAATTTTTTTTTTTTTATTTTCAAAAGAGAAAATAGTACTTGATTTAACTGAAATAGGTATATATTTAGGTATACGTATTTAAATATTTGATGACATTAACAAATAATTTATTTTGTTGCATAAGTCAGAGACGGGTTTTAACAGATTAAAGCTATGAGCAACAATCAAATATTCGAATTTTTTAATCTACTTATCTAACAGATCGATAACTCAAAGACTTTGCTTAGATCTCAATATTTTTGTTATAGTGTGTGGGCAAACCAAATTATCCAATTAATAATCTTCCAATGAAAAATTCAAACTATTAACAATTCATCCAAGAAATAAAAAAAGGGGAAATTATTCTTGGACGTATTGCTTATTGGACAAATTTTTCATTGAACGAATTGTCCATGAGGCAAATTATTCATTAGATTAATTTAAATTTAAATGAATTCTTTTTAAAGAACTCTCTTTATATAAATTAAATTTCGGCAAATTGTCTATTAAAAATTATTATATTTTTCATTGATGTGAAAATATTAAAAAATATGGTACATTTTAAGTAAAAAAAAATTCGAAAATAAAAATCTAAACATATTTAAAAAAAAAGTTTTACTTCAATTTTATTGAAGACATTTTGTGAATGGAAATAAAATAAAAAAAAGTTCATAAAATATGTTTTCGTGGATAGACAAAGTTCAAAAACTGAAAACAGTTTCTTATATATATATATAAAATATAAACATACATTTAATAAATAAAAACAAATTAACTTGATAAATAACTAAAATAATTCTTCCAACGTTTTTCGTAATAAAAGAATCCATAGTTCCAGCTTTTTATATTTTATTAAAGTTTTATTCCTTTCGATTTACATGTTATACGAATCTGAAAAATAGTGATTCATTCACGTAATCTAACATAACTCCATAATACATATATATGAAAAACTTTGTTCTTGTCAAAGAGATTGAAGTTTTGTTAAGTATTGTGCGAGGTTAAAAATCATTTTTAATTTTCTTAATCCATAATTTTATTGCAATATAGCTTATAATAATAATTTTATCGCGAGCAAATTTAATAAGTTACCAGAAAATAATTATCTTGAACTAATTTTTAATTAAAATAAATATAAAAAAAACACACCTTTTTTCATAATTTTTTATTATACTTAATTTAAGAATTTTCATGCTGACAGTGAAAAACTTTTTAATACTAAGTACTATAATTTTTAAAGGTTTTATTTGCTTTCGAAGCAAAAAAAAAAGTGTAATTTATATTTATACTTTTAAAAATACTAATAAAATAAATTTTCACGAAAAAAAAGAAAACAAAAACAAAATCATCTGGTCATAATTTTAGCTGTAATTTTCAAGAGTTTGTAATAAAGAAAATTTAAAATAAATTTTTGGAAAAATTGTTTATTTAAATAGATATTTTTCTTGAAAAAAATATGTTATGAAATTTAAAAAGGTTTGCAACAAAAAAATTCTTGTTTCACATTTTTCCTTAGGTTAAAAAGAAAAACAATATACCTAATGTGAATTTTTATCGACCTCTGTAGGTTGTGCTAATATACAACCTTTTTTCTTTCCCTGCCCAGGATTTAAGGGTGTTCTATATGAACAAGCACGTTATTTTCATTAATTTTTTTTTTCTAAATCAAGTAATAGTCACTAAAGCTTATAGCTACTTACTACATAGCGTAATCATCATATCAGCCAGAAAGCTCAAATAATATCTGTTAGTTACTTAAAAAAAAAAGTTCTCAAGTTCAATTTTCATTATTGTTGTTAACTAACGTATTTTGAACAAATGCCAAAATTTTTGAAAATAATATTATTAATTCAAGAGATTAAGTGTTTCATAACTTATTTTTATGTTAATATATAATATATATATGTATATATATTATACATGAAATTATTTTAATGAGCAAGTCGAATGGCAAGGACTTTCGTGTTTAAACGAAAATTAATGATAAATTTATTTTTCATGTCATGTTCACTGAAATTATTGAATTTTTTTTTTTTTACCTTAAATAAAATGTTGATATTATGATGTTATAAAACCTACACAATGATTTTAATCAAAAGTTTCATATAAAAATGTGTATAACAGGTAGTTGGCGTAACTAACTTTTCTAATTTTTTTTTTAACATTTATTATAGATACATATATATTTTCCGAATTAAGCAAAAATGAATTTTTCAATTGCAAATTAATAATCTTGTTATTGAAACATTACAAAAAAAAAAACATCAAACTATATTCTTTAAAAATAAAATACCTACAAGAAACATTGAAGACACTACTATGGTAATATATTATTTTATTTGTTCAGCGATTTCCAACGTAGGTAAATTACAAATTATTAACAAATTTTTATTATAAGACTTTATTTTTCTACCCTAAGTCATCACATTATTATCTTGCATTATAAATGGATAAAAAATAATACAAAAAAATTTATAAAAGTAAAATAGTTCAAATTCGAAGACAACTGATTCCACAAGATAAATTTTATTAATATAAAAATAGCTCACAAAATTTTCTTACAAACCAAATAATCAACAATTTTTGTTATTTACTATTTATTATTAAACATGAACTTCATTTCTTTTTATTTTATCAATAGTAATGAAAAAATAATATTTGATTAAATAATTAATTCTACAATAATTCGTTCATAAAATTTCAACAGGTTGGAAATTTCTGCAACTGTTGACTTTATACTTTAATTTATGTTAATAATACTTTAATATATATGATGTTTTGTTTGTAAAATAGCTGACACATCATAAACACCCACTAAAAGAATTTTTCTTTTTTTTTATACGAATTTTTTGAGAAGCTTTTTACAATATTTTTATTTTCTATTATTTTCAATAACCAAAAGATTTTAACCAAATTAACCCATCATAAATTATAATTAAATGGTTTTAGGTGTGCGGTAATTGTATGATATTAATGATATAATATGATTACATTTCATTATTATAGGTATGTATTATGTAAAGTTAATACTTAGAACAGACTGCTTGGCGTGGTTTAGCGTAACAAATTTCCTATTTCTATATTTAAAACATTTTTTAGTAGCATTATATAAATAACTATACATACTATATATATTATCGTAATAAAATAATTTTGCGTTCAATATAGCAATGAAAATAGTAATATCAAATAAAGATTGTTACATAAATAAATCCGTGTGCAGACAAAAATTAATTAAGATTTGATTCAGATGATTTGGTATAAAGAAAAAAACTTCTTTAATATGAATTTTTGGTAATAGTAATAAAAAAAATTACCTCCTACTGATGATTTAAAAACTAATTAAACTTAAACTTGTAAAAATTGGTCAAGGTAAGATAATTAAATGAACAATTTTATTTCTCGCAGGTAAATAGAGAAAGTTTTCAATTCAGATGGTTTTATAAACTTAATATCAAGGAATGTTACTACATTGTATTTAAGGTTTATTAGTTTATATATGAAATCTGACAGCAATATTATTCAAAAAAATTTTTAAATTTTTTCGTTTTCGTATCGAGCTTCAGGTAATTTCTGGTTGATTATAATAATTCAGATTTTTTTACCGCGTACTAAAAAAATTAAAAAATTTGAGGACTTATAAAACTGAGATCCTCCCAATAAACTTTATTTTTTAAATTCATTGAACTCAAAATTAAATAAGAAAAGTAAATTATAAATCAGCAATTTTATGAAATAATTTTTTTTTCTTTACATCAATTAATCCATTGACAAACTCTTATGTTAGAATGAAATAGTGAAATATCACCAATTTTCTGATATTCTACGATCCACAAATGTGTTGTTATGACTAGAGCGGATATAAATGCCTAAATGCCTAGACTAAGCATTTTGCCTTTTTGTGATGTTTTTGGCTTAGCGAGACTGTTTTTTGGAAATTTCAGCCTAGCGAGCCTAAAATGACAATTTTTCGGTAATTTTTTCAAAATTTTTTCGAAATTTGTTCGATTCAATAATCCTGGATTCAAGACTGTTGTCGACATAAATAATGCTTTGAATCATCGATCACAAACAACGTAAGAATTTGTTTTGAATCTTTCACCTAGCAAGCTGGCTGTTTACAAGTATTGTCCCACAACAGCGGCTGATGTTGAACGATCTTTTTCAGCATACAAAAATGTTTTGACAGATAAACGTAGATCTTTTTCGTTCGAAAATCTAAAACAGCACTGTATTGTAGTTTGCAATCGTGAAAAATAATATTGGTTTCGAAATCCTTTAAAAGTGTGTTTTTTTCATATTTTTGCGCGACTTTAGAGACTTTTTTTGAATTTTAGATACTTTTACAAGGCTTTTATCGCAATTTTTCAGGACTTTTTAGGCGCCTAAAATCGTTTTTATGCGAGACTTTTTTATCCGCTCTAGTTATGACACATTTTTGTCATTAAACGTACTATAAATAACTTGAACTTGATGATAAAACATAATTGATTTTAATGAATTTTTATATTTTTGCTAAATTGGTAACAAAATATTTATTATTGAACATTGTTGCCGAAATGTTATACCATAACCTAAATAATATACATATACACTTTACATACCAATAAGGTAAAATTACAATGTTTTATCTAACATTTTTGTCCCTTTTTGGCTGTAATAAAAATAATAATAATCCATAACAATTTCTAAATTTAACGTTATATTTTAATTAAAAATTATTATTTTGTTTTTTATCGTGTCAACCAATTTTCAGTATAAATAATCGTTATATTATAAATTATGCACATGTGACTCAATTTTATTGTATGACTTTATATAGAATTATTAATTTATCCATGAAATAAATTATTTAAAAAAAGCCAAAAACTATAAAAAAAAAATTAAGCAGAATTTATACCTACCTGTAATATATTTTGTGCATGTAAATTATTCATATAATTGTTGTATGACATTAACAATTTTCCTGTCAATACAATTCATAAGTAGGTACAGGTGCAAAATTGTACAAAATAAATAAATAATAATGCAAGATATAACACTTATACATTGAACAAGTATCTACACACATTATATAAACATTATAAAAATATGTATTAGTCTTATGAATGAAAAATTTGCCAACACAATTAGTTTGAATTCTAAAAATAGATTTTATTTGAAGCATAATCATTTTATTAGATTACATAATTACATAATATGCCTTAAAATCGAAATATAAAATTTTAAAACATTTTTATTTCGGTTAAATTTTTGAAGGTTTTTATTTTAGATTATGATTTTACTTGAATTTTTCATGAATACCTGCTGAGCTTAGGTATATAGCTGATGAATTATGTTTTTCATGTTTTTTTCATGTTCTAACTATTTAGTACGAAATCTTTGATTGCAAGATCTGAGGCAGAACTCAGACTTTATCACAATTTCGATTTCGATCATAAACTTTTATCAGGCTCAAAATTACATCCATTAAAAGTAAAAGTACCTTAATAATAATAGATTATAATATATGTTAACTAAATTTGTTATTAATTACGAGGTGTCTATACACACAAACACATAGACACGAGTCAAAATTATATCACGAGACCGAGGGTCGAGTGATGTAATTTTGACAAGTGTCTATGTGTTTGTCTGTGTAGACAACGAGTTGTTATAACAAATTTTGTTAACATATCTTATATACTGCAAAGAGAGAATATAGAGATAATTTATAATAAAAAATAAAGAACAAGACAAAATGAAACATAAAATTTCCCTTCTCTTTTGAGAAGAAAATATAAAGAAGAATATATAAAAGAGAAAAAAATACGTTTGGGTATTATTTTTATATTCAAATACGAAGTTATTGAAGAAGAGGTAGAAGGGGTAAGAAATATTGCTTGAAAAAAATTAATTATGTTCCCTGTACTTTGTTTATTTTTCTTCTTTAACTTCTTCTTTATTTAAATTTTATTTTAATTTCTCTAAAAATAAACAAAAGTGATAAACAAAATTGACAATGTATTTGTGCAAAAATAATAATAAATCATCGCATAACCGTAAAATAGAGCGACACGTTCTTTCTATTCTTAATTACATACTTTGTTTATTTTTCTTCTTTTATCTTTTCCTTTATTTAAATTTTATTTTAATTTCCCTTTCTTTTACAGATAAAAGAAGCCAAGGGAATTTTTCCACGTTAATTATCTTTTAATTTCTCTTTCTTTTAGTGATATAATTTTTGTGTATGAATTACGTAGTTCTCATTTTTTCTCTTCTTTTTTTTTTTGTATTTGGCTGTATTGAAATATTGTGTGAGATATTATGTTTGTTTAGGTATTACGTAATATTCAATACGAAACATCTAAATGATTTCATTATTTACGCTGATGCATCTAAATTTTTTCCTTATATATACGCTGATGCATCTAAATTTTTTCATTATTTACGCAGATGCATCTAAATGATTGCACGTGTATTGACGCATATAATACTCCATTTAGTGATCTAAATTCTATAGCACTAAATAGAACATAACAATCCCCTACGCATTAAAGGTACTTATAATAGAAGAGTTTCATATTTATATTTTTATTTAATTGTTCTTAGCATTACCGATTACCGGAAAGGATATTTACTTTGTTACTCGAATTTAGAAATATTTTAAAATTGTCGCTATTATAGTTTTGTAAAAATTATGTCAAAGATACGTAAATCTGCTTGCCTGTAGTACGTTACTTACAAATGTTTGCAATAGATCGCGTTGGAACCAAATATATCATATACCTATAAGATATAATTTATTTTATCAAGAAATTTAAAATTTTGCAGTAATGCATAAAAATAGAATGTTGGTTGTTAAAATTATATAAATGTCCATAGAATAAAAAAAAAAAAATTTAAACATCCGGTATTTTTTTTATAAAATTAATGTGTTTTGTCCATTATAACTTGTCAATAAAAGATAATCTTTATATAATTCTTAAAATAAATACGTGGAAAACTGTTAATGAAAGAACCAAAATTGATTTAAAATTTTTTTTTTAATAATAATAATTTAATAAATTAAATTTTTTATTTACAATCTCAAAATGTATCGGCAAGTTCAGATTATATAATTAATTAAGCGTTTTTTGGGTTCTTTCTTAATAAAATTTAAAAAAATTCACATCCCGTATATATTATTTTGGAAAATATTTAAAATTTTTAAAATATTATAGATATAAAAAGATGATTTTTAACCCTGTTCTTCTTCCATAAAAGATATTTAATTAAAAAATAAAAATAATCATAAAATTTCATTGTCAATAGGGACATAAAAATTACTTATGCATGTCAGATTATCATAATTATGATTGCTAATAATTATCATTGTAAATTAAATTGTCTAGATGTGTTGAATTTCATGACGCATACTTTGTATGATTAAAAATATCATTTGATTCTTCGTTAACAAGCTGAAATAGTGTAGAACGTTTTTTCTATATTTATTTTTCAATCAGCTGAGGTAAAAAAAAACTGTATCCTGTAACATAATTTAGATATATTATTATATTACACTATATGTATTGTAATAAGGTACAATGTAAATAATAAAATAACTTAGTATTATCTTAAAAGAACTTAAGTTATTTTAATAATAACAAATAAATCATTTGGGAAAAAAAAATCAAGGCAAAAAGGAAATAAGAATTTCTGATATATTTAATCCTTACCAAGTTTTTTCAACTGCTATATTCATAGGTACTATTCAAATCCTATAAGACAAATAATAATACTGTCCCATTTATTAAGTTCTTTAAAACTAAACACATATTTCTAAATACCTCATTGTTTGGGTTAATTTTTTAGAGAGAATCAGATTACGATTAAATTTAATGCCATTATTATTATTCTATTTGAATTAAATTTATATTTTATGTTCTTAGAAATAAATTTTCTTATATGTAGTAATAACAAGATTAATTTATGTAAATAATATGTAATTGGCTTTATAGTTTATAGATTTAAAAAATTTATATATCTATCCTAATATCCAGGGCAAGCGAACCTTTTTTTGAATACGTGCCAATTAAACATATTTTTTTAAAATGAAAACACATACGAGCTATGCATGTGTAATAGAAAAATTATTTATACATTTCTATAATTAGTTGCCATAATGAGATTTTTGTTTTTAAATAGTTTTCGATTATACATCAATATATTTTGACAATTTAAATGAAATACAAACCCTGTCAGATTCGCCGGCGGTAAGTCACAATTTTTTTTTTCAAAAGAAAAAATGCAGTTGGTTTTGGTACATAATGTACGCGAAAATACAATAAAATAGAATAATTATAATCTATTTGCATCCCACTTTGGACACGCGTGTCATAGATTAACCATCACTGACTATAACTATACAATATAGTTACATTTTTATAATTTGATCTATTATTAGAAAATTAACACCAATTGGCGCCAAGTCAATTTTCATATAAATTCCATTTTTCAACACAGAGATAAGCATATAATTGACCTACCCACTTAAAGTAAAGAACATTAAAATTAAACTAAACATTGCATTTATTTTTAATTTCGTTTGATTCATAAAAATCAAGATAATGACCCAATAAAGTTATTTTCCTGTCAAATGTTTTTCCTTGTATAATTAATTAATAGTAGATTACAATACATGTTAAGAAAATTTGTTATTCTTGTGAGTTGTGTATACACACAAACACATAGACACGAGTCATGTTTATATCACGAGACCGAAGGTCGAGTGATATAATATTGACGAGTGTCTATATGTTTGTGTGTATACAAAACGAGCTGTATAACAAATTTGATTAACATGTATTGTATACTGCTTTAATGTGCATGTGAGAGGGAGTTGAAAACAATACATTTATATTGAAAAAAATAAACAAAAAAGTTCAAAATGAAGCAAGGAAATAAAATTTAATTAATACGGAAGTTTATTTATTTATCGAAATGATTTCAAACCGGAAGATTCCTAAAATATTGAAAAAAAAATTAGTAATTTTTCCAAAAAATCGAATAATTTTTTTTTAGAAAAATTACTAATTTTTTTTTATATTATTTTAGGAACTAATGGTCTTCTTAAATTTTATTTAATTTTATTTTTAATTATTAAAAAAAATAATAATAACTTTATAATTATTTTTTTTATAATTAAAAATAAAATCAAATAATAATTATATAATTATAATTTATATTTACAATAAATAATCTCCTTGTTGCTGCCATTTTCCTTGTTTGTTGATAAAAGAAAAAAAAATTCTTACTTGACATTTGACAATTCACAGCAAACTTTATAATGACAACAAAGATATTTTCAGGGTTACCATTGTTCTATTTTTATTCATTTTATTTTTTTGAATAAAAATAAGTGCAATTTTTGAAGTGTGGTTTAAATTTTTGTACTAAAATCCAACCACACTCGTTTAAAAATTTAGTAGTAGAGGTTCGAAGATCCTTTAAAAATAGTAGATTGAAACACATGTTAAGAAAATTCATCGACTGATCGACTGGCCGCTTTTTAGAAGAAAAAAAAAAAATAGCCGCGTATTTTTTTATTGGTTCTTTTTTTTTTTTTGCTCAGAGGGAAAATGTAGATTAGCTCAGAGGGAAAATATAGATTTTAGCATTATAAACTAAGCTTTGTTTGACATTGATATGATGCATGTGAGAGGTATACATTTGCAATTTTTTTTTTGTTGGTATTTGTCTGTATTGAAATATTGTGAGTGTGAGTGATATTATTTTTGTTTATAGTATTACGCAGTTCAAAATGAAGAATGTAAATACAATATAGAGCAATGTAAATACAATTTACATCACAGGGAAATGTATACAATTTACATTCCTCTATAATTGCATGTGTATTGATGCATGTAATGGACCATTTACCGAGCTAAATTTGCGAATGTAAATACAACTCACCGAAGACATGCGCATTAAAATTTTTTGTTACTTCTAAAATATACTAAAAAAAATACATATTTGTTGATTAAGAAATTTATTAAAATCTAATTAATACAAAATTCAAAGTCATTGAATTCACATTTTTTTTAATAAAAATGTCAAGAATTATTATTTTTTGGTTATATGGCGTGCACTTAACAGAGATGTCTGAAAATATGAAGTTTAAGTCAATCAAGCTAAAACTTTATTTTATTTCTTGAAAGTAAAAATAAGTGCGTATGGAGGAAAATTTTTTGTTTTTTAAATATAAAAAAAGAACGTACATTTTTCATTGAATGCTCGTCTGTCCCTTAATTCTAATAACTATATTTTAACGATTTCAATCTTATAAATTCAAAAATATCAATATAGAGGAAACTTAAGTATCCACTGTGACCAAGAATTTGGACTAGGGGTTTCCACGAAAATTGGTATATTATATATTATTTTTCCCAATAGGAACACAAGCAATCAAAATTATCAAAACTATCTTTTACAAATAATTTTTATTAAATTGAGAATACTTTTTGCTTATAGACAAAATTGGATATTGGTGTAATAACGAATTGCAATAAGAATTTTAAATTTCTTAATTTTTTTTTATAATTCTATTATAAATTTTGGATCTGTGCCAGTTCAGTTTTGGTGATATTGAAAATTCTATATATTATATGATAAGTATAAGTGTAAAAAGAATGTACATGCATTAGAATAATTATAAATAAATAATATATTTTGCAAAATAATCAAAATACGATTGAACAATAATTTGCAAAACTTTAACCATATTAATTATAATAGTGAAAAAAAAAATTAATTATTTACATAGATAGCTAAATTTTACATTACATTTTATAATTATTTGTTTTATTTTTTTTTTTATTGTTAACAAAGCAATATACTACTACTGTACATTTGTACACGTTTTTAGTTTGTTGGTTGGTAATTATAATTAAATTTTTTATGGCTACCAACATTGAATATTTAACTCATTTCCTTTCAAAATTTAAGTATATTCAAAATTTGTTGAATTGGTATTTATTTAAATTTTCAATTACCGTAACAAATGACATTTTGTGGTTTAGATTTTAAAAATAATTTTACAAAAATGGCTTAAGTGCTTATTATAGTTTTTTTTTTTTTTTTTTATCATCTCTTCTTATGTGGTTATATGTGAAATATTTATTTTCAAACACAAAAACCACAACAAAATTACGTTTTAACTATATCTTTAGAGATAGATATTTAAGTATTAGTAGATATGGAAAAAAAATGAAGATATAAATTAAATTAGAAATAATGATAAAATTTCTATATTATGTTGTTTTATTTTTAGAAAAATTATCTCAGTATTTTCACTTTTTCAGATCTTTGATTATAAGTTGGATTCTAATTTTTTGATGTCATTAAAACCTTCGAGTCTGAACAAGGCATTTTATAAAAAAAATAATATTGATGTTGAGAGCTCACAGAAAGTATAAAGTATAGTTGTGTGTGTTTAGAATAAAAAATTAAAAAGCAGTCATCTTTGTTGAGACATTCGCGAGTTGACATTGCAAACGATTCAATAATATTTTCAGAAAATTATCACTTAATGTAATTATGTACCTAAACAATACAATATTTTCCAATAAAGTAAGTTCTTGAACATGATGTCAACTTATTTATTTTGAAATAAAAATTATAAATATGTACGTACTTCTTTTACATAATTCAGGATAATTTCATTGAATTAATTAATATCATGCATTGCACATTCAATATTTTATTATTGAAATATTTTCACATAACCATCGATTTTTAGTGAGTTATTTTTTCCGTTGCCATATGGTTGATGAACGCAGTTATTACACCTATTAAATTACATATCAATTTTTTTTTTCTATTACATATACATGTTTTTATATATGATTTTTATTTTGTTTCACTCTAATATAATCATACAAATATTTATAAAATTTTTAATGTTAAAGACCTTTTTACACACATCATCATTTCCCTTATTTAAAAATAATTTTTATTATCATAAAAAAATAATAATAGAAACTTATTAAAATTCATTTCATGTAATTTGATTTTTATTCATAAGGAAGAAATATCCACTAAAAATGCAAGTGTACAAGAGTTTAATTGAATTATAATGTAAAGTTAACTATATAGTATATTTTAATAAATAGGACATAACTAGCATATAAACAACTATACATAAAAATTAATTTTACGTAAAATATGTACTTATTAAAGTAATTTTTAAAATCCAGCTTACGAAATATCTGTAGTACTAAACCATATGGTTAGAACTTAGAAGCAATCCCATATAAAAGTATGAATAACAAGTGGAATCATGCCGATAATCTTAAAATTTTAGTTTTTTTTTAATAAACAGAACTCTTATAGAAATAATTGTGTCCTAGATCTAGAACAATTTTTAATTTTTTTTTTAATAAATCGGTTTTCAAACCTTTTTTCATTGGAGAGGAATTAAATAGAAAAATTATTTCATTAGCATACTAAATTGTCTGTAATTTTTTTTTGTACGAATTAAACTTCTACATATTTATATTTCTGAATCATAACCGTAAAGCTTAAAAAATTTTGAAAACATAATTTAGTTCAAAACAATAAATTTTATTACATAATGCGTAATTTATGGAAACAAGAAGTATAACTATTTAAAAAAGAGAGCAACCATAAAAATATATATGTATATTATATATATTTCTTAGATTTTCTTTCATTTTAATATAATCTGATTGTGAGCATCTGAGATTTTAGAAATAAAAATTTAATTAAAACTTTAAAAGTTATTTAAGGAAATTAAGGAAAAATGAATACACATATAACTCCGTAATACCGTCATAATTTATCGTATAAAAAGCGTTTTAAAAGTGAAAAACTTTTTTAACTTTAATCTACAAATGATACCTGATGCGGAAGTTTGTCAATAATTCACAATCTTATATTTTTTTTTTTGTTCTTTTATATTATTGATTATGTTGTTCCGTGGGGAATGTAAAAAGAGAATGTAATTTGAAAATTTTCCTGGAATATGTTGAAATAATTATAACTTCTTATATTAAATTTGGTTTTTGTGCAAAAAAATTTGCTCGATTTAGACTTTTATAGATTGATTGATCGGCGGAGCCGCTTTAATTTAGAGATATATAAAATAATCCGATGTGAAATATATAAAAAAATGTTTTCTGTCGCAATAATACTAACTATCAACTAACTCTTCAATTTACGCTTAACTCTTTGCTAAACATTTCTCGATGGTTTGATTTTAATTTAGTCTAAATATTAATATTTTAAAATTCTCGCTTTATTCATTATTTAAAATTTAAAATGCATTACGTGTAATATGTTTATACATTGCTTTATGTTAACCATTTTTATTGAACGTTAACTTGAAAATAGTGAACTCACCTCACTATGCGTATAATATTATACAGAAAGTTTGTAAAGAAGTAAAAAACAATGTTTTACTTTCATTTTGTAATGGAAATTGAAGCAATATAAAGTTATATTATGTATATTATTTATATTAAATATCTATTGCATATTGAAAGAAAATTAAAACTTTTTAATACCTAAACTAAAACTTTGTATGTATCACAAGATAGAGATACTTTTCTTAAGTTTTGAAGTGTTATATTCTGATATTACCTATTTATTCTTTAAGAAATTGGTTCTTGTTTATGATTTTTTTTTTTATGAATTTAAGTAGTTATATAATAAGTTTTATTGAAATGCATTGACTATGAATTCTTTTGCTCTTATTATTATTTTTGTGCAAACTAATATAGGGTGGCTCTTAAATTTTTTGAAATCTTAAAATATTTTGGATTAAAATTGTTCAATATTTGTATCTATTTCATTTTAATATGAGCACTTTCATCTAAAACACAGTATTTAGAAGAATTATTTTATATAAGAATTGAACATCATATAATTAAGATAAAAAAAGAAAATTTATGAAAAAATGATCTTGTTTCTTTCATTAGTTACAATATCATTATGTTGACGGCATAATTATCATATTATCTAATCTGTTTGTAGTTATTTCACGTATTTCTTATCTATTTGTTTTATTTCTTTATAAGCAAAGAAAATTTACACTGATTCGGGATAAGTTTCTGACATTATGATTTATTGTTCTTAGTTTGAATATTATTATGCTTTCTTTAAATGTTTTTAAAAATAAAATCTTATAAATTATTTACACATATACATATAAGTTTAAGTATATTATAATATAGTATTACAAAATGAAAGTAATATTATTTCTCCCTTCCTATAAACTTATATTTAAAGTGTGAATTTATTATGTCACTTCAATTCTTTCACTCAAGTGTATACAATTTACTGAAAAATATACTGGATAAACATAAACAGAAATGCTATATGTATGTTTTTTATATGCAAATATTTATCTAATATACAATACACTAAATATGCTATTATATATAATATTTCTATATTTTATTTTATTTTCAAACATTTGTACATTTACATATATACAATAATTTAAAAAAATTAAATCTAAATACAATTTTCTCTAATTAGCTTTTCTTTTATTTTTCTTCTTTTTATGAAATGCTTTCAACTTTCTTATGGATAAAAATTTTCACATTATTTTCATTAAAAAAAAAAAATTTATGGGAATTTTATTGAAAATAAAAATGTCATCAATTGAATTGATTTAATTGTTATTGAAAAAATTCAAATGTACATAATTTATATTAAAAATTTTTTTATGGCAATTAAATTCAAATTGAAATAAACGCATATGCAAAAAAAAAAAAAAACATATAAAAATAAGGCTATTACGTGCTGAATTACATCATTTACGTCGACGGGGTGCTGTAAGAACTAGTGGTGGTTCATTGGATAGTCCACAAATAGAAACAAATCGATTATGTGCTCGTTGCACAACTGAATTAGGTAGAGTAATCAATAGAGGTGCACCATGTCGACGGTGTCGTATGCGAGTTTGTAAAGCTTGCCGTGAGTTTACAACAAGAACAACAGATTGGGTTTGTGTCGTTTGCCATAAACAAATGTGAGTTTTTTTTATAAAATATTTAAAAAAAAAAAGCTAGGATTTTGATGTTTGATGTAACAATGTTCTTTTTTTTTTTGTATTTAAGTGTTGTGTTTTTTTGTAACCAGAATTAATTTCGATTGATATGAACCTTATGCTGGGATAAGCTCTGACTATGTTGCATCTGCGATAAACAATAAGAGCTGTGATTGGAGAAAATATATAATGTGTTCTATACTTACGTTATCTATTTCAAAAGAGATGTTTATGTTCGACAAGATATCTGATAAATGTTCCTTTTCCCTACTATTATCATTGATAAATTTTGGAATTAGATAGATTTTCTTGATCAATTAGGATTTCTATTTTAATAAAACTCGAAAATATACAAATATTAATACATTTGTAGGTGGTATGCAGCATTAAAAATTTTAGTTTCTGAATTATTTAAAATTGAAAAAACTTGCTACGGTGCTAACATAAACTTTACAGTGATAGAGCTATGTCTTTTATCATCCGTTTCGTTACTGTTCTTTTTTTGCATACCTAATAAAAAATTATCCTGTTGTCTTATAAGACTTAAGAAAACAAGAGTTGATAATTTTTAATTTCCTGAATTTTGTCCAACAAAGTCCTTATATTAATAGCCACAAGAATTTTGATCAAGTCGAATTTTAAAATTGTTTTCCTATTTATTCATGTTCAAGCGATTTATTTTTGTTCTTATATATATAAAAAGAAACAAAATATGTTAAAATTTGAAAGCAGATCATGTCATGAAAAAAGTTAGAATTTGATTTAAATTAAACATTAAGCGCTAGGCGAATTTTTTAATATAACTCTATTTTATAAACAAAGAAAGGACCTACGACGTGTATCATGCGGTATATTTTGTATGTTAATATTCAGTAATTTGATTTGTTAAAGTTTATTTTTCGTTTCCTTATATTAGTTAGTCGATAGATAGAAAATAGATAACTACATCGTTGATGACATTAAAAAAAAATGTTTGTCCCTAGAGGTTGATGTACATTAAAATCATTGACTTTATGAAAAGTTAATATAATACTTAGATATAAATTTTCCGTAAGTTGATCCGTTTATAAAAAGCAACCAATAGATATTACTGAGTGCACGTAAATACAACATTGCATAATATCCTGTTTTTATCAAAATTAATGCATTTCAACAACATAATGCTTATTTCCAATTAAAATTATTTTTTGTCACACGAAAGGAAATACATAATTTTATCAAGACTTTCCCAAGCATCACAAAGTTGTTTACTAATTTTTTTTATTCATTTTCACTAAGATCGAAATATTCTTAGTAGTTTAGTTCAGAGCTCAGCCTGTAGAGATAAACAGGTAACATTAGCTTGAACCTACCTTACCAATACATTATCTTTCTTAGTTTAAGCTAGACATTTATAAAATCATTCTATACAAAACTTTACCCACTATTTTAAAGACAGAAAGTGTTGTAATGTTGTTATTTTATGTATGTAGGTAGTATATATACTATATATACTTTGTCATCATATTTAATTCTAGAACATTTAAAAAAATATTTATTTATTTATTTGCTATAGCTTCTTAATTACAAGCAGTATTAACTACAATTTGTAATATTTAATTTAAATTTTAATATATAATCAGAAATAATTTAAGTATTAATACTTAAAAAAAAAAGAGATCTTTAAATGCAATAGAGTTTTAATAATTAATTTGTAACATATTATAGAATCGATATATAATATCTTCAGAATTTTAATTTGATTCATTTACCAACACTACACAACTGCACATGCAGGATTCTCTTCAGCATCAATTTATGTATAAAACTCCTTGAATACTTATGTTGTGATAAAAAAATTTTTCTTGGTTTTGATATCCCAGATATGTAAGATTTATTTATATTTTTTCTTTTAATCAAATCTTAAGCATATCACCCACTCATTATTGTTGCCTTCCAGCAGATATTTTAAACGGAATCGGTAAAACTTCTTTAATAAATTTTATAAATAAAAAGAAAAACTTTATTTAAATTTTAATTTTTTTATGAAATGTTAAGGAAATGTTAGTTCAAAGTAAATAACGCTCAAGTTTATTTTTGGACGTCTTTCTATTAAGATAATTTCTCCTTTGTGAATTAAATTTTTAATCAAGAAATGAAAATTTTGATAAATATGTCAGTTTTAACAAACTTTTTCTGAATTTTTTTTTTTGTAAAACCAAGTATAACCATTTATAGATACTTCTAGATTTTACTGCAATACGTTAAAAATACTTGATTGTATATAACAATCTTCAAACTTTTGTTTTATGTGATAAAAATGTATAATTAAATGACTATGTGGATATTTATAATTGTAAAACCTTAATAGTTTTCTTCTTATTGATCTTAGACAGTGTTGCGAACAAAATATCATCATACTGACGAAATTTAAACTAAATGAAAACATGTACTTTTAGTATTGGATCTCAGGAAAATTAAAACTAATTTTGTGTCAATAAAAACTTATTGTTGTGACAATCAAGAATATTTTTTTGAGATTATGTATACGCATGTATATAAATATTATGTAGATATATATTTTTTTTAATGAAATGATATACCAATAAAGAATACAATAAAATGAAGAAAATTTCCTTTTATATAAGTAAGTTTTCTTTTCTTTATTTTTTTTATGAAAACATTATATTGTTGGTTTCCTTTTGTTTGGCTTTTTTTATATAATTTTTAATCAATTTTTTATTAACTTCATGTTATTGCGGTGCCATGATCAACATAAAGACAATGTTAAAAAACTTTATAAAAAGTCACAAAATTTTTTTATTGATGGAATTAATGAAATTGTGTGTAAAAACGATGGGAGAACAAATTACAATTTGCAAAATAAAAATTCATTAATTAACATTGAATTATTATTAATGATTATGTTTTCATTTCATGTTGTGTTATTTAAAAATATTATATGTTAAATAAAAAGTTAAATCAGATATTCTATATAAAGAATATTTAAATTGAAAGATGAAATATCAATAGTGTGTGCACAATGGACAAACAGCTGAAATGTTTTTGTGTTCATTTGTTTGTTAATATCTAAATTTTAGTATTAAATATCATTATGATAATTTATGTTTTACAAGAAATAATTTGCTTTGACTGTACATGCGGCAAAACCCGAAGTATAATACAAATTACTTTAAAATGTAATAAATGGTGAAATTAAATTCAAAGAACAAAAACAAAAAAGACTGCTTCTAGAAGCTTTTAACCTTTTTCAACCACGATTTTTTTTAAATCCTTCCTTCAAATATCTAAGTCTAACTGATATCAACCGTTTACTCCAACATGTATTTGTTATTCATATATGGGTAGTTCCACGGAAACTGGCAGAAAACTAAATAAAAAATTTAAAAAAAAAAATTATTTTTGAGACTTAAATCAGTATTTGTTAGATGCTTCAGATAATTTCGAACTTATTCTCAAAGGGAACACCGCATTTTTCGAATTTTTCGATTTTTCAAAGAATTTGTACCAAAAAGTCATTCCCGTGTAAGCAAACGAACCACGGGAATGACACCACGGTAATGACAAAAAAGCTGTTTTTCCTTAATTTATTGGAAAAATTTCGAAATATTTAAAATTTCTAATCAATTAAATTAAAAGAAAAAAAACAGAGAAATCTAAATAAAATTGATTAAAACATTTTTTTTAATATTTCAATTAAAAAAACAATTATCACGGTAATGACAAATAGGTGTAAATTGTAGAAAATTTTAAAATAACTGTTCACTACCGGTTTATTTTACTCGATTTAAATATCACAACTAATAATATCAAGAAAAAATGTATTTACTTGGCCAACTGAAATCGTGATTTTAAATTATATTAATTGTATTAATTTTTTTTTTCACGTAATTCATAAAAGGTTTGAAACTCTTACTAACACGGTAACACTAATAAAATAATAAAAAAAACCAGTTATAACTGTACTTTCTCAACTTTTTTTAAATTTTAGAGAGCCTTTCATATAGTATTTTTTTAATAATAAAATTTGTGAAGTATTTATTGAACATTAAAATAACGAATTTTAGTTTTGAATACGAAAAAATTACTTAGTAACAGCCACGGTAATGACAAAATCAGTCTTTATGCTGCAATTTTTGCTAATAACCGTAAATATTTACATATTTTTTTTATTTGTCCTAAATGGTAATAATTCATATAAAGTATTTTCAAGATTGAAATTTTTAATATTTATACAGTTTGCCCAAAAAAGTGTGGTAACATCGAATCGGCCAGTTTCCGTGGAACTACCCATATATAAGTTAGTTATTCATTCAGTTTATTAAAAAACGAATACAAATATATAAAAGTAATTAAAAAAAAAATTAGAATATTCTAATTTCAAGCTTAAATATAAGTATCTGTATTGTATAGAATCCTTTTATTTTTATTAACGATATTTTTTAACACAATTTTTTTATGATATTTTCATTATTTTTATTTTCATTTCCATGTTCCATTTTAATAATTCCTTTTATATATTATATAATATGTACTTATTATTAACGTATATGTATTTATAATTAATAAATTAAAAAAAAAAAAAAAAAACATAAACATAAAATCTTACATAAAAAAAATGTTGTGGTTTTTGGTTTTTCATTTATTCAGTTTGTACATAATTCTGACCAAGTGAAATTATTTGTTAAAAAATAGTGTAAACGAAAAGTATAAATGTAGGAAATGTTTTGCACGCAGCAGTCTATTCGCTTAGTTTTTAGTTTATAAATGCGGCGAATTGAAATCTTAATCCATAGGTTTAAAGAACAAAACCTTTATTGTGTATAATTTTGGTTAATAATTGTACGAATACGAGAATATAATATTTTTTAAGTCATTATTGATAAGTAAGTAAATAAAATTATAATTTTTTACGAGAAAAAAATTAAGTTCAATTCTTGAAGGCTGTGTTACTTATATTTTTTACGCATTTTTCTTTTGCACGCAATAAAGCTTTAATGTTACTCTCTTTTTTTTTTTTGTTTATTATGCCTCAATAAAAATTAAACATAAATTAATTCTGGGTCAAGTATTCTGAAAATTTCCGAAACAATTAAATATTTCAAAATAACTTTTTAGTGGTTTGAAAATTTCATCTTAAAAAAAAAAAAATTAAAATGTGAACCTTTGGTATTAATTTATATTTTTTATGAATTTTATGAACCGCTAAAATTTTATTATATGGTTATAAAATAAACATAAAATCAAAAAATACTTAAAATTCGTAATAATTTTATTGAATAAAATTTTTTCTTCTTGGTAATTTTTTTTTATTAAAGTTTATTAAAAAAAAGGAAAATTAACTGAAAATTTTTGCTTTTTAAAAGTTTTTCCATTTATTGGTTGTATAAATTGAATGAATAAACCACGTTTTTTTTATCAATTAAGATTATTAATAATACCACGAATAAAGGCCGTGAAAGAGCTTTTTAGAACTTTATAATATTCATAGTACCATGATATAATTAAAGCTTTGATGCGATTAAGTATGTTGCCTTGTGCAATATGGGTTTAAAAATGCCATTTAGGCTTCTATTTACAAGTTTTATAAGACTTTCGCGAGTAGTTAACCATTTTAACTCGCAACGCTAAAGTTGTTCTATCTATAACATCTAATATAGAAACGATGAAGTAGTGCTTTTTAATATTGCCGTGTTTTGCAAATCAAAAAAAAATATTCATTCATAAACCTTCCGGAAAATTGTGAATAATTATAATTCTAAATAGTAAATTTCAATTATCACATCGTTGACATAATAACTTCTTAAATAACCGTAGCATATTTTATAATTGAAATTTTAAAATTTTTCACACATAAAAAATAAGATTCAATGAAACTAATATCATAATTAAAAATTACATGATGTTGAGTGATTGTTATTATATAGATAATTGAAAAAAAAAACATATTTTTATTAAAAGAATATTAGCATTGTAATAAATTTATGAATGTTTTTTCACGGTGCTAACATGTTGCTAGCTAGTTTGCTGTCAAATAAAATCTAAATGGAATATACCAAAAAGCTCATTTTCAATATTTAAATTTAGAGCATTTTCCGGAATTTTGTTATGTTAATGCATCATCTTCTATCACTCTCTGTCTCTATACTTGTAGGAAATTGCGCAATCCACGATCGAAATCGGCCAGAAGATTATTAGTTATAACCACTTTAGTTCCCTACAGGAATACGGACAGGGGAACAGACAGAAAATAAAAGCATATATCTGTTTTTTAATGGAAAATGGTTTAAAAACTGCAATAATTTCTTCCAGTTCCAGTTCCAGCTAAAGTTGAATAAAGAGTGTTTTCGAACATACAACATAATTAAGTTACTTAAATAAAATTCATTAAGAATTATTGATTTTTTTTTTATTAAAATAATTTGATAAAATATTCCTCTATCTGTACAGAGAGATATAAAATTGATATAAAATTTAGAAGAATAAAATAATGATACAATAATAATGATTACTGAACAATCAAATTTTTTTTCCTTAATATATTTATTTCATTTTATTTAAATTTAATAAGTATAGTTTAATTCAATTTCGTTTCTAGGTTCATATTACTTATGTTAAAGTATTGTAATACTATTATAAATGTTAAGTATATGTTATACAAGTTGCAAAATATTATTAGTTTATATTTTATTTAAACCACTTGGGTTTGAATAAACCTTAATTTTTATAAAAATTGAAAGTTGGAAGTATAGTAATTCAAGAAGTGTAGTAAGCTGATGTAGAATATGCATTTTTATTCATTGTAATTAAAATATTGAAAAATAGAGCAGCTATTAAGGTTACTAAGGCTCGATTAATGCATTCGATTCAAATAGTTCGATTAGTGATTACTGAACAATCAAATTTTTTTTTCCTTAATATATTTATTTCATTTTATTTAAATTTAATAAGTAAAGTTTAATTCAATTTCGTTTCTAGGTTCTTATTACTTATGTTAAAGTATTGTAATACTATTATAAATGTTAATTATATGTTATACAAGTTGCAAAATATTATTAGTTTATATTTTATTTAAACCACTTGGGTTTGAATAAACCATAATTTTTATAAAAATTGGAAGTTGGAAGTATAGTAATTCAAGAAGTGTAGTAAGCTGATGTAGAATAAGTTTAATTAATGAATGTTAAAATGTAGTTTGTAAAGTAATTTTCTACTTTTTTATTTATATATCGAACTTCGAAAAGTAAAAGTTTAATTTGATGTTGTTCAGAAACGATCTTCTTTGGAATGAGTGTAGAAAATATATAGAACAAAAAAAAGTTTCTTAACCCACATTCACATAATGCCAATCAAATTTTAACATTTTGTTCCAATTGTAAATATGATAATTTCAGTTGAACAAAATTAATGTTTAAGTTAGAATGCTGCCTAAAAAAAATTAAAAATGCAACGGAAGGAAAAAAATTAAAAAAGCATTATATATTATACAGAAACTTCAACAAATCATCAAAAAGCGCGAATAAATTCACATAAAAAAACTCCCTCATAAATAACCCTCTTGTAAACTTTTCATTATTTTCTTCTGGAAACTTTTTTATGTTTATGAATAGTAAAACATATATATGTATATATGTTTATGTTATTCATATTTTATAATTTTTTAACCGATAAAGTGATAATCTTGTAGGTAGTTCACAAAATTACTTCATAATTATTCTCAATGTTTTATTTTATGGCCCTACACAAAGTCATTTCCATTTACGTTTTTATTAAATTTATATTTTATTATCATTTAATTACATCATATTCAATGTTAATGTTACTTTTGAAAAAAAAAAAAAAAAAAAGATGTAACAAAAATATGTAATTATTTTATAAATGTAATAAATACAATATATATTTGCTTCTGTAGTATTATTTATATGTATATTAAAAATTTAAATCTTGAAAAATTAACGATAATAATTAATAAAATTTAGTATCGTTTGTTTATATTTTTGTTTCTTCTCAGTTCGTTTTTAATATATAAAGTTTGTAAAGGTATTTGTAATGTTACACATGAATAATAACAATATAAATTTGTATATAATATTATTCATGTGTAACTGAATAAAAGTTCAATTTGACTTTTAATATCCGTTTTTATATAATCAATCCTAAGGCAATTTTCATAAGATCAATAGCAATGTTTTTTTTAGGATGTAATTGATTTAGACATTTTTATAATTGGATTGGATTATGTATTTCAAATTCTCAAATGAGCTAAAGAAAATAAATTTTCTTGTTTAATATTTTCATTTAATTGGAATTACATTAAAAAGTATTATTTTACTTTACATGCTTGTAAAATTTCCAAAAAATAAAAAACAAATTTTTTAAGGGTGTACTAAAGAAAATTTTGTTAAATATTCCTATAAATTAATTTAAAACCAGTCTAGTAAAAAGCTATTTTAATATTATTTGTGTGTATTTTATCCTTTTGAATATAATTTTCTGGAGAATTATACATAAATGTACTGTGCTTGATTGGTTAGCGTTAGATGATAGTTTTTTGGTTAATTGTTCATCGCGTTTGAAATTTTATTTCAAATATTGTAATATACACGAGGAAAGTTTCATATTGAATTTGAGATCCGGAATAATAGAAAATGAATAATGTACATCTACAAATCATAAATCTTTTCTGGGCCAAAAGAAGAAAATTCAAAAAATGTACAATTCCCATTAATATAGTTTTCAATAGTGAGTTAAAATGAATGTTATTTTATTTTTATACATTTACTTGTCATTTTCTAAGTACAATGGATAACTTCCAGTTATTACTCTAAGTTTACTTTAAGAAAAAGTGTATTGAAATTAAACTCGTACTTAAAAAAAATATTTCTGTTACAGGGAAATTCAAGCAGCAAGTGGTGAGTGGATAAATCAGTATGCCAGAGGACCACGGAGGAATTCCACATCTAAAGAATATTTATCAGCATCAGATATTTTACAAAAAAGTATTAGACGTTCTTGGACGATATCAAGTAAGAAATAACATTTAATCTAAATACAATTTATGTAATTGTAAATTGTAAATGCAAACTTACATTATATTTCCTGTAGGATTATTTTATATTTCCGGTATTCTTTTTTATTGCTTATCTGTGGTTATTTAGTAAGGATGAGGATATAAAACAATTAAAAAAAAAAACAGAAATACTTCAATCGATTTTTGGAGTTAAAAAAAAGATAGGAACACAATACATACTTTATTTTACCAATCTTTTTTTTTCAACTTTTTATTACTATAATATCAAATTTACTTTTAATTTTTTTCAATATTTAAAATGTCTATAAATATGATCCACAAATTTATTATTGTTTATAAAATAATTGCTAATTTTAATCAAATTATTTTATCTAGATGCTGAGGACGAACGTAACCCTAATATAAGAAGTTATAAAATCGGTGCTCAAATAGAATATCATCCAAATAAAGTTCACTCAACTGGCAGTCATCCCATTCTTACACGATCACATTATCCACAATATATAGTTCAAACTACACCACCTCAGTACAGTTCACAGCAAAACATGGATTATAATGACCAAAGAGATTATCACTCTGGCGGGCTTTTGGCTGGAAGTGGCCCAGGACGTCGAGTTCTTCGCCAATCAACCTTACCTACTTCGACTAGTCAAAACACAGATGGAAGTGGATATTATCAACAAACGAATTTAACTGCGCCAACGTCACCAAAACGTCAATTAAGTCCTCAATACAGTATAGCTTATAGTTCCGATGACGTAGTTCAAATAGGCGTAAATACTGAATGTGATATTCAAGGCAGTACAAATAGTCTCGGTATAATTGGGAAACAGCCTCACACACGTTTTCAAGTAAGAAGACAATCTACATTACCTTGTCGTCCAACTGAGCCTTCATATCCACAAATTTATACATCTACGTCACCTAATCGTCCTTACAGCCGTTCTCCCGATCGAAGTGGTTATCCGCCATTTGTGAGGCAGTCGACTTTTCCATCAAATATAGATGCGCCCACAACTGGTAGTGTAGGTAATGTAATGGAACCCCAAACAACACCTTACATACATAGGCCAAAACTTTTGCCGACATCACCGAATCGTTTATCTACAAATTATATACCACCACATTCCGAAGAAAATTTGCTTAATGTAAACAATGAGTATAATATGGGGAAACGAATGATAAGACAAGCAACATTACCAAATCCAGAGCAACATTTAAAACTATTGCCAACTTCGCCACCTAAACGTGGAGCATCACCACAGTATATGAAACGATCTCCAGAATTTGTGAGACAAAATACATTACCTAATCCAGAAAGTGTAAATTCGTTACAAGTACCCCAAGCTAATGGTAAATTTTTACCTATATCTCCAAGGCATAAACAGAATTTTTTATTTCCAAATGCTCCACCAAATCCGAGACAATTTTTATCTCAACAAGAAGTACCGATTGGGGACATTGACGAACCAAATGCACAATATTCAAGTAGTCAAAGTGTAAATATAAATCGAGATCATTCTAAAATGATGAAAGTGAGGAGTCACAGTAATGAAGAATACACAGTTACCAGGCCTTATCCAACAGAGGGACGAAGACTGTTGCCTGAAATACCAAAGTCACCAAGGTAAACCAGTTTATTTACTTCCAATACCCCAATTGCACTCCTTCAAGAAATGTTGAATGTTGCTTAATTTATAATTTTTTTAATTTTAATCAAAAACATCAATATTATTATTTTATTTTTCATTCCCATATCATTTTACTATAGATCTCATTAGAAGGTACTTAAATCATTCATTTATTTCTGTTTGCATTAAATTTAGAAATCATCATTCGCAAATTTTAGTATCTTCTTGTTACAAGTATGTATTTTGCTATTTTCTATTTTACATGATCTAATACAGCTCTGACTTATTTCGATTTCAACATTTAAGACTTCTGCCTGTGTACGAATACAAATTATAATATATTTTGATATCGCATTTTTATATTTTTGAGTATCTAAAATGATCAACACCAAAAATTAATTTTATAAACGAAATCAGATTATGCGTAGCGTATAAAATATTAATTTTCAACGAAACATAAAAGGGTTGCCACTTCGGTTTCTCAAATGCAATAGATTCATGAAGATTGGGTTAAATTACAGTAAATATAAAATGAACGAATTCCAAATTATTTAAATCGCATATTCCAGTATGTATTTAACCATTTTAATCGTTAAGCCCAGTTAAATTATCAATGTAACTAACCCTGCTACAGACGTTAATGTAAGGAAAAATCAAAATGTAATTTTTACAATTTCATTTTTATTACATTATTGTTATGAAAACATTGAATTTGCTGCAAAAAAAAAGTTTCAAATCGTAAGAAAAGGAAATAAAATGCAGTAAACTTACTGTAATTACAGTAAAATGGTAACTTTGATACATCATGTTTTCAATTAATGAATTTTTAGTGTACTCATTTCAAAAAATAACAAAAAATTTAATAATGTTAGTTAAATGATATCAGGCAGGTATCTCAAGTGAACATATTATTTTAGTTCTAATATAGTATCTGTCATTGGTACAACTTAAGCTTTTCAATGTTGCAACCTATGTAGTCTTATAGAAAAATCTATTATTTAAAAAAAAAAAGTTTTATCAAAATACTAATTTCGATCTTCGAAAAGTAACAACAAATATCACTTTTAATTACTATATGTCTTTTCTATAAGCAAACTAAAACCAAATATGAAAATACTACTTAGACTTATATACTCGGTAAGGCCGTCAAAATAAAAAAACATTATATGTATGTATATATTTTTAGTAGCCCACTACAGGAGTTGATTTAATATACCTATATCATTAATATCAATCCTCCAAGTCCAAACCTACGCAATTGTTTCCTTGACACAGCTGAATGAATGATTAAACGCTATAAAAGTCCTTTTTTTTCAACTAATAAATCAAATTACTTTAAATCTAGTTAACAAACTATTCTAGCTAATTCTCTTGAATTTAAAATGAATAAAGCAAATAATCAGAATATGTATAGTTTGAAATCACTGTAAATAAATTTTCGAAAAACACTCCCAAAAATAATTTAATATACAAAACCTCATACCCTTTTCTTAGTTAACTATCCCAATTATTGTTGATTTTGTGTCTTGGCGTAATTCCAATAATTAATTCAATAATTTGATTCAACGTTTCTTTCTTAATTGCACAAACCCCCCCTCTAATTAGAATAATTCCTTTGAACGTTACAGATCATCGCTCAATCGACTTGTTAGGCAAGAACATGTTAAAGAAGAAATTTTAAATCGAACGAATTCGATAACAGAACAACAACGAACTCCTGGTAGGCGGACATTTGGCGAAGCGAAACAAAATCTACCAGAATATGAAGATCGTTCCCAACAAGAATACTCAGATTATTATAGCGATAATAGTTTTCTAGAAGTTGATGAAGTTCAATATGAAAATAATTGTAGTACCGGCTATAATAGCAGTGAGCCAAAGTTAATTTATAATGACGGATCCCAAGACTTAATTTCACAAAAACAAATACGAAGTTCTGAATGCTTTGTTAATGAATCGGAATTAGATTATCCACTAACTGGCGTGAGTGGACCTACACCACGCCATTATGAATCGATAATGCAGCATAACCGAATGCGACGGCGGAAATCTCGTGAATTACCAGATACAGAAATGATAAGCGCAGCTAACGAAGAAGAAACACATAGAAGGAAACCTGAAACTATGAGATCAATATCAGAGGATTCAGGAGCGAAACCCACATTAAAACCTACAACCAGAAGATCATTATCGCATCCAGAAAAAGATACAACGGTATGTTAAAAAAAATAAGTTTAGCATGTTAGAATAAAATAACAAAATTAATGTAATTTTAGGCTGTGAAGAAACCAGAACCAACAAAAATTCCCAGTCCGAAACCTTTAGTTGAATTCGAAAAAACCAAAAAACAAATAAAATTACCAACGGTGCCCATAAGAAGAAATAGTAAAGATATTGATCATAATGAAGAAACTAATTTGCCACAAAATGGTAATTTTATATATTCAATTTATATTGCATACTTACAGGCTGAAAAAAAATTAATGTTTTGATTTCATATGCAGTACATTTTTTAGAGTTTATCTTTTTATTTTAACATAAATTAAGTACATACATAAATTTTAAGAACAAGCAATTTATTATATATTTTACTTTAATTAGAAATGCTAATAATAAAATTTTATCTGAATGTGCTTGCAAACTTCGAAAATATATAAGAATATTAATGTTACAATTTAGGTTTAAAATAGTATAAAATATAATAATGATTAATTAAATTTATGAACAATATGAATAGTACCTAAATTGGAACAGGCGTTGAGAATTCTCCAAATGAAACTATTATGCATTCCTCAAGCTAATTTTATTTTTTTTTTATACCATATTCTTATCTATTGCTAATTTTTTCTCGAAAAATAAAATGAATGGATAAAATTGAAGCATTTTGGTAGAAAAACGTACCTATTGTCCTTATTTCAATCCACGAATCTTACAACAATTGAAGTGTAAGGCAGTGTACTTAGTTCTTATTATTACAAATTTGTTTATACCACTTAAAACTTAACACAAAAGCTGTAAGCTTGATTATTTTGTGCAATGATGAATAAATAAGAACAAAAAATTTAATTTAATTTTTTTGATAAATCTTCTTATAACACAACATTTCTAATACTTTTTCATCATTCAATAAAAAAATGCTATGACTTTTATAATCTGTAAAATGTATAATTCTTCCTGCTATCTTATAGTTTGAAACTTAAAATAAAATAGTTTTATCAAAAAATTTAAACTGAAGAGGGTACATAGTAAATAAAATAAATGTTTTCTCAATATTTACTTTTACTTTCAAATACATAAAATTCTTAATACAAAATATAATAAATTTTCTAGACCTAATCCAGACATTGAGTAATAACGATGTAAGAACAGGATAACACAATATTTTACTTATGTTTATTTAATTTTATTATATTCAATTAAAATAAACAGAAAAAATAACTAAATATTATTATATCATCCAATTTTATTATTATTTATTTTCTTTTTCTTTTTTTTTTTTTTTTAAATTTACATTAACATTTATATTAATCTCATTCAAGGACATTCTGTAACAAATATACAACAAAGACGTGATTCAGTGGTGTCAAATCACTTAAAGTCTGATGAAAATCAATCATCCGAAAGAAAATCACCCCAAAGAGATGAAAATAAATTAGATAAAAATATAAAAGAAGATGATGACAAAGAAAATTTAAATGAAAATAATAATAATAGAAGTGTAGAAGAAGACAATAAACCAAATGATGGTCAACAGGAAGTAAGTATACAAAAAAAAAAATGTTTTATCATAATACAATTATTTAATAATGTATTTAATTTCTATTTTAATGTAAATTAGAAAATTTTATCATAATAATAATAAGTAGATACACGTAATGTAACTTGGTTTATCATTTAACAAAGAAATTGAGTACTTTGTTTGTTTTGGGTTTTATTGATATTTAAATTTTATTATAAGGACTATTAACTTTATGGTTATACTATAAACATTAATCTCTCACTTATCGCTTATTTTTTAACCTTTTTTCCATCATTTAATACAGGTGGAAAATAATCTCATTTAATACGTTGTATTATGTATAAGAAACTTCTGGTTTTAATAAGATAAAAGTTCTCAAAGGTTGGTAGTAAAATCACATACGAAGCAACAGATCATTTTCTGGCATTTATAATACTAATATAGAAATTTGATCGATATTGTTTATTTAAAAATAGTTTTATTACCTATTTTAAAGTGCGTGGGCAAAAAACAGTTCAGCGTCTCGGACTGCTCAGCAAGCAAAGACAACATAAGTAGCTTCTTGAAAATGTGGACATATCTACTTTTCTTATTTTATGATTTATCATTGAGATCCGTTCTAATTAATAATAAATAAAATTTAAATTCATAACTCTTATTGAATTCATAACTCTTATTGAACTTATTGAATTTCTAGCTAACATCACTAAAATATCATAAGATATTATTCTCATAATGTATACTTTATAATTACAATATATGTATTTTTATATATTTTAGCAACATAAAACAACATTAGGTGAAGCTGAAATTCAAAGTGCTGTAGAGGCAGCAGCTGTGGTCTTTAAAAAAGTTGTCCTGCAACGACGACAAGAAAAAAAAGCGGCTGAAGAAGGTAAGTCATGTATAAAAATAAAATTATTAAATTTTTTATTTTAATGATTAAGTATAATCGATATTATGTTATAAATTTGTGTATAACGTATTTATGTGCTAAAACAATATAAATTAAATATAAATTGTTATTACTGGAATTTGATAACAGTCTAGTTAGTCTAACAATGTAGGTGTTGGGATAAAAATAAATATATTTCAAAAGGTGATATTTATGGTAAAAAAAAAAACAAAATAAAATAAAATAAAAAAAATGTAATTGAAAAAATATCATTTACAGGCTACCTAAATTGCTTTCATGTGCTAAAATAATATAATTTTTTTTTTATACAAGTAAATCCTCCTCTAGAATAGCTTTAATATTTTTTATTTTATTTTGTAATTTAGCTTTAAAAACGTGTTATTTAACCATATTAAATTTCAAAACAATTTTTATAATCACACCACACATTGTAGGCATTTAGTCTAATTTTGGAAATATTTAACATAATGTTCACAATGTATGGTTTAGTTTAGATTCTGAATTTGCCACATTAAATCTGTATATTTGGTAATATAGAAATTTGATTTTCACCTTGGAACTTGAAAATCGTATTGTTCGATTAAATTATTTGCGAGAAAACCTTTTGAGCATTTGGAAAGAGGTTTTTTTTTTTTTTAATTAAATTTATATATTTTTATGTAAAATCGTATATTGTAAATCATGTCTTCAAAAATAAACAAAATAAAATTAGAGGTATGTCGTAATATTTCTGTTATAAATTCATTGTTGTTTTTAGTTTTGTTTACCATTTTTTAACATTGAATTTATACAATGTTTTTCTTATCAATGGGTATAATTTTCATTAATGCATACGATAATATTTAAATATAGTTTTTATCATCAATTTAAATAACCTGAAGGAATTTAATTTTTTTCTTAAACAATTATAATTCAAATGTTTTTCCACAAATTCGCAAAATATTTCAAAAACAATTTTCAATAAAGTACACAAAAATCAGGAGGCAGACAACATACCAAGAGTCTAAAAAATGACACATAAAATTTATATATATATGGTATTTTACATTTTTTTTTTTAAATTTTAATGGATTCTGATCAAAATTAATGTATTGGGTAGATAGATATATGTCGATAAAAAGAGCTTAAAAAAATGTTAAGAAACCAAGGTCTCGGACTAGAATCTGGTAGAAAATTGTTATATTTGTATATGGGACATGACTAAATAGTATTATGACATAAAATGATATTGAAGGAATTTAAAAAATATTTTTAGACCCTGATTGTGATCGTAGTACAGGCATACCTCGATTAACGCTACCTCTTTTAGCGCTGTTTCGCTATAGCGCTCTTTTGATTTTGTGAAAAAAAATTTTTTTTTCAACTTTAAAATATTTTTTAAAACGTTTTATTTTTCAAATTTGATATTTATAATTCTTAGAATCCCTCTTTTTCAAAATTTCAAAAATAATTATGATTCGGGAAATCCTAAATACCAAAAATCATCAAATAATAATTATAATTCCGGGAATCCTAATGTGAAATTATGTATTAATTGTTCATTCGAAATAGTGATACAAATAGTTTTATTGTTTTGTTATACCTATGTATTGAATTCTAATTTAGTTTCTAATTTTTAAAAAAAGTATAAATGAATTAAAAAAAAATTTAAAAAAAAAATACATATTTTTTTTATTTTTGACTTCATAAAGTACCAAAAAAAAAATTGTCAGGAACGTAACCATATATTTTCCTGTAAATAGCACCTCTTTTAACGCTGTTTCTGTTAACGCTCAATTTTCAGCAATTTTCAGGAACGCATCATGAGCGCTAAACGAGGTATGCCTGTATCTTGAAATTTAAGTATCCTAAATTGAAATGCTGAAAACGGTACCCATCAATTCAATTATGACGTACTTTTCTTTATTTTTAAATAACTTCTGCCTTAATTCTGTGACTAAAATCAAGAACTCATATTTTTGAGAACCTAGCTTACCGAAGTAAATTCTTTAAGTTCTTTTTATATAAATTGACATTAGAAGTTAGAACAAAATATTGTGATAAGATTTAACATTTCATTTATAACGTTTTTGCTTTAGGATTTATGATCGTGACTTAGATTAAAGTGGCTGTTCTATTTTGTGTCATTAATCAAAATAAAATGAAGAATATGACACAAAAAATTACAATATAGAGAAAAATTCAGCCTTTAGCCCTAAACCATCAAATTTAGATTTTTTATTTATTTTTTTTTTTTCAAATGAACCTGTCATAATGTACTTTTCATCACTATTTAATGATCAAAAAATATATACAATTTCAGAATTTTAATTTTTTTGTAAACCCAAAGAATTTTTTGCCCTAAATAAAAAATATTTATTTTTTTTTATTGAAAACGTTAAAATACAATTAAAAAAGAAAATACTTGAAAAACCCACGTATCTTTTTAATAAAAACATAAAATCTAACAAAAATTCTCTTATAATAATATGTTTGACAAAAAAAAAACTCAAACTGAAACTTTTAATACACATTAGAAAAGATAATAAAAAAATAAAAAAAATTAAGAACTTTTTTTTTTCACAAGTACCTACATTTACGTATATCTTTGAAACACTTAAATTTATATTACTAGCTGATTTTAAATTAAGTATCTTTATTATGTGTGTAAAAACTTTTCTGTTTGTTTTTTTTTTTTGTTTATCAAGATGAAAACAAAAATAAAAAATAAAAACGAAACAATCCAAAATAATAATAATAATAATAATAATGAAATTATCACCACACCGTTAATAAATTTGCATACCAATATGACAAAACCAACTTTTTTTTTTTTGTTTATTTTTGTTGTAAGCTGCAGTAGCCTTGTAACTTTAATAGAATTCTCAATAGATTTTGCTTTATAAAAATCGAAAAAAAAAATAAATAAATATTTTTCTTTTCTTTCGTTTGCGTTTAAATGGAATTTCATGTTTGGGTGTACAAAATTATTTATTCGGAAAATAAAAGTTTTATTATGTGTATTTGAGCTTTTTGTAAGCCATTCCAAAAAAAAAATTCAATCTTTTTTTTTTTTGCATACATTATTTAATGTGTATAATGTATTTATAAAAAAAATTGCAAGCAAACAATTATTAATTTCTTAAATTTTCAAAATTAAACATAAATAACTAAGTATATGTTTAAAATTATATACCAATTTGTAACAAACAGATATCACATATAGTATGCTTCATCATTTTTTTAACTTACATATTGTAATGTCAATATTCTAAATTGAGCTTCATTATAATATTTATCTATAATAAATAAATCAAAAAAAAATATCTAAAGCTCGGAACAAATATAACTCATATACCCCACTATTGAAACAGGCACGTAAAACAGACATTATAAATTTTTTAAGTTAGATTTAAAAGACATTCCAATTTGAAAAGAAAAAAACTCTATAAATTTGTGTTTTTTTATTGTCAGACACGCGATTTAAAGTATAAAAGAACAGCATGTTTTTAGTGATTTTGAATTTGAAAAATAAGATATTTTAAAGACATTAAAGTTTTTTTTTTGGTAGATTTGTTTTTCATTTCGAATGTTATTTTTGTGTAATTTTATGTTAAATTTTATTAAACTTTTTTTTTTTGTGTTTATATTTTTATTTAATCAAATTGAGTTAAGATATTACTTAAATTTAGATTACTGGAGTCTAGAACTTATTTCAATAATTTAAAAAGCAATTACCTATGAAATATTTTATGTATGAACAGTGTTTTTAGATTTTTTTTTCTATATTTAGGGTTTTCCTATGTTCATAAGCATAACTAATAAAAAACAACTAACAATGTCGATTTGATACTTTCGACTAATTTTCATTCAAATATACATTCAGAAAATTATTCCTAGATTCTTAGTTCTTTTTTAGTAGTGCTTTTTTAATTGAGTAATTAATAATTAACCAAATCTTATAAAACAACTCAGTGCATAACAACTATGTAAACATTGTACGTACACATGTGTGTATATGAACGATTATATCATCTTTTTAATTCTAATCACTGTAAATAATCAATTAATTTTTTATGAAATAAATTAATAAAATATTCTTTGAATATATACGATAAATTTTTGAGGCTTTCCTAACATAGTGATTAATTTTTTTGTATATACATATATATATATCTTTGCCTACTCAATAATTGACACTCTTATCTTAAAATATTTTAGTTTGATAATTTTCATTATGTTTGATCTTAGAGATTATAAAATTATTTTATTAAACTTTAATTACATAACAATTTTCTTGTTATTTTACAAAATGAATAGAATAACTTATGTGATTATGCTTTTGTTAAAATTGTATATAAATGTATAGCATAATGTAAACTATTTTAAGCTAAAAATGGGGTTAATATCAATTATCTTAAAACAATTATTACATTAAATTGATCCAAAAAAACATTATGCTTTTTGTAATTTTATTAATGTAAGAAGAGTGGTTCAACAAAAAGAGTAATCTAAAGCTAATTCTCATTCGGCGCTATTATTTTTTAAATCTAGAAATTGATCAAGTAAAATACAGATTTGTCGATCCAAATTCATAATTCAATAATCGTTGAGTTTTCATAACAGCCTTTTTCATCTATTCTATATTCTTCTTCTATGTAGTACATCAATGAAAATAAAATATCATAATAATAACTCCCTTTTAAAGAACATTAAGATTTTAGTTCATCTATTATCTTTAATCGGTTTGATTCTCAATCTCATATGACCACTTAAAAATATTTCACATACAAAACATTGGTATTACGAGGGGCTAAATAAATTTATATCGTATAACACTGTTAAGTACGAATGTCAAAAATATTTATATTTTTCATGCACTAATTTATAAATCAATAATTGTACTTAAATTTTATGAAAACTTTCAATTTCATTTTCCGACATTTTAAATGGAGTTTTTGTTGTTTGAAACTTATGATTTTAAATTTACAAATTCTTTTATCTTATTTTTTTTTCTTACTTAATTCTTTTGTTGTACTCCTGTGCTGTCAAATATCTTATTACTATAAAATTATTCCAAACCATTTCATTTTCAAAAATATGTGAATTTTTTAGCAAAAATATTTTTTTTTGTTTATGTGCTTTAGAAAACGTGGGTGAAAATAATGTACAAATTTTTTTTTTTGAAACAAAAGTATGAGACAAAAGTGGGGGCTTTAATTATATTTTATTATATTTATATTAGATTCGATCAATCAAAATAGTATCTTTACCATACCACACCAATTTTGTTATTTTCGTATTTCTTAATTTCTTCCTCTAAATGAAGGAAAAAAATTGATTGATTTTGTCATTTCAATCAATATTATTAATACAGAATAATTATCAAATATTTATGCAGATGAATATTATTTTGATTAATGAATAAAAATAAGTAATCGAGCTGAACAAAATAATTAACCGGTTTATGTATATAATTACGATTATCTGTTTCGTTTGTTCAGCTTTTAGTATATTCCTAATTATTTCTACGCATTGAACATCATGCTTAAGAATAGACGTTATTAAAAAATATTTTTTGACAACTTGCATAACAAATAAAATTATACGAAAACAAACTAAAAATTATATCCTTTAAAAATTATCTTTATCATAAATATCATAATTTTTGTTCGGCTAATAGAAAAATTTAATAAATACATCTTTTTATTACTCTGTCTAATAGACAAAGGATGTAATTCATAAGTCGCGTTTGATTTCAGAATCACAAGATCGTATTAACATATATTTTGAATATGCCTTTTAGAACTATCGAGTTTTTCAGTCTTCAAATAAAGTTAATGAACTTGTCATTTCTATAGACTTCCTATAATGTCAGGAGTTTGATTGCACCTTCTACATACTTATTTCATCTTATATATTTCTAGGCAATTTTCTAATGTGATGCAGTATACCAAACAATAGTAAAGTTTTCATAATATACGAAAAAAAAAAACAATTTAATTTATGGAAAAAAGGTTTCAATTGCAATTTTCCATTCAGTCAATTTTTTGTCTTGAAATTGCTTAGTTTAAATAATATTTCCTATCGTTTTATTTAACTTTTGTTTTTGTTTGTTAAATTCAAATGATTATCAAATTTAAATAAAATAAAAATAATTTATAAGATTCACAATTTTAGTTTTTTTATTTATTCACGTATTGGCGGCAAAATTACACTTTTCCGCTCGATGTGAAAAATTGAAAATGTATAAATAATAACACAAGTTTTTCATTTAATTATAACTATGATGGAAAATCATCTACCATAAGTAGATAGCATAAAATTACTACTTTTTTTATATTTATAGAAAAAAAAATCAACATAAAACATTATGAATTGCGTTTTTTTTAATTTAGTTTATTGTGATTCAAAGTTTTTTTTATTTTAATTACTGAATTAACAATATTATAATTATAAAATTTACGTTTGAAATAAAATTTTTTAAAACAAGGCGATTCGTTGCTTATTTCCGACAAATAAAAAATTTAAAAACAATTTTTTTTTAGAGAAATATAATTTAAAACAACAGGTAATTTTCAGTACTACGAATAATTTTAATTAAGCTAGCAATAAAACTGGAATTGCATTATGTTTATTTTATATATTGTACTAATTCACTTGTCACAAAATCACTGCTGTGCTATTGTGGAATTTCACGAGCTTGTAACATAAATTTATTATACAACAGTATTGCAAATGATAGTACTCTTCCACTTATTTCAGATTTTAAATTATTTTTGTTATCTCTTACTTGCTAGAGCAGCTCTATTAATATAATAGTACAAATAGTTTTGATTTTAATTCAACATTTTTAACTATGTATGTACTGCATTTCGATTATTCATTTTGTCATTTGTCTTTAAAAACAAAATCATACAAAATAATACATACTTTCTGTTGTATATATACAATAATAAAAACACAAGAGCTGTCATGGGACACCCGATTGGAACGTAGTTCCTTAGCGTACATATAAGTAATTTTCATTTTCAATCAATTCAAATTTTTATTAGTTTAAAAAAAAAAAATTTAAAATCAACAAGTTATCCATATACGAGCCCTGCATCATAATACCTCAAATCACTTTTTTTTTTCGTTTTGTTCTACTTTTACCCAGTTTTCTCCAGTTTTGTATTTTTTTAATTTAAACAAACCTATTTTTGTGTGACTTAGTGCGACTTCATTTCAATATTGAATTACATAAATTATAAAGTACCGAATAGCGCCCTTATGGGGAAATATTATACTGACAAAATTATACAAGATTTTTATTTACATTGAAATTAGTATGAAAATCTAATTTTATTTGAACTATAAAATATTAATTAGTTAATAATAAAAAATTAATATTTTCTAAATATTTTATTTTATAAATATTTTATAAAATCAAATAAAATTTAAGTTTATCAATTTTCATACAAAGTTCAATAAAAAACACAAGAACCGTCGCGGGACGTCTGATAGATGTGAAACATCGGAATTATTTTGTACAGATAATATTGATAGATAACTGTGATAGAATTTTTGATTTTTATTTTAAAAATTTCATTGGATGTGTTCTATTCTTTCTGTTTTATTTCCATTAATTATTAATGCAAACCAAAGAACACAATATTTATTAAAATAACTAAAAAATATTTAAATAACTAAATTTTTTAATTGCAAGAACGGATTTCTTTAATGTATCATAAGATTATAAGAAAATAAGTTTGGAAAGGCTATTAGTTAGTTTTTTTTGTATGAAAAAATCCAGTTTCTAAGTAAGTTCTTATTTCATAATAAATTCGTACGACGGTGTATGCCCAATCAATCTGTGTGCATTTTAATAAATTTCCATTGTAGCATAATAAAGTCAACCACGGTTTTGCACTAAGTGACAAGACAACAAAAAGCGAAACAAATAGTCCAATTTCAAACTTCCAAATTTGAATGATCAAAAAAATTAAAAAAAAAAGCTTATTTAAAAAATAAAAATTTATTATGTATTTTGCTTAAAAAATTACAATAGTGCTTCACCCTTAAAAAAATTTAAAAATTTCAAATTCTGAATTTCAAATTCCTAATGTATTTTGTTAGTGTAAAATTTCAAATTTTTTTTTGTTGTTGTGAATTTCAAATACACGCCTCAGAGCGTGTATTTGAAATTCACAACAACAAAAAAAAAATTTGAAATTCAAGTTCTGTCATTCTGATTGTCAAATCAAAAAAAAAAAGCATGCCAGATGAAAAAAATTCCGCAACTTTCCTGAGATTTTTCTTGTACAATAATTTTTTGTTCATAATTTTTCTCCGATATAATAAAATCCTCTAAATTTAGGGAAAGAAAATCCTACTCTGGCAGCTTTGTTATTAATATTTGAAATTTATGAAAAAAAGTGAAAAAAAAGTGTTCACCCGAAAACTTTTTTTTGACATTAAATTACACTAACAAAATACATTAGGAATTTGAAATTCAGAATTTGAAATTTTTAAATTTTTTTAAGGGTGAAGCACTAATATGTTTTGCGTTTTATTTAATAAAAACAAATAAATATTTGACATTGAAATAAATAAAATATAGTGAATTTAAATAATTTTTAAAAAATTCAATATTTCAAAATTCAAAAAAAATTATTTTTTTTTACCTTTTTTTTTTATTATATGTTTAGCGACACTAAGTGTTCAAATTTTCAATAAATTTTTCCAAAAGAGCGTCTGATAAGGAACTACGTTCCAAAAACAAAGTCTGCATTATCAATTTTACCTTAAGCAATTTAATTTCTATACATTTTCAATGAAATTAAAATTGAAATTCGTGCTATTGGACTGAAAAACGAAGTATTAAAAAAATAAATTAAAATAAAAAAAAACATTATTTAAAATTATCAGGTTACAGCAAAAGAAAACAATGAATTATAAAATGTGTAATCAGACACCCTTGTATTGTAAAATCTTAATATTGTACTTATGTTACACTATTACAATAATTCTACTCCACTAAACATATAGAATTTTATATTACAAGAATTTCATTACAATGTTGTGTAATAATAAAATAACAACAATTCGATTTTTTTGTATTTAAAAAATATTGATAATAAATAATAGTAAGAAATTTCTTTTAAACTAACTATTACAAAGTATTACTTTATTATACCGACAGTATGTATTTTATAGCAAATATATATTAAAAAATTATTAAAATATTTGATTGCTCATCGTAGGTGAAATGGAAAATGTATGCATTTCTGCAAGAATAAAAGTTGCGATATAAGATTTAAAAACATTTAAAATTTTTTTTTTCTTTTTAAGAATCCTTTTAAGCTTGATAACATAACATATTTCTAATAGATATTCTGTTTCAATGTAGCTTCTACAATAATGTTTTTTTTATAATAAAAAACCATTATTAATTCTAATCTACAGTTTAAAGAATAGCACTTATAATCACTTATAATCTTTGAAACATAATATAATTTTATTTTGTGATTATAACGTTAAATTAATATATATATAATTTGATAGTAATAGGGGAATGATTGTTTGATTTTTTTTTAAATTTCCTCAAAATAATCTTTATAAATATCGATGGCCACCAAAATCGCAACTCAAATACTTCATACTCATACTGCAGTTGTTATTCTTATTCCATCAAAGATATTCTGTTCATGTTTTTAAAGACTATGTCAAAAATAAGAAATGATTTGATAAAGAGTAACTAAAATACTTTAGTTGTATTTTTTTTATTTAGATACATTTTTTTTTCGATAAACTAACTAGGTATAAATAAAACAAATTGTTATATTATAATTTCCAATATACAATACAAACAATAAAAATATATAATGAAATTTATTGTAGTTATTTTTATCTATAGTTAAGATACCTACATAATTACTTCATATACATTTTTTTTTTTAATTTTACTACATAACTACATTACATAAAGATACTTTTTTACAGAATTATATATTATTTAAATATATATGAATAACCAGAAAACTTTTAAAATTTAATTAAAATATTGTTCTTTTGTACATTAAAAATGATATATCAAAAATTTATAAATAGATTATTAATTAACGAGTAAAGAAGCACCTTAAGCAAAAATAACTAGCAAAAATAACTGACAAAAATTCTAAAAATAACTTAAGGAAGCATAGGTGAAAATTTTAATAATTAAAAATATATAAATGTATGTATGTAATTGCTAATTCACTCTAAAGTAAATATAGTATTGTATTGAAATGTTATTTTGATGATTTCGTTTTCCTTAAAAAAAAATTATTTAAAATCCAAAACAGGGTATTTAAGAAAAATTTTTATTTTTATTGGTAAAATTGCAAAACAAATGGTTCTATTGTTAAAAAGTCTTTATTTCATCGTTAAGTTTCTTTTTTAGTTTAATAAAACATTTCTTATTTCATTATTCTTTTAATGAATTGAAAAATAAATACGAGTATAACTAATTAAATGTTATTATTTACCATCTTTCTGAAATGACGTTTTATATTAAATAACATATTGTCAACTAACTTGTAGTGTAAATAATATTAAATAAATTTTTCTTTTTTTTTTAAATTCTGACTTATATCATTATAAGCTCGGAAAAGATTTTGTATTTAAAATATTAGTTTGTATATCCAGTTGCTTTAATCGGATTGATTTGAAGTTTTTCTCTAAAAATAATTCAAATCCAATTAAGAAATTAAATGAAATTACAAACAAAGTAGGTAGTTAGAAAAATTTCTGACGAATATTACAAATTTATTTAAAACAGTAAATTAAGTAAAATTGTTGATTTTGAGTTAATACTTGGTTCCTACATTAATATAGGTACCTACCTACTATTTATTTTGTACCGTATATATTTTGATTTTTATTTATAAAGCTAGCTTAAGAGAAATATTGCACTTTGTTGTTATAAAAATGATGTAAATTTAAAAACTGCTTGGGTTCAAAAAAAAAAATTATTAAATTAATAACACGATATTGAAAATTTTTCATACTAATTTTAATGCTTGACTAATATTACTAAAAACAGAAAAATATTAAATTTCAATATTAAGTAAAGTACAAAAAAAAAAAAAAACTAAAACCTTAGAATATATTCATAGTTTTATTATTCGTATTAATAAAAATTACTAACACAACTAACCATATTGCTATTGGTACTTTGAAGCTTAACACAATAATGCATAAGTATTATGAAAAAACATGATATAATCCATAAACTATCAATACTAATGAAAATAAATTCACTAGGTGACAATAATTATGGAATTAAGGAGTACCAAAAATCATTCCACGATGAATTGACATCAGATCACGAAACAGTAACAAAAATGTATTATCCAGAAACAGATGACTATAAATTAGTTTTCATAAGCTCAGCTGATTCATCCAGTAAGGAAGAAGAGCTTGAGGATAGCAGTTCAACTACTTCTTCAACAAATCACTGCAACAGCATTATTTTAGATGATTGCGATTGGGATTATTTTGAGCCAGGTGCTGCTCCTGCATCTGGATCCTCATTGACTAAACAAATTTTGAGTTCACCATTTGATTCTCCAGTTATTCGAAGGCGGAAAATTTCTAATAATCAATTGCAGTCTCCATTCGAGTCTCCATTATTTTGCAGGCGAGGCTTATCTGAATCGTCTAGCTCTTCAACATTTCGGAATAGAATGCGTGAAAGTGACGGCACAGATGAGGAAATGCTAATGCAAGCTGAAAGCTCGTCACCAACAAGTTCTGATGGATTTTTGGCTAGCAATCATGAAACTGTTATACGAAATCGAATTAAAACAAAATTTATTCGGCAATATAGTGGTCACTCATCGTCGTCATCGTCATCTACAGCAAAACAATCAATAAACAAACAGATATCATGTAAAGAAGCCGCAAAAACAAACAATATTATGTGTTCATGTGGTGGAACAAACAAAAATATTAATAATAATATTCAACCACATTTTGTTCCCATACCAGTTCCGGTTCCAATTCCTGTACCAATAAGTGCATTTCAAAATTGGAATCCAACAGATCTTATGATTTCACCAAAATCAAATTCAATTGAAGATAATAACAATAAAAATCCGGAAGAAATGTGTGCTGCAATACAACAATTGTGGAATAATGCAGCACCTGGTTTACAGCAAATACAAGAACAAGCTATCAAATCATTACCTGTACAGGTACAAAGGCAGCTACAACACCATATGCAAAACCAACAACAACAACAACAGCAAATACAGCAGCAACAAAACAAGAAAGCAATATCAACAACTACCGCCGACACAACCACCATAAATAATAAATCTACAATGTTTTGCAAACATAAAATAAATAGCAATAAAGATATAATAAAAGGTAATAGCAGCAATATACCGGTTAATAAAACTACAAATATGTTACCACAACAACAGAAAAATTTATTTTCAGTATATTCCTATCCGTCGGGCAAGATAACTGATTTGTCAATAACTTCGTCGTCGGTTTTACGGTTTGATGATCATCAAGACACTTCTTCTTCTGGCTATGGCACAGAAACAACTATAATAAAGTCAGATAATAATAAAAATAATATTAATATTAATAATAATAATAATGAAATTTTATTTTCTGGTCTTGCAAAAAATGATTTTATAGGTAAAAAATGTATTTCAGCCTATGTAAGTACTAGTAAATTAAATGAACCCCAATCATTGCTACCGTCTTCGAATCTGCCGTTAAATAAAGAATCGCGTCACAATTTATCGGATACAAATAATCTATCGCATAATGTTGATAACAAATCAATAATTATTGATTATAAAAATTTTAATTTAATAAAAGACAAAAAAGAAAATATAAAAATTTCAAATAATAATCACAATAATAAAAAATGTTCTTTTAATGAAAATACAACACAAATTGAATTTGTGAACAAAATAACCATTAAGACAGATGACCATCAAAAGCAACATGAAAACATAAAACCAGAAATAAATAATAAAAAAAATTTAAATGTTAAGAAAAAAGAACAGAGAAAATTAAATAACGAAAATAACGAAATAAAAAGTTTAGAAAATTCTATTTTACCATCAACAACAACAACAACGACTAATAATAGAAACGAGGACGTTGACATTAATTTAAGTGTTAGTGCAAATAATAATAACAATAATAATCGAAAAACAAATGCACTTAATTTAATTATAAATAAAACCAATAATAAAATGATATCAGTTGGGAAAATAAAATCGACTGCAGCTGAACAAACAGCTGGCGGTTATTTAGTTTCGGAAAGTATGTTTTCGTCATCATCAAATTCTGAATCGTCTGATGATGAAGCAATTCATACTGATGCCGATACGCCCGGAACAAGTAAGAATAAAGCTACAGTTCAAAGAAGTTACGATATTTCTAGTGCTGCTCAAATTAGTGATTTATTAGTGGTCGAGGGTGGATGCTCTACTGATACATCAGATAAAGATATTGCTAGTACGTCATCAGAAGATGATTCTATTGACAGTGATGATACCGGGACTTGTGCCGATTTCAAGCCCAAAAGTTTTTCTAAAGTTTTTGTTGTTAATCGAAATCAATCTTCGTCCTCAGATTCACAATCTTCAGATGCCAATTTAGAAGATTCTTCCGACAATGATACCGATATTGAACGAACAGATTGCGGAATTGTTTTAAATTATTTGAAAAATTTATCAGAGTCGAATGAAAATGAAATAGAAGCTGAAAGTGATAGTTTGTCCAGCTCATCTAGCGATGAAGTTGAGTTGATACCAGCTTTAGAACATGAAAACGAGCCAAAACGACAGTCACCTGTCAATGTTACAATAAAAACATTGGCTAGTGATGAAGATGAAGATGGTGGAGTTGTATTAAGCTCAATTATAAAACATTCCTTTGATACAAATAGTAGCAACAACGAATTAGAATCCAAAAACTTGAACGAAAGCTATTTTAAAACAGACGACGAAAGAAATTTCAATGAAGGTAAAGATAATGGTAGAAACCTTTTCAGTAACGACAACGAAAATTATCATAACTTAATGAAAAATAAAAAAGAAATTACGAACAACGAAAATGAAATTTGTACAAATTTTGAACTGAACAACGTAATAAATGTAGATAAAAATTCTGCGATACAAAATAGCCAATATGAATGTCATAATGATGTAAATGACATTGATAAAAATTCAATTAGCAACGAAATTAACAACGATTTTTTTGAAAATAATAGCAATAATAATTTAGAAAAATTAAATGAATTAAGTGAGAAAAGTGTTGACCGTGAAAATTTTAAGAAATCAGATAAAGAAAATTGTAAAAACAACAATATCATACCATTCGAAGCAAATCAGTTAAAACAAGAAAGTTATAATGAGATAAAAATTGATGGTGTGGAAAAAACTACTAATAAGACTGGAACTTTACAATTGAATAAATTCGATGATATTGAGAAGCAATTTCCACTAATGCAGCAGCAACAACAACAACAATATCAGCAGCAACAAATTGATTCAAAAGAGAAATTAAAAGATTTTAACAGTGAAATAGAGCATCAAAATAAATTAACAGCTTTCAACGATGTTAATGAATTAAATTCAATTACTAATGATGTAGATAAATTATTAAATGAGAATTTACCAAATCCACGTACTGACTTTTTGGTTGAAAAATTGAAAAAAGATTGCCGAGAAATTAATCAAGATCATTTATGGCCTCATCAATATAATAATCAGGAAGAAAGTGATGACAGTAGTAATGCATCAACATCATCTGCTGGTTCTAATTTATTGAAAAGTACTTTAAAACGATACGGAAATATAATTATAAACTCAAGTGAAGATGAAAATGAGAAAAACATTACCAAACCGGATTTAAATAAATTGGGAAATGAAATGAAGTTTAATGAAAAACAACAACAAACGCAACGGAATATCAAAAAACTTGATAAACAACTTGAAGACACAATGCAAGGGAAAGTGATTGGAAAATTGCCATCAGATCAAAATGAAAAAGTTTATTTGGATGCAAAAGAATTAAATGAAAATAAAATAAATAAGAAATCATTATTTAAAGAACATATTGAAAATGAAAATATTGCAAAAAATCTACATCAAACAGGTTTGTCTGGTAAACAACAACCACCACCACATAATATAGAAAACACAAAAAAAATTACATTTACAGATACTATAAAATTGTTTACTGACGATAGTAAGGAAACATATACTTGCGATAGTGATATTATTACCACCACTAAAAACATTAATAAAACAAATATACCTGGTTTAGAGTTAATGAATAATAATTTTTCTAAATTTAAAATATCTTATGATGATAGTAAAAATTCTGTTACCACAATAAACCGCGAAATTTTTACTAAAAAAGAACAACAATCTGGTTGTAATAATAATAATGATTTACATAATAAACTGAAAATTACTCATGCTGAAAAGAAACTTACAACACCAGAAAAACAACAAAAGAATGATCTAAAAGAAAATTTATGCTCTACTGATATTAATGACGATGATCTTAATATTAGTAATAGTTGTATAAGTATTAAAAACAACAATAATAATAGTAATAATAACAATAAGTATGGTAGTCATAGTAATAAACAACTGAATGTAAAAACAAATTTATCTACCGTATTAAATGATGATAATAAAATTATAATAAAAAAATCAAATATTAAACCAGAAGATATTGTTATTAAACCTACAACAACAACAGCAGCAGCAACAACATTAACAGCACGCACATTTAGTGCAATCGACCAACAAAGTAAACATTATGATAATCAACAAAATAAAAAAGGTAAAATTTCATTAAAAAATTTACTCACAGACACACCTGAATTTAGTAATAATAATAATAATAATAACGATAATAAATTAACAACCAGCAGTAGCTTACCTGATGAATTAAATGAATTAGCAAAAAATTTAAAGGTAGATGAACGTAAAATACCATATGATAAACACCATCAACAGCAATACAAACAAGAAAAATTCAACACAAATACATTCAAAATGTTCGAATTTAATTTAGACAAATTAAATTCAGTAAGTAATGTACATTCAAACAGTACGGATCTAAATTCAATCGAAATAAAAAATTTACGGTCAGGTGGCAAATTAAATTTAAAGCCAACAACGAATGAATTAAGCAATAATAATTATAATAATAGCAAAACTAGTTTATCATCTAAATATCGTAGTTTAATTATGATTACAAGTCAAGAAAAATTATCTGGTGATAAAAATTCTGATATTAATGTATCTATAAATAATAATAATTTAGCACATACACGTGTGACATTAGATAAAGTTGATAAAAACATAATGAAAACAACTAATACACCCCTATTAATCGATTCTAATGAAAATTTAGAAAATATAAATGATATAACAGTGACGACATCATCAAAATTTGATAAAAATTTAAAATTATTTAAAGAAATAACAAAAAATTATAGTTTAAGTGGAAATAAAAAAGAATTTTCAGTATTAAATTCTCAAAAAAGAAATTCAAGTGAAATTTTTAGTAGTGATGTTGTTGATAATAGAAATAAAAAACAACAACAGCAGCAACAAAGTGAAAGTAGTTCTCAATTAATATTTTTAAATCAAAATAATCGAATTTTAAATAAAAAAAATGAAAATAGTAATTGTATAGTATTAGAAAATTTAAATTCCGATGAAAAAAGTAATAATAATAGTAAAAGTGAAGATATAGAAAATTTAAGTGAATTGAGTGATAGTAAAAATGATGACATCACTGTTATATCAAGTGCTGCTATTTTAGAAGATGGTTTAGCTGATGATGATTCTTGGGTTGAAGAAATAAGCGATGATGAATTTACAGGAGCTGGTGCAACAACTACAGATTCAGATGCTGAAATTGAAGATATGTTATGCACAATTAGTGACCGTGAAGAAGAATTACGAGGTTATAACCGTTCTGCGATTGATTTTACATTACATACAATTGTCGAAGAAAGTTGCGAGGAATGGAGCGAAAATGAACCGAGTTCAATGGGGTTAAAACAAAAACAAAGGGTATCAGCATCAGAATTAGAAAAATATTTTTTCTTTGGTCTGGCAGATGGCAAAATGATGAGTTCAATAGATACTAAAGAAGACAGCACCTCAGAAGTAAGTAGTGTTTGTTCAGAGGAAGGTATGGATTCACTTAACAGTGGAATACCTGATGATAACGAATTAAATGCTGAGCTTGCTTCCTCTCGGCTGGAAAAATATTTTCTTTCAGGTTTTATGGGATTTACTTCTGAAAGAAATGAATCTGATGAAAGTGGTAGTGTGGGCAGTGACAGTGAGGGACATCCAAGTCCAAGTCAGAGACGAAAGCGTTTAGTAAGAGCTCGTGGAACGCCCAGATCGCACAATTCGTCTTTAGATAACTTATTAACCAAAGATGATTGTGAATTAAATAACATCAATTTGAATGCAACAGAAAATTCAAATGACGCAAATGATTCATCTGAATCGGAAGCATTTGATGATACTGTAATTGAAAAATCCGACCACGACACAATTAAAAGAAAAAAACAAACAAGAAAGCGTAATGATTCATTTGATGAAAAGAAAGCACAAGAAAATAATGAAGAATCAGATAAAAATGCTGAATGTAAAACCCCACAACCTGAATTTTTATTGCTTCCATCTTATAATAGTAATTTAGTGCAATCAAAAAGTCAACACAGTCGTGATAGCGGTTTCATTGGTAGCAATGATGATTTACTTAAAAGTGATGATGCAATGTCACGAAAATCACCAGATACTTTAAAAATAGAATTAGAAAAAATAAAAGAAGACTTACAAGAAACTAAAGAGACTGATTATCAGCATCCATCAACTTCAAAAAAGCCACCACTGCCCCCAGCACATTCTATGTTAACACGTAAAGATAGTTTCAATAACTGGAGTTCTGATGAAGAGACAAATTTAATGATGTCTAAAATGCGTCAATTTTTCAAAACTTTGGTAGCAGCAAGTGCTAATGCTCAAAATTATGCAAACAGCTCGAAGAGTTCAACTCCTATTGTAAGTGGTACTAGCACACCGAAACAAATCACTCCCATACCAAAACCCCGCCACAAAAACAAACCTGCTCAATTAGCTTACTTTGAAAGTGAACTAACACGTTTAATGAAAACAGTTCCTGGTATCAATGATGATCAAGTTCGGGAAATTGTAGAATACTTAAGCAGTGAAGATACTTGGTCAGATTCCTATGATTCATCAGATTATACTAGTTCCGATCTTGAAGGAGCGGGTAGTCGAGACAAAAATTCTGCCTTAAAAGAACAAATTTCAGCTAGTTGCCAGCAAATTATAAATAAATTTGATTCAACTGTAAATGACGAAGAAGGTGATCGAGGCGATGGTGGCCTAATTGAAGGATCTCTTAATCCTGAAACGGCATTAGTTTACCAAAAATTGGTGGCATCATTTTCAAAAATTGCAATAGGGGGTGAAAAGATTGAAGAAAAAGATCCAAAATTAAATTGCAGTGTGCAAACATTAGATTCTGGCAGTAGGTCTCCACAATTACTTGCAAAAGTAATGCAGCACATTGGTACAAGACTTGTAGCCTTAATGCACGAAGTTAGTAGTGGTGACTCACATGCTAGTAATTCACCAGTTCCTCCTCAACGTTATCACAAGAAAATTCATCAGAAAATTTCTGCAACAACAACTGAAGATGATGACAGTACATCTGATTGCAATTTAGAGAAAACTGACAAGTTCAAAATTATTTCAAACCCAATGAATTTACCTCGAAGTAAATCTCATGATCTACTTTTGGATCCAAGACCGCAGCATCATCAATCCAGCAGCGGTGTAAGTGATATTGCTGGCGAAGAGAATGTTGCCAGCGATTACGAAAGATTTTCATGGCGTGGTAGCTTTGAATCAGCATTACTGGCTAATGGTGATTCCAGAACTAAATTAACAACATTATTAGATAATTCTTCATCTGCTTCCGCTTTGCAAGCAAAACGTCGTTCAGCAGGTGATTTATTATTCAATCAACATAATTTGAGTCGCGAACAATTGGATCGTGTTCGAAGTTGCGGTAGTATTGGCGGTACTTCGAATTCAATAAACGAATGCGATGATTTAGTTGAGACCTCAAAAATATGGGGTTCGACTAGTAGTCAAGACGCACCGGTCGGTAGTAACGGTAATAAATCGCAAAGTTCGCATAGTTTACATCATTCGCGACGTAGATCGAGTGTTCCGGATTCAATTTGTGAAACCGGAACTTCTGACGAAGATGATACAAATTATCCAACGCGATCAACATTACCACGTAGCCTACAAAATATTCAAGCATCAAATACAAATTCACTGCCCCGTTTGCCAACATCGCAAACGACACCAATTATTTCCACACCCATTATACAAAAAGCACACAGTGTATTTTTACCTAATTGTGTGAAAAGCGCGCGCTACAGACCACCTGGTATATTAAATTCAAACAGTAATAACAATAATAGTCTAACCAATAATCGTACCAATTCAATGCCCAAAAAAGCATTTTCAACATCAGGATTACAACAATTACTATTGGTAAAACGTGATGCCAGAAGGAGAATAAATTTATTAGCAAATGGTAAGAAAATATACTTTTATTATTTTTATTTTTATTTTATTTTATTATCATTGTTATTTAAATTTTTATCGTTTTTCTGGGCTTAAATTTTTATTTAACTTTTTTTTTATGAAAATGGAAAAGTTTCTTTTTAAAGCTCAATTTATCCTTTAGGTTTATGAAAAAATAATAAGCATCAAAAATGAAAATTCTTTATGTTGATATTTTTGATTTTAAAAAGTTAAAAACTTTTACAATCATTATGAGAAATCTTATATTATTGTTGGTTGTTATTATTATTATTATTATTATTATTTTGTGTTGCGGTTGACATTTTGGGATTTTCTTTAGATTATAAATTTGGATTGATTTAAAGTATTTCAAGAGTATATTTTCAATGTCATAAATATCAATATTTTCTATAATATTGGATTAATTATTTAATCGTGAAATTGAAAAATTAAAATTATTATATGGAATTTTCACCTGACGTTAATAGTCTAAATGTATATTCAAATTATTTCAACATTAACATTCAAAATTAATCTTACCAAAAAAAATTATCTTAACTAATTTTAACAATGTAGTTCTTATTTGCCATGCATTATATAGAAACATTTACAAATTCATGCATTTTTGTGTACTAAAAAAATATGTATAGGAATAAAATAAATTATAATTTGGCTATTGGACGTGCCACTATTTTTTTAACCGATAATATGCAATATTTAATTTCTACATCCTGTGTGTGTATAAGCAACATTTTTTCTTTTTTATTACCTTATTGTAATGAATTGATTTTGATAAAAAACATTATAAATATATATTTTGTAAATAAATTATTAAGTATAAAATAAATTTCCCAGTTTCGAAACTGAAATTTTTTTATTAGTGCAGTCGGATTTGATGAACCTGAACGAAAAACATTAAAAAAAATAATTAATAAATTATAATATAATGATTGGAATAATTTTTAAAAATTAATATAATGTATGTAAAATTAAACATTAATAAGTTAATAACCAAATACGATTATTATTTTATTTTCAATGAATAATTTTCAGTATTAAAATGTTTTGTCTTATCATGTTTAAGTTTTTTTTTTTTTTTTCGTATAAAAAGCCTCAATGTAATAATATAATTAATCAAATTAAATAATTTTTGCGAGATAATTATTGCTAGTTCAATAAAAATCAAAACCGAACTCATTTTTAATAATAATTAATATTGTAATTTGTAGACCAAAAAAAAAATAAAAAACGAAATTATAAAAAGGTTTGAGATTTTATGTAGGTATAATAAAGATGTTTCAAATTTTATAATTTATATGAAAAGTGGCAATAATCGCAAAGAAAAAGCTTGCTTTCACATTATTATATAAAATGTAATTATTTAAACCCAACAGAAAAAAAAAACTATTAAATATATCCCTACTTTTAGCAGCATATAGATAAAGTTAAAACTTATGAACCTAAAGGTTTATTGAATATCTATGACAAAAGGTCAACATTTCAATTTTATGAATCCAGGTATATATTATATAGGAAATTATGAAGTTGTTATTTAGGTGCTAATTAAAAATATGTATGTAGGTCCATAAATAAAATAATAAATTTAAATTAATTTCACAAGTATATTTATCTTATGAATGTATAAAATGTACTTTGTATACTGTGTTTTATAGGTATACATTATACAAAGGTAAGGTGTATAAAAATTAACAATAACAATATTATATCGTTGAAAGTTATTTCTTCACATACTTACTAAAAAGAATTTATATTTTTTTTTTTGACGCATAAAACTTTTATTCACATGAACATTTTTATTTTTTTTTTTCTGAAGATTTTTATACATATCTAATATTCTTCATTACTCTAATAATACTTGAAAAAAAAGACTATGCGGATTGGATATAAACAATAATGTGTGTAGGTTGATAATTTTTTGTTTACAAAATAAAATAAAATCGTGAAAAAGAAGTTTTTTAGGTAAATTGTTTTGTTTTTTTTTTTTGCCATCATCAATAATATTGAAAAGATTTATTTATATCTATACCTAAGTATTTAGATTTATGTTGGTTTCGAAAATGTAACATTTTTTTCTACATTTGCATCATCTTTTTTTTTTTATTTGCTTTTATTTATGCCTACATGTTCGTAATTTAAACCATTTTCATTGTTTAGCTTTATCTACATAACTAAATATAATATTTTGTTATACGAAATTCTTTTTTTTCCGTTTTTGGTTTAAAGTTTTATTCTTATTTTTTTTTTGTAAGAACAAAAAAAATTATCTTTTAAAATCTTGTTTTTATATACCTGTATAATAATTTTTATGACATATACCTATTTGAAAAATAATACCGTTGTTCATAAATTTTAAGTTTACAAATGCTAAAACTTCAAGAAAAATAACATTGTAATTTTTGTTAAATTTATTGTGGGGAAAACAATTGACTCATATAATATGTTCTCTAGGACATTGACGCATCGTTACAACATTATCAATTTCCTTAAAAATGTCTTAAATGAAAATATTTTCATTTAACAATAATGGAGTGTATTAATTCAATGATAAAAATAAAGTGCTCAGAGAATATGAGCTTTGCCCACGAATATATAAACAGGATTTTTGACTCATAGAAAATTTTCGGTCCTAAAAAAAATCCAAAGTATCACTTACCACCGCTAGGTTAGTCCCTTATGTTGTTTACATTTATTAATTTGTAAACTGAAATATGGTTAATTCATCGGGAACAATTTTGTTATTTATCTTTTAAGTAAAATAGTTTCATTTTTTTTCAATATAAAAATGTAGATATAAGATTTTAATTCTAAATAATACCATTATTAAAATTAGACTAAAGTGCAGTTTATGGGAACCACTCAGAATGGGCTGAAACTTGGAGGGAAGGTAGAGGCGGTGCCCAAACTCCCAAAACTGAAATCAGTTCTTGGGGGCAAAGGCCCCGTTTCGGAGATAGGGCCCCCCAAAGTTTTCATACTTTTTGTATCGGCAATTTTGTTTTTGCTCGATTTTCCCCTTTTTTTTTGTAGAGAGTATAGGTGTGTCCCAATCAGACACAAAAAAAAATTTCCTGCTCAAAGAAAAATTAATTCTTCCAATGAATTTTCCTGATATCTGTTAAATATTCAAAAAAAAGAAGAAAATTAATTTACGTTTTCAGCTGAATAATCAATTCCTGCCTTAAAAATTGTTGACCGAAAAATATTTTTATATAAAAAATGCCGACTGCAAAGATAAAACTCCCGACTTTTTCCAAAATATTTTCCGATTTAAGCCCAAGTTTTTCCGACATAATCGCTTTAAAAAAGGAATTTAACACTGATTTTATGTCTTTAAATTTTTTACACTTTATTTTTTCGTTATTTTAAGTTAAAAAATGCACTATTTTATTTTTTTTAAATTATCTTTAAATTAAATTTTTTTATAAACTGACGTTTAATTGTTTACTACAGAAGTCGAAGAGTATTACAATTTATAAATTTTAAACAAAGCCAGCGAGATTCCAAAATAACAACCTTGTCAATAATTATGTTTAAAATATTTTCAATTAATGATTAATTTATTTCTTAAATATTAATTTTTATTTTGCTGCTGCTATTTTATAATTAGTTATAAAGTTTTTATGAAAGAATAATTATTTTATAGTACTGAAATCCAAGTTAATAATTTAAGCTTATGAAATAATTATTCACTTGAATAAGTGATTACTATGCGGCTCGGCAGTTATTTCGGCTAAAAGTATTAACTTAAATAAGGGATTCCTTCGTTTCGTATCGTCCCTTTTTCCTAGCGATGGTCATTGAAACTACGGATACTTTTCAGGAATGTCTTTTGATAAAAATTTGTTCAGGAGTCAGCAATCCTGTTTATATATCCATGGTTTTGCGTTTTCTCATTATATTTTAGATTAATTTATAAAATTATAATATTTGTCTTTATTTTCAAAAATGAAACTTTTCTAAAATACACAATTTTCTATTAACGCAAAAACATAGTTTTCATAATTTTTTACCTATACAAATAGTATAAGTACATATATACATACATATAGTGGCATGTGTAGTAGTACGGTATATCAATCTGAATATTATAATTAAAAAAAAAAATCAAAAAGACAATCAGATAAAGCATTTTTAACGAAGCGTTAATTTTGATTAATTTGAACCCTTTTTAAGTTCCTTTTAATTTCTACATGATAACTTAATTAAAATTAACTTGTCATGCCTTTTGATGTATTTTTGTTGAGGAAATGTTCATCAAAAATGTCAGGTTCCAAATAAAAATTCTTAGATTTTTATAAAAAAAAGGATTTTTTTTCTTCAATGGAAAGAGAAAGAATATTGGTCGAATTTTTTTTATTATTACCGTATTAATTTTAATAACAAAATTTACTTAAAATTATTCCATAAGCATGTAAAATTTAAACAAATACGTACATGTACTACATACTATATATTGGATAAACTTCAATCAACTATTTATGTTAGTAATTTGACAAATAAATATAATATATTTTTAATCGAAAACAATTTTCAAAGAGTTCAATCAGAAGTTATTTGCCTAATTTAACAAAAATGTATAATCTTGCCGTTTATTATTAATTGTTCCTTCTTACTTAATAAATATCACCAACAAGCACAAGATGACCTGAATAATTTTTAATCAAAAACATAAAAGATAATTTTAACTTTATACCATTTTTTTTTCAGCGATTTCATGGTTTTTTTTTTTTTTTTTTTTTTTAAATAGACCTTTTCTTAATGAACATTTAAGCAAATTTTCATGGAAAATAAATTAAAAGAATTTTTTTTTCTTCCGCTTCTTAAACGTATAATATGTACATAAAGTTGTCGAAAATCTGAAATTGAGAAAATGATAAAACTGTCACTAAATTTCTCCAATGAATTTAATATAAAAAGAATTTTTTTTTTCAAAATTGATGGAAAAGCAATTTAACAAACAAAATCCCTTTCTATAAAATGAAAATATTTTCTCTTAAAGCTTTTTAGTGGTAGAGAAAAATTTTTATATCCTTGAAATTAAAATCTAAAAAGAAAAACATTTTGGGGTAGGTATATAATGTTTAAAAGAATCACAGTATCATTTGTATATTATATCTACCATATTTCTTTTTAGTCCATTACTATAAAATTACAGAATAAAATATATTTTTTAAGGGATATTATTATGATGATATTTATATTCTAAAAATATTGTTTTGATAAGTTCAGGAATAACGCAACTCATACTGTGCGTATTAAAATCACCCAATTTCATAAAAAAAAGGAAAAACAAATTCCATAATATTGTAAATTGTTATTTTTCTTGTTTGTATTTTCTTTTTTCGTAGTAATTTTTCCTTATTAATTTTTGATTTGCTTAAACATAAAATGGACCAAAAGATTGAAAATGATTAAATTTATAAACAATTATATATTTGTTTTCTCAAATTTATCATTTAAAATTTTTTGTTACGAGTTACATATAGTTATATAGTTTATTAATAATGGTATATAGACTCAATGAATTTTACTAAACTGATTTTCTAATTAATAGGTTTCTTTTATTTTTTATCGTTATTTAAATCGGAGAAAAAAGAATCTAATCAAGATTTCGAACATCAGATAATTATAAAGAACATAACGTCATCGTTGAAATAGAAAATCAAAATGTATAAAAAAAATTCTGTTTGATTAAATTAAATACTTTTCCAAATTTCTTGTTGATTGTTTTCTTATTATTATTATTCTTTTTTTGCTTTTAAAAACTTATTAATAATTTACCTTATGTCTTATATTGAAGGTAAAAGTTCAAGCATATTTTTTATTTTAACTAATCTCTTGGGTCTTTCATGAAAACAAAGATTAATTCGAATTTCTTTATTTCAAAAATAAATTTTAAAGAGATGCACTAAGTGAAAGAATTTTCAAAAACAAGAGTAAATATTTCTTTAAACTTAGATATATTTGATCAAAAAAAAATAAATTCGTTGAATAATATTATACATAATACGATTTTTAGTTAAGCCCGGGTGTCGTTAAAACAGAATTTAGCAACAGAACAGAATCAGCGACAGAAAAATGTATTCTATATTTAATTGACATTCTGGCAACAGAAACAGAAAATAACCTCGTATAGCCCGGGTGTCGTTAAAACAGAATTTAGCAACAGAACAGAATGAGCGATAGAAAATATTTTTCTGCTACTCAAATTCTGGTCAGAATCTCACGAGATTGCTGCCTTTAAAACAGAAACATTATACAAAATTTCGTTATTTTTTACGAAATCAACAATTTTCTCCTATTCGTCTTCACTGACTTTAATTTTTTTCCCATTTTCCGACAAAAACGTAAATAAAGACAAAAAAAAAATTAAATTAAATTGAACAGAAACAGAAAATAACCTCATTTGAGGTTATTCAAATTCTGTGCACAGAATGAATTTTTCTAAATTCTGTTGTAAAATGCTGTCGCAGAATAAATTCTGTTCAAATGTATGGGATTCTGTTTCTGTTGCTAAATTCTGTTTTAACGACATCCCGGCTTTAAGTATTACTTTAAATAGATTAAAACCTTGAAAAAAATCCTTACTTCAAGCATTATAGAATTGGTACAAAAACTACACAAATATAAAACATATATTTGCAATGCGATAACGTACCCAACCATTATCGTCCGTCGTCGTATTTATCGTTAATACAGAAAGCTAAAAAAAAAAAGAAGAAAATCCTATGGATAAAATAAAATTTTTATTAGAATAAATAATAATTAATTTTTCTGAGATCATAATTTTTAAGTACCTGTGGTATATAATGACTGGTTAGATAAAAGAATTCACAACAGTACGAGTTTTATTTTTATTCTTTTTTTTTTGAAAAAAAAAAAAGGATGAAATTCAATAACCAATTAATATAATGAAAAACCATTATCCCTAATTTGGCTATAGAAATAAAGTGAATATGAGAAGTTATTGCTTCACAAAGATTACAATAGCAAATTAACTTTTAATTTTATTTACATATTTTTATATAAAAATTAAGTTAACCAAATGATTAATGAATTCCCTTATGATATCACGTAAATATCATATGATTAATTATTAATTTTAATTCAATTATACCAATAAAATTAAAAAATATATATATATTTTTTTTTCAAATTTAATTACATAGATGATTACAATTGTATCTATATTGAAATGAGTTAAGTTACATATTATGGTGACCTTGATGTCATTTTAAACATATCTGATGCATGAATTTCGTACAATTCTTAAAATCTTGACAGTAATCATCTTATCTTAAAAATTTTGTGTCTTTTTTTACTTTGAACAACCCAATATTATTACAATGTTCTTTAGCATTTACGACTAATATATTATATATAGATAATAATTTATTTAAAAAATTTATATTTTCTCTGTCAATTAATAATTGATAAATTACTTAAATATTTTTATAAGTAAAGTTGCTATTTTAACTTTGGGTTTAATTTATTAATATATATTTCTCATTTGTAGATTTTTTTTTTTATTATATATATACGGTACATACAACTTTAAAGACTTTGTACTTAGAAAGTATAACCAGGAAAAATCGAAGAATTTTTAAAATTATAAAATTGAAAAATGTATCTCTCTATGTATATAAGTTTCACATAGGTACAACAACATTTAAATTGAGAATTATATAAAAAAAAATATTTACATTTGCATTAAGTTTCAAAGCTTTGTGAACTCTGCCAATTTCAGGAATAATTTAATAACCACACAAACATTGTGTCAAGCTATAACTTATCAATACTCTTAAAAACATTTTAATGATATTGAATTAGATTTTAAAATTCTTTCATTTGAATAAATTGTTAACAAATATTTTTCTAAACTACTTTTAGGACTAAATTTTCATAAGATTCTAATAACCTAATATAAATCTAACTAACAAATCAAACCAAAAAGACATCAATTATTTTAGTTTAACTTTGAAGAATTTGAGAAAATAAACGAAACTTTGATGTGATTCAAAATCAATTTCTTTTTTATTTGCCTTAGTTTTGTAGCAAAAAAAAACTGAATTGAGACGAAAATAATTTCTTGAGCATTATGGAAAACTACTTACAAATATTTTTGAGTGCATATAGTTGAAAGCTTTGTAGGCTTCATTCGATTTACTTCTAATACGTATTTTTTATCTTTCTATATCTCTTAAATTCAAGTAAATTTAGTACCCACTGAATACTAATAAATTCAAATGATTTTTCTTTCTTACAATATGTTACCGGTTCGTCATCTCTTCAACTTCAGCACACAATATCTTTGAGTAGTCCACTTATTTTTATAAGCATCCTTAATATTATTTAATAAATTTAAGCTATTTATTATTATTTTTTTTATAGCATCTTATAAGGATAATACATATTTCATGTAATTAATATAACTTTTTTCTTAAAAAATCTTTGCTTTGTTCAGTTAAAAAAACAAACAAAAAAAATAAGATAAGTATACCGTAAAATTATATTTTAAATGAGAACAGATACAAAATTCATTATATATATTTTTTTTAAACAATTACGTTTTTGGGGAAAATGATAAAAAGAATTTTAATCAGAAATATTGCGAAACACGACGTGGACACCAATTGGAATAACCTTATGTACGCAAAAAACATAAAAATTTGTTTTGACAACTTAGCTTTAAAAATCATAATTAGTTTAAATCTGTTCATAATTATGCAATTTTTCAGTTAATTGTGTATAGTTACCCAAAAAAACTATCTTTTAGTATTTAATTTTTTTTCAATATCTTATTACCTAATACTTAAATCATGAAGCATATTTATATTTATAAAATAATGTTATGAATAACAAACAACAAATTTTATTTTCAATGCAAATTTTATTCATAATATTATTATTTAGTTGAAAATTTTCACTGTATACCAATTTTCATTTATTTAAGGATGTGTCTTGTAAAATGTTGATTTATGTTTATCATATTTTATTTTTATAAACTTTTTGAATTTTAATAGATTCAGCCGTCATTGATAGTAACTTTTTTCTGTTTTTACTAGAGTGATTTTTTTTTTTTAATTTCCTGAAAAGTTTGATAAAGGATATGTTTTTTGAAACATTGAATATCTTCTTTATATTGTTCAAAAAAAAATTAGACATTTATTCATTTTTCTGACATTGAAGATTACAAAAAGAAGAATTTTTCTTAAATTTTTCTTGTGTTTGTGGTATACCTCATTTATGGTAGTAATTTTTACCCATATGTACCACCAATAAAATTGTTGTAAAGTAATAAAAAGATAAAAAATCCAATTCAAGTACTCGCTAAACTCAATTTTCCATGAAATCAGTGGTTAAACCATTCATATCAGGGATTAAAGAAATAAAATATAAAGCCCGTTCGTTATTTTGCTCAAAATTTCGGTTTATGTAGATCTAAATCTGCGTTACATTAAACAAAGAATAAATTCATTTTATAATGATTTGTCGAAATAATCGAAGATGTAATGCAATGTATTTGTTTCTCAAAAGAAAATAACTACCTGTGATTTCAGTAAGATATGAAATATAAGATATCTATAAAATATTTTAAACTAAATACAAACAACACTTTGTAATTTTATAATGAGAGAACAAGATGTAATTTAAGACTTGTATGTATGTTCATATTTATTAGGTACGTACACTTACTTATTATATGATATTAACATTTTCATATTACATTATTGCTTTAATTATTTTAAATTATATAATAAAATTTTATATGTAATAGTTTATATTACAAAATCTTGTAAATTAATAAACATTTTTTGCATTTTGTCACATGTGTATCGTACAAAATTTCAACATCAAAATTATCCATTAACAAGATTTTCCAATCAATAGATACAGGTTTTTTTTTTGCTTTTCACATACATTATAATAAGATTAGGTATATTTATTGAAATTTTCCTTTATGTATAATATGCATAACTTATTTATATAACCCAAACAATTATAAAAAAAAGAAGAAAAATTCACTTTTATTGAAATTTATAAACATTTAGGTACACATGTTTTCTTTGTATATTATTCGGCCTGAACATGAATACATTTTTTTTTTTCGTTTTCAATTATTGTAAGAAAATTTTGTTTGTAGGCGTTCTTTGTGAATTTTTACATAGTTAAATTGACGCTTTTGCTTTTCTTTACGGTAATTTTTAAATTTAATGTTTCGAAAATCTATAGGTTCATCAGAAACAATAACTTCTAAGAACAAGGGCTACACAAGATCATAAATTTTGAAGTTTCTTATCTTTGAAATTTGTACAACATTTTTTATTTTATGTTGCATAAGTTTGAAGTGTAAAGTTTAAAGAGCATCACATTCGATCAGTTATTCAGTTCGTTATATACATTTTATTAAATATTTGATTTATTTTTTCCTTTCTTAAAAACAATATTTGGTTATACATAAAAATTAAATGTATCTCATGTTAATGGTGTAGGTACTTTATTGAAATTAAGACAAACAGACTATATGAGACATAGTGGATCACACATAGTTTATTCTGCAGTTAATTTAAAGAATTAAAAAATTAAAATAAACAAAAGGCTTCCAATGCTAAATGGATTGAGTAAATACAAAACAAAGCAAACAAATTCGTTTCGCATGCATTAATAAAAAATTTCATTACATTAAAATAGTTTTCAATAATTTATGGAAATTATATATTTTACCTAAAAAACATAAAACAATTTACATATATAAAAATGTCATATTTTTTCAATAAATTATTGCCATCCAATATACAATTATTATTATTCAATTATTGTTTTCAGTACAATATACTAATTTCAATAACGCATTTTGTATTAATTTGCAAGAGCTTTAGGTGCAATTTCAGCGAAAAAAAAAATAATCAATTACTATAAAGTTCAGTTCATGTTTTATTATGTTTTTGTGCATAATTAAATCTATTTTTAAACTATTTAATATTATACAGGAATATATGTTTTTTAATTTTGTTTTTATAATTCAAATGAGATATATCATTTTAGGTGTATTTTTGGGGCGAGCAAAATGTGAATTGATACAACATATGCATAATTGTAGTTAAGAAAATCACAGTGAAGTTTTCTTCCCTAAAATTTTACACAATTACCTAGTTTATATGATCGGATTGAAATATTAATACTTTTGCATTCAAAAGCGTTCCGACTTCGCCTACCATTTAGAATAAAAACAAAACAATAAATTTTTTAAAATATATTCATTGAACATTTATACATATAATGTTCATACTTATATGACAAATAAATGTAAAAACTTATAAATAATGCATTTATAATAGTATAATATTTATAATATATATAACTTATCACACAATATACCTACATATACATATTAACATGTGCATACGTAAATTAAGTAAATATTATTATTTTTATTTGTTTGCATTTACGAATTACGAATAATTTTGTTAAAAGTTCCATTTTGTTTAAATTTTATTTATTATTTAATTAAATTACTTGATATTTGAAATTTTTTTTTAATTGAATAAAATACAGTGTCACTTAATATCGAATATTTTACCATAAATACTCGTGCCGAACTTTTTAATCAAATTTTTTTATGGTTTTTATAATGCCATACGACTATTTTCTTTATTGTCAGTTTATTTCTGGCTGACTTAATATGAATTATAAAAGTGAAAAAAAAAACAATTATATATATTTATATACATAAGCTTTTCGGGTGCTTAACTTTCAATTATTTCAGCAGCAAAGAAAAAAAAAACATTAATCCTTTTTTAATTTTAATTTCATAAAAGTTCTTTATTTTCATTTATAACAATTTTTTTAAACCAATTTCAATATATGTGAAATTTAGGTAGGTAAAAAACAAAATAATAACATTTCACCCACAACAAAATAATTGTTTTTTTTGTTGCAAAAAGTGAATTGATAATAAATGTGTTTATTTTATATTCTTTGATATCATCACTTTTCATTTTCAATTACAAAAAAAAAAAATGAATTCATGTTGTTAATTCAATTTTTGCATTTTCATTAATAAGTGCTTTTAGAATAAAATAAAAGAGGAAATTGACTTTGAAATTCTATTGAAATTAAATTTAGTCCTATACATACTTATATTCAAAAGAAATATCGAGAGAAATAAGTTCTTTTTTTTTGTTTTATTTTTATATATTTTTTTTTTATATAGTAAACCATATCTGCGTGGTCGTTCATGCTATTCTCGTATATTAAAGTAGATTTATATGTTTTATCTGCTGCTGATGGCTTTTTATTGTAGAACAATGTAGTGACGAACAAACTTTAAAATTTCATTATTATTTTTTTTCTTCTTTTATTATGTCAAAATAAAAAAAACAAAAACTTCAACATTATTATATTGAATAGAAATTCAATATTAATTTATTTTAAAATTTAAGGTTCTCTAATAAATATGTATATATATATAAGAATATAGTTAAATGAAACTTATCGAATTCATTTTTTTTATTTTACATGACGAATGATTATTATCTTAAAATTGTATAACAAAATAGAAAATGATGATATTATGTAGGATTGATAAAATTATACACTTGAACTGTATATAGTAGTGTTTTATTATGTTTACATAATAGTTCAAAGACTAGTATCTACCCAATAAATATATAGTTAACGCTCAAGTGACTTTCGAGTACACACCATATGTTGTTAATATAAAATTTTAAAAATCTTAAATTTTTTTTTCCTTCAAATTAATAAGATTCAATTAAAACAGAATTTTATATGATAGTCATCTCTTTAAATAAAATTAAATTGAAAAAAATTCTACAAAAAAAAATGGAAATATAATTGCACTAATTGATTTACCAACATTCTACATATTATATATGTATATACATATATAGAAAACTTTTTACAAATTTTATTAGTTAACGTAATGTTAAACTCAATAAAATTATAATTACTTTTTTTTAATATTTAATTACTTTAAAAACAATTACATTATGATATATGAATTTTTTTATTTTTCTAAAATTTTCCAAATTAAACAATAATAAACTAAAATTAATAGTTTGAATATAATTTACTGAATATAGATAAAAACTATTCATAAATTTATTCTCGTTAAAGTCTTCAACAACATTAAAATTGTTTTAATGGTATTTTTATGAGTATTTACATAAAAATATAATATGTTAATGTTCACAAAAAAGTTATAACAACAATTACTGATCTTACAACAAAATTAGTAGGTACAGTTAATTTACATTTGTTTTTTTTTTTTTTTTTGGAGTATGAAAAATTACTTTAGGTTACATCAGTTTTTTTTTTTTAATAAATTAATTAATTACAAAAACTTTAATTGGTTGAGGAACATGCAGTGCGTAAAAAAGCAACTTTTAAATTTTTCTTAGCGTTTACAAGATACTATTCGAATCTTTTACATTGTATAATAAAAATAATATGCAAAAATGCAAATTTAAAAATATCTTTACAATATACCATATATATGTAAAAAAAAAAATTAGATTTTTCTTTTTGCTCTAGTTTTAAATGGTTAAAAACTAAAAATGTAAAATAGCTGTGCTTTACATAAGTATAAATAGATTTTTGAAATGAATTTATAAATGTTAAAGAAAATAAAATTCAATTAAATCAACAGTTCTTTTATTAAAAAACTTGTTGAAAGCAAAAGAAATCGCTTTAAATTTCCATTTAGCCTTAATAATTCATAGCATTAATTATTGTATATTTATGTTCTTATGTTTTTCATATTTTTATTAATTTTTCTTTTCTCTTGTCTTTTCAGGTAAGCAAAATTATATAATTTTATTATTGAACAAAGTGCAAGTAAGTTATATACCTGTTGTATACAGTATACAACACTCATATACACAGTTAAAATGAATTTACTTCGTATTTATTTATTATTTTATAATGAATGGCATTTCAGAAAATCATAAAAGCTTTACGTCATTATATGACAGAGAAAAAAAGTCATATTATTAAAAGTATTAGTGTTGTAATAATACAAATTATCGAAAGGTTGAGAGTGTATTTTTTTATATATATATATATATATATATATATATATATATATATATATATATATATATATATAATTTTCTTTAGAGACCATTTAATTATCAATAAATTATCATGTTGTTATAATTACTAATAATCGTTAGCAGTCGAAAATCGAGTATAAAAAAAAATGTTTATGCATTTTATATTATCGGTGTAATATTTAAAAATATTATATTTGATGATTTCAAAGATTTCAAATTTTAATGAAAATTCTTAATATCTTTTTTCTGAATGCAGAGTAGATTTTTAGTTCTTAAAATTTGTAGAAAAAAAATATTTTTCAATATATTATTTCCAGACTAATTTTTCTATTTAAATTTTTTCTGCGGTCATTTATTTGAATTTAATTACCGAATGAATCATACAAATATTTTTGTTATACCTTTATATTATATATATACATATAATATACAATTATACACCATATGCACATTTATTACCTTTAAGTGGAATCCTCTTTTCCATATACTTTAATTAGAATTTTATACCAAAATATCTACAAACTTTTTCCTGCTTTTATTTTTGTATATATGTACTTAAACAAACCTAATATTATTCTCGTTTTTTAAATAATACTTATACCTTCAATAATACCTACAGTTCCACACCTTAGTTTTACCTGAGTGCACATTCAAAAAAAACTTCTATACACTTTAATTAATCCCATACCATCATGATGACTGAACAGAAAGAAAATAACTACCAAAATAGCTTATTTTCCTGATAATTTTTTTTTTTAAACAAAATTATCATGAAATAATAAACCTTCATATTAAGCAAAAATAATGATGCACAAAAAAAAATATTTTAATTTTTTTAAATATAAAATATGTTAAAATTCACACACCCACTAGGAAGTATTATCTATCAGCTAGATACAGTTTTTGAGCATGAGGTTTAAAAATTTAAATTTAAATTTGCCAATAGAGCGTATTATAGATATGTACATTTGTGATTAGCAGAATCAGTCGCATATTATAATAACTAATAAGACAGACATCTGATTCATGATCAATCAAATTCGGAACGATTTTATACTTATCATCATTTATACAGTATATTCTATACATACTGTTAATAATCTCACAATATAAAGGCTTACGAGAGCGAAAATGGCGAGAAAATTCGCAAAAATTATAAATTAAAAATAAAATTCACTTTCTTCAAATCCGATTGTTACTCATCACTCGCGAACAGGGGTGTCATACCTCCCGCAATTGGCGGGAACCTCCCGCTTAGACTACATTATTCCCGCTTATGCTTGTAAATTCCCGCCAGCACTTAATTCGATAATTTTTATCTTTATATTAATGACAAAAAACCAGACAAGAGGGTTCCCGATCAACTTTCGGTACGCATAATTTAATTTACTATTTTAATTACCACTTCAAAAAAAATTAAGTAAGTTTGGTAATCTTTAAATTGAATTGGCTCTCAATGACATTAATTTAACTATTATTTTTTGTTTCACCCTCAAATTAATAGAAAATGTTAAACATTTAATCAAGTTCTTCGGGAAGCCACCAACACCAGTAAAAAAATCTAAACATTTGGTTTCTTATAAGAACCAGTGGGAAGGCACACATTTTGAGTTACGAAAATTTTATTTTACTTTAGCTTCTTAATAATTTTTTTCCCGCTGAATCACTTTTCAAGTATGACATTCCTGCCCGCGAAACTCGCGCCAAAATCCTTGGAAACCGTAATAAACCATAGAACTAGGTTAGCTCGGTCTCCCAAGGACTGGATTGGGTTATATAAGGCAAGATAGTTTAAGTTTAATAAAGTAAAATATTCTTACTTGCCCGATTTACTCCAAATGAAACAGAGCTTTACAAAATTTTATTTTTAGTTGATCTTCAAATTACTTAAAACTATACACTCTACAATACAGCTCACGGGAAGAAAAAAAAACATATTTTGAAATCATGAAAACAACTTAATTTATATGAAAACTTTAAATACAACTTTAACATTTTAAAAACCAGCTTCTTCCAATCTTTAATTTACCATTTTATTTACCATTTTATTTAGTATGAATTAAATTGTTTGAATTGAATGAAAATAAAATTATGTACATAAAGAGAAAATATAAAATTGAAAATGAAATACTTAAGAGGTTGATGAAAATTAAAACAAATATTTTTTAAACTTTTTAACATCACATTGTGTTTTAAGTTATTGAAAATTTTCATTTCCTTAACTTTTTCCCAACTTTTCTGCTTTAAGTAAATTGAAAATATTCGTATGAAAAATAAAATGTTCCTGTACATTATTTAAAAAAATATAAATTTTTTTTTTTGTTGTTGTTAAAATTATAATAAAAACATCTTAAAAGTTTTCATAACATTTGTTTAATATTTCATTTTTTATATATATTTGGTAAATTATTTTGCTAAGGGAATTGAGAAATTAAGTATTTTGAATGAAAGTTAAACGAATTAACAATGTTTACGCTTTTATGTTATGTGTGTTCTTTAACTATACTTGAAAAATTAAGCCTTTTAGATCTGCGAGGATATACTTCTTCAATTCTGCCATTCGCATTTACATAAATGACACTAATACCTTGTTCGCTATCTAAAAATATTTCCGAACAAAAAGTGTAAATTTTCCACTTCTAAAAGAACTTTTCGTACTTGAGAAGTATGGAAAGAATATTACAGTTATGGGAAAGAAAAAATAGGTACTTGGGAAGTATGGAAAGAATATTACAGTTATGGGAAAGAAAAAATAGGTGTGAACAAGGTATTAGGTATAAAAGTGATTTCAATCTTGAAATCAATAAACAAACGATGTGTATTCCTTACTATTATTGTATATGTTTAAGATATACTCAAACTCATTTAAATTTTTTGATTATAATCGTCCATGAAGCATAATCTACAAATTGCTAGAAGCAAGCTCAATTACATAAAATCAATAGTCGAATGAACGCTTCATCTCTTCTACCTCTTTTCTCGCGAAAAAAAAAAAATGCGTGCCTGTAAGCGAATATAATGAAATCAAAAATGAAATTTATTTTCATTCTTTAAAAAAATATTTTTGTTTCTTTCTTTTTTTATCTCATGAGGTTAAATTAAAATAAAAATTTCGTTTTATTTAGCTTGCACCCCATCTATATAATAATGTGTAAAGTTAAAGTAATAAGTTTAACAAAACTAAACAAAATTGAACTACATTAAAAAAAAAATATATAAAAATAAAATCCCACGGATAAAAAATAATTTTGTTTTTATTTAATATATTTTTGTTTTTACTTAATATTTTTATGTATTTTCTCTTAAAAATTTTAAAATTGTATTTGTTTAAAGAACGATTTCGATGTTATACTATTTTCTTTCATTTTGTTCAAGGAATTGAAACTATGCCTTTTATCCTTTACCTTCGACATTTTTAACCATTATCTCTTCGACTTTGGAAAGTATTTTCAATTTCTGTATCTGTATTTTTATAAGTTCTGAAGCTTAAAGTTCTGTAGATTCTGTCTGAATTCACAGATATCCGCAAAATGTTCCCAGTTAAGCATCGATAATATAGAAATTTGTTTATTTTTCATTAGACAAAATTTTCGTTTTTAAAAACAATGTACATATACATGTATGTATTTAATTGAATCAGCAGCATAGCAAACACATTCGAAAGCAAAACAAAATAAACAAGAAATTTAATTGAAAGAAACTAAATAAATACCACAATTTTTTTTTGTAAACTCAGTATTTCTTTAGTAGCCAAGTCATCAAAACAAAAATATATGAGTTAGTCTTTCAAATTTTTTTATTTCGTAATTTTACCATACCACATGTAGTTTTACGTTATGATTTGGATGGGAATATTTTGAAATTGTAAATAATAATTTATATCCGAATAGTATGTTAACATAAAATAATAATTTAAAACAATAACAATTAAAGAGTTTATCTTTAATTTTATGACTTTTACTATTTTTACAAATTTTTTATACAGAATCCGGAAAAAATCTTGAAATGTATGGCAAGACTAAATTCTGCATAGAAGTGAAGTAATTTTACGATTTTCGTCAGTGAGTTAATTTGCAAAATAAGTTTTATATTTTAAATAACTTTGCTAACATGTCTAAAGAGTTTTGCAGTATTTCAAAATTTCACATCAAGGAATTTATCCTTAACAATTCTCTCTTAGTCCATTTTTTTTTCTTTAATTCTTCGATCAAAATTAATTTAATATAAAAATTATACTTTTATCATTTTAATGAAGTTTCCGAACAAAATCATTGAATAATTCGTATTCATAAAATAAAATTTCATACAAGATGGAAATTGAGCATATTTTCCTTTTATTAGCTTGAAAATAAAAAACCCAACAAATTTTAAATGTTGAATTTCAATACCATTAGAAAGTAAATGTATACAATACTTTAAATTACTTAAATTCTTTAAAAATTTAATTCGGGAAATAATTTTTTTTTTCCTAAGAACATGTATGTGAAATAGAAGTCCCTAAAAATAAAATGACAAAAGTTTATAAAATATTTTTGTGTACGAATTTTTATTTTAACATTTATGACACATTTAAAGTAAAACAAAATTCATGATATGATGTTGTACTAACATCAGGAGGTCATGCCAAAAAAATATAATCATTACAACATACGCATAAGATGAGATTAAGAGTAACATATGGTGAAAATAAATAATTAAATGCTTGAATATATTTAAATATTTGTGTTATATAAATTTAACTTCTGTTATTTTTTAAGAATAAATTGGTTGTTATCATTTAATTATTGAAAAGAAGATTTTTCTTTATAATTTATTTCATCCTGGAGTATTTTTTTACACAAATATTTAATATTTGAATATGGGCTACCAAACCAAAATAATTAATGTTCAAACATAAACCCTTCCATTGGCCATTTCATTTGAGTATATTTTTATTGTTCCATTATGTTATTATTTTCTGTTCCCAAACATTTTAATAATTTTTGTTTTAAATATATATAAAAAAAAAACCCAATACCCAAAACATACATTTCCATTCCACAATATCATTGACAGTCCACAGTTGCCAGTTTATGGTAAATGGTATTTTTATAAATTATTTGAGAACAAAAAATTTGTAGATCTAGAACAAACATTTTCGTAATCTCCTGAAGAACATCTGGATCAAGGTTGAAATATTTTAAAAAATAAAAAATTCTATGAAAAATTGTCAAAACATTTATTTCTATCATTAATAGTTAGATAAACAACAGCACTGATACACTGCCCAGTAAAACAATGAAAAACGTTCAGACCAAAATTATAAAATTTTAGTATTAGCAAAACCACTTATAAAATTTCACAAATACGTACTTTGTTTTGGAAAGTAAGTATTTGAGGATTTTATGTTTGAGAAAATACATGGAATTCAAATAATGTTTGGGAAATTTTTTGATTGTGCGGTTATTATGAAAATTTGCATGCAAATGATGTAATCAAATATTGAAATACTAATAATTAAAAATAAATGCTTTATCATCAGCAACATTAAAACACTATAATTTCGCAAAATATTGTTAAAGTTTATTTGCTAGTAATATCAAAAAATAAAAAAATAAAACAATACATAGAAATCTACTTTAGCGTTACTAAAATTACACAATCGACAGAATTAAAATATATCCTCAAATAATAAAATTTCATAAAAATATAATTACATTTGAGAAGAAAATCTTTCAAATTATTGATAACGATTTCATCATTATTGGAGATTTTTTTGTTTACATGACAAAAAAAAAAAAATTATAGGTACATTTCGAGTGTTGAGTTAAATATTTTAATTCTTGGTCTTATACAAAAACTAGGTTATTCATGTAATATAATATTTTTGTTATTCTATAAATAAAATACGAGAATACAATAAAAAATAATATATAGTCTTTTGATTTTGTTTATAATATAAATATTACTACTATCAGTACACTAGATATTTCACTTCAAAAATGAAAAATACCACTTTGATACGTGCTAAGAATAATTTATTATATACGTTAAAAAGATATTTCACATACATATGTTTTGTATGTAGTTATAATACATAGAAATGCGAAAAATATTCCAAAAGTATCAATAAAATAAATTGTTATTTCGAATTTATATATGTACCAACATACATAATACATCTTCATATATATTTTTTTAGAAGGATTTTCTTTATTTTTTGTTTACAAGTTTCAGTGATTTATCGTTATCAATATTTTCATTATTAAAATACCTGATTCAATCAAATTGAAACGTATATTAACACTGGTTATGAATAAAGTTTGTTATACGCACTAAACAAAAAAAAAAACAAAAATATTTCAAAAAATTTATAGTAGTATATATAATACTAATATAGATTAGACTACTTTATTTATATTTATAATATTATGGAGCACATAAATTTACCAGAAAAACATAAATATTATAATTTCCATTCATATTAAAGTATTTTATTAAGGTAATTCAAATTCTCATGGAAATTAGCGTATTACGAAAAAAAAAAACTCAAATAGAATTGATTTATTGAATGACCTCTAAAACGACTAATTATTTATTCTATATTTATAATTATGAGATTAACAGGCCATTTGAAAATTTATCTAAAAGGAAAATACAAAAGAGAGATAAAGTGTTTTAAATTTATGAAAATGTGAATAAAAGTTATTGAGTTGAATTAGCATCCCAACAAGTAAAAAAAAAACTATCGTTTTTGTTAAGAGTTGGGTATTTAATCTGCGAGAATGAACGCCTTTTCGCGGGGCTTAAATAATTTTTTTATAATAATGTGAGAGTTATTTTTTCTAGATTTTGAGCCTTTATGGATAAAAAATTTTAACATTATTAATAATTCGGTTTAAGATTTTAAAATTTAGAGATTCTGATTTTTAGGATATTATTTTTACAGGATTTAAATTTTCGGGACTTTCAACATTCGAGATTTCTTTCCGTGTATGGATGTACGGCAGTTGGAGCACCTTTTTTTACCACACAAATAAGCGTAGCTCTACTCTATGGAACTAAGTTATAGCTATTTATGATAATGAGAATGATACGTGTTGTTAAAAATTTTCTCTTTACTATAATTCAAATTTTATTTTAAACTTTTGCATTTCAAATAGATAATGTGATAAAGTCATCGATTATTTCCAGGAAGAGTTAAATTAAATCATATAAACAATAAGCTGGGTGGCGCAATGTTTTAACAATATTGAAGGATCCAGTTCAGAGTCCTTTCGGATCCAGTTTCTTTTAGGATTGGAATAAAATAAATTGCAGGATTTTACAGAGTATACGCCTTATTTTACAAGAGTACTCTATCAGTCGCGTACACTAGAAAAAGGGCCAAGCAGGTTGGTTTGGGGCTAAACTATAAAAACATGTTGGATGGTTCGGTGGGGAAAGTTCTTTAAAGGACTCTCCGCCTCCTCAAACTATAATGTAACCTAATTTAAAATTTGTGATGTGAAGAAAATTATAATATTGGACAAATTTGTGACACCTAAGTTATAAATTAGGGATGTAGTAGAATTAAAAATAAATTTGTTAAACAAAGAACCCATAAAGATTACGTAATATTATTTTTGTTAGAAAACTTCTTAAAAAAAACATATTTTTAAATTTTTCTTCAGTTTTCCAAATCGGTTTTGCAACCCTTTAAAAATATTATGCATATATATACATACATATTTCAAAAATTGAAACATATAAAATTTATATATTTTTTTGTTTGCTTATTTTTGAAACAAAATATACTTATATTTTATAAAATTTTTAATGGCGGAAAATTTCTTCATTTTTTTTTTCGTTAAAATTATTCTTTTAAAAAAAAGTTTTTCATTATTATTATGTATTAAAGTGGACATTTGATCTTAATAAGTAGGTACATATTAAATAAAACAGTTCTAATAAAATTTAAGTATACCTACATACACTATTTAATAAATAAAAATAAAAGACTATAGTACAAAGTATAAAATAAAAGTTTACAAAGCAAAGCGTATCGTAGTAAAGTTAAAAGAAAAAACCACTTACCATTTCTAGATTTTTATTTCCAATATTGTTTAAAAATATCAAAGTAAAAAATAAATTGGATAAAAAAATGAATTTCTGCTTTTTTTTTTTTTTTTCAAATTATTAGTCTTTGGGAAATAAAAAGTTCCTGTGTGTAAAGTTTAGTTCCGAGTGGTCTGTAAAAATTTAATAATAATTCATTCATTTCATATTCAGTAATCAATAACAAGAGTTGAGCATTAACAACTATAATAGCAACGCACAAAATTGTAAAAAATAAATATCTGCTTTCAAATGCAAATGAATGAAAATTCTTATATAAAAATGGGGTAATCATTTTTGTTAAAATTGAAATGTTCTCAAAATTTTAAATAATTCATAATAAAACTTTCTCATCCGGAGTTAATTGTAAGAGTCTGCAAACATGTTTTTAAATCTCGTAAAGGATAAATTGAACAGAATTTGATGAATGTATGCTTGTTTTCATCATCATTTGGTTAAATTTCATAAATAATAATATATTGTATACTTGATCTTGAATCATAATATATTGTCAAATTGATTGATAATACTCCTTTTCTGTCAAGTTTATATAGTCTTATGGAGATCAGTTTAATAATTAAATAAGAAAAAACTGGTCTACGGTTTAATTGACTCCTTCTTGTTTTTAAAAACTAAAATTTTTTGATTATATCTAAAAAAATTCAATATACATACTTCTATCAGTTAAACTTAGAAATATATTTTCTGGAAAATTTAAGCTCCCACATATATTACATCAACCACTTCACAATAAACAACAATATTTCGCTGTGCTTAACCCAATTATTATCTCTAATTAGTATTTCGGTTGTTTTTGTTTTTCATTGGCGTGTCCTAAACGCTATTATTTCACACCCGCACTTAATAATTTTACTTGCTTATATATTTTTTTTTCATTTATTAATATGTTAAATAAAATTAAGAACCTTTCACAAAAATAAAAAATAAATGAATAAATTATTATTTCAAAAAAAATCTTTCGTAAATTTCGTGCAAAATTAAATTAAAATGAAAAAAAACCAAAAAAAAAAAAAGCTTTATAATTAACAGTAAATATACGACATATTAACCAAATTGTTACCTCAATTTAAATTAATAGAAATCCAGCATAGTTAAACAACATAAAGCCTTCTACTATAAACAAGCTATATAATAATATGTTGCTTTTGCTTTATACTTTTATTTTATTGTAATTTTACATAGAACTCTTGACTTTTTCATATTATTATTATTTGTATTATTCCTACATAAATAATTCAATTAAATACAATATATATATAAGTAGTAATGAAATAAACAATATAAATATTATTTTTCTCATTTAATGCCCTCTTGATTCTGAATCACAAATAAAATTATTAATTTACAACTATAGAATGACGTACATAGGTACTACCTACTATATATGTAAAAATTTTATTTAGCTAAAGAAGTCATGAATATTTAATTTTTTTTTTAAGTATAAAAAAGTATGAAGCAAAAAACAATAATAATGTAGGTATATGTACATAATGTACGGTATATTATATAAAAAAAAAATGTATATTATAGTAACTGGGCATTAAAAATTTGATTTAAGATAATTAATAACAATACTGAGCGTCAAGGTTTTTGACTACATTATAACATTTTTATTTTTTTCAAACATGTTAATAATAAAAGATTGAAGTACTAAATTTGATTAACATTTTCAAAGAAATTCTGTATTAACATACATAATATATTATGTATTTTCTATTTTTCTATTTTACCAATGAGAGATAAATATATAATTTGCACTTTAATTACAAGACAACGAACTACAGATTATTTCTTGACCCAAACCGATTTAATATAAAAAAACAGGTAGAACGATACAAGGTAGTTTGAGCGTGAGTGTTCCTTTAAAAATCAATCTATTTCTCTGCGGAAAGATTATATCGGATTTTTCCAAACTTTTAACCGAATTTTCCTAACAGTAACTATATTCTACGACTATGATCTTCCTTTGTACGTAGCTTTAAAAAAAATTGTTCCTCAAATTATTCAAAATTCCTACAAAAGCAAGATTTATATAAAATTTTCACTCTAAGGTATATGAATCAGTAATATCTCATCTCAAATTCCAAGCAAAAAAAAGTTAATAATATTCTCTTAAATTAAAAAAAAATACAATAAAATTACTAATAGATCTGTTTAAAAAAAACAAATACGGTGTATAAAATAATATTAAAAATGCAATTTTTGCCAACTGTGTATTATATTATACAAAAAATTTCATTATGAATGAATCATCAAAGTGTAAGAAGTCTCGAGAAAAAAGAAAAAAAAAACGAAAATTTCTGTAATAACAAAGTTTAACATAAATTTACTTTGAAATAAAAATAAAATTTTAAGCACTTTATTAATTTAATTTTACAAATATATTTTATATGATTAAATACATTTTCGTAAATAAATATGTTCAACACATGCACATTTAACGTCATCATAACAAAACAAACACGTGTACCTACCTACCTACCTCTATCTGAAAATAGTATATGTTGAAAGTAATATATCAACAAAATCAGCCAAAACATATATATTTTAAGATAAAAACACACACAAACACACAAGACACAATGGTAAGAAAAATTTTATCCGCTGTTGACTGTTGTTGAATGTTTTTATTTTTCATTTTTACCATTTCAAGAAGTTGTCTATATAAATATCGTAAAATTTTTTTTTATTTTATAAATGAAACGAATGAAAAAATTTAATAACAATTTTTTTTTTTATAATAATATTTTTGATTGAATTATAATTCTTCCTTTTAATATTTTATAGTTCCACTTTCGACAGATAATTGTAAAATTGTAAAATTATAAGCACTAATAGTTACTAACTAAAAGATATTTCTTTTTGTATGAAATATAATTATAATTAAGTTTATATGTAAAAAGTATCTTTCAATAGAAAAAAAGTCTAATATATACATCTAGGTATTAATTATACATTTTGTTATTCTTCAGAATGTAATGTTGATTCAGTTTTTAAATATACAAAAATCTATTATATATATTTGATTTTGAATGGAATCTTTTATTTTTAATGCAGTGATTATGATTAACATAGTTCTTCCGGAAAAACAAAAAATTTAAAATTGTTTTAAAATTAATGTAAATTTTCTAGAACTTTTTTCTAAAGCATAATTTTACAGCATAAAAATCAACAAGTTTTTATAACATATGTACATTATCTAACTATATTCAATTAGGTATTTCGTTGTTCATGGTATATGAATGCTTCGTTATAAAGACAGAACTTTAGAAAAAAATTTCAAACATTGAATTATATATGTACTATATAGGATCGACTAGGTTAGATGTACATTATGTAGATTATTAGCCATAACAAAAAAAATATATTTACCCAGTAAATAAATCTTTAGCAGAGAAATTTTAAATTTAATTTTTATATTAAATCTGCTCTGAAAATCATAAAAATACTTTTATTATATCATTTTTAACATAAATATTTTCAATTTTAAACAAACCGTAATAACCTTGAATTACAAATGAAATGATACATATTTTCTTTTGTTAACATATATATAACACGCATATTTCTTGTATGCATCATGTCTAGATATTAATTATTATGTTTTTGTCGCTAAAAAGAATTTCATATTTATGAGAGACAAAGAATGAAAAATAAAAAAAAATAAATTAAATTCATGGACAATAATTTTTTTACTTACATGAAATAGTTTTTTTTTTTTTTTTTTATTGATTTATCTGTATGCTTGAGTTCAAAATTATTTCCATGTAGCACATAATACTCTCTAGGGTACAACAAATCAAAGCTCAGATTCATGTAAATCTTAAAATATCAAATTTATTCATAATTTACAACTTGTACAACATATCCACATAATATTTTCAATCCCAATTAAAAGCTTTTTCTACAAAAATTAATTGTAATAAAAGAACTAGAAGAACAAACGAAATGTTGACAATAAAGTCAAACGTTTTTTTAATTTTTCCTTGTTTTATTGATTAACATTTTAACCTTTAAATTTTCTATACACATTATGTATGTCTCTCTAAAATTTAAAATAAACTCTATATATACGATTATTCTGATTATGTCAGTTGCTTTTGTTTTGTATGATATTCATATTAATGAATGTTTATCCATCACTTGTGTTCGTGCCACTTCTAATTTTAAAAATTATATTATAGTTTTAAAACAATTTTGCCGAACAAAAGGTAAAAATCAAGTGCGCTTTTTAACCCTAGATTTTGTATAGTTATTTGTTTTGTTTAGTTCTCCCCAATTTAATGTATATAGTAAAGACCAATATTTGAAATTTTCAAGTATATAATGATGAGAAATGAAAATTTTTCCTTTTCACTAAAATATAATTTTCTAAATGTAGGTAAATAAAACGAAATTTTTACAATATTTTCCATATAGCGATAAGACAAATTTTCCGCCAGTAGAATTTAATGAAAATTTCTAAAATGAGATAAATTTACATACAAATGTAATTATAACGATTCGTGAAAAATTTTTTATATACCACTTCTTTTTTTTCGGCCCAACATAAAGGTTCTTGCAATTATATTTTAAGTTAATAATATTAAATTAAACAATAATTATTTCTCCTGGTTTGTTGATTTTTTTGTTATATTCCAGAACCATAAAAAAAAAAACTGTTAAAATAATTCGTGATTTGCGTAAATAAAATTATTATTTATTTGTTAACTTTATAACTAAAAGCAGCTGACATCATTTTTCACTTTAAATTAATCTAAAAAAAAAATTATTGTTAACAAAATAAAGTAAATTTATTATTTTCAAATTTATATATATTTGGACATCATTTCCCATTTCCATTTTTACGCCAAAAAAAAAAAAAAATAATAATAATAATAAAAAACTAAATATTCATATACCTACTATATGTACAATAAAATATTACAAAGTTAAAAATGAATAATATATTTATTTTGTTTATAAATTCATTTATAGATATTATGTATTTGTTGAATTTTATTTATTATTAATTTTATTTTATTTTTCCACATTTAAATATAATTTTTTTTTATTTTAAAAAGATTTTACCTCGAAAAATTTTTTCATCCGTGTAGGATGATGGGAACAAAATTTGTTTTTAAATATACTCGTTTTATCAAGAACAATAATAAAAAATTGTTACATTTTTATACAAAATGTCCATGGAAAATAAAAAAAACAAAGTTTTCTCTGGAAAATAATGAAAAAAATTAAAATTTATTAAAGTTTACAGCCGATGCCATTTTACTCTGTCCGAATTACCTAGTATTACGTATTGAGCTGGGAAAAACTAATTTTGTTCTAATCTTCTTTACATGTATAAATCATAGGTACAGCAGAACATGTTCTCAAATTGTATTAATTCCCGTCTTGATTGGAATTCTTATAATTTAACTACTGTCCACTTGATCGGGGTGGGTGGAAGATGTGGATGTGGTGGGTAGTACTATCCAAGCCGAAAATTTAAGTGAAAAATCTTTTTCCTGAATATTTGCGCTTGATAAAATTACTCATATCCATAGCAGGATCATCTTGCTCTATCTTAAAGAAACAAAATCGATTAAATCATGATGCCATCTTACATTCTTACCCAGGTGCGGTGAACAAATTCGATCTGGAAGAACTTATGAATGAATTCATTTCCCGAAATTCCAAACGAAGCTCAATGTTAGCACTACATGTGAGAATTATGTAATTTGCTATTGAAAAAGTAAAATATTGACTATACTATCCACTACGGCAAAATCTGCTGGCCCTGATCGAAACTTACCAACAATACGATGCTAAAAAATATTTCTTAGAATTTATAATATCTATATTTATATTTATAATGTTTTTATAATAAATATTGTTGTAGTTCACAAAAATCTCAAAATATTTACTTTTAACAAAAAAAAACAAATTTCTGATTATATAATTTGATTATCAAAAATACTTTTTTTTTTCTTTTCAGGTAAGCATCAATTTAAATTTCATTTTCATGTGATTCAAAATCATAAATTAAATTGCGAATGGTATAAGTATATAAGTATATATGGTATGTACGTAAAAAATTATGAACTTAATATTGCGAAAAATACGGTAATGGAAATATTTTTAGCTGAAGACATGCTGAAGATTTTTTGGTTGTTATTTATTGGAAATTGATTAAAAAATTATTTTTATCTATAAAATGAACATAGATTTATCAAAGTCCTTCTTTAGGGTTCCCAATTTTTAGCTTCAACTTTTTATTCTATGGATTTTATATTAATATACACTTTTCGAAAATTTCACAAGTATTTTTACATAATATTCATCAGGTGAAAACTTTCTCAAGTAATATAAAATCTGTACATATAGAAAACAAAACTTTATTAGCACTTATTGTTAAAAATTCTAAAAATAAATTTGAAACTTATTAATAATATCATGAAAGAAATATCAGTTAAATTTTATTTTTATTCAACACGGCATTGGTATTTATTTAAAAAAAAAAAAACAAAATAAATTAAAAATATAAAGCCAAAAACTTTTACAAACATATTTTTACTACTAGCATGACCTTTTAAACACAAGTTTTTTGGTGAAAATTTTATTTTTATTTTTTTATATTATAACAAACAACTGCTTTAGTTTTATAATTAAAGGCTTTTGAATCATTTTATAATTATGTGCTTTAATTACCACTAAGATTTCATAATTACCTTAAAGCTGTGGGTATAAAACGAAAAACCAAAACAACAATGTTGTATTATTATTATTTTATAATAAGGGAAATAAAATTAAAAATTTCGAAAATATTTGATACAGAATTAACTGTGAAATCTCTTAAATTTGGCATACTTTATGCAAACGAAAGGCACATCACCATTAAAAACTTAAAATATTTCAGGTATTATGAAAGAATTTTCATTTTTATACAACTGAAAAAAAAAAAAAAAAGGGTTCAAATGATTTTCCAAAAAAAGGGAAATCAACAAAATAATTTGATATAATGTTAAAACAAAACATCTATGAATATAAAAATTTCCACTGATTATTATTTCTTATTATAAGAAATAACTTAATGCGATTAACAATAATTTTTTTTCAATATAGAATGGTATATAAATTTAGATTTGATATAATCAAACATTCAAACAATTAATTCGCGATAAATACATTTGGGTGGGACTACAAAAAAGGTTCATAATCAGATTTGGAAAAAAAAAAACGTTTTGATCTAAAATCTTAAATAAAGGCTGAAAATTTCTTATTATCGTAAATGAAGATTTGATTTGATGAAGATTTGATTAAAAATATTATTTAATTACGAAATATTTATCTACAACTAATGTTATCCAATCAATCTTATCTATTTATCTTAAAAACATTTAGATGTTATAGTTTCAATATTTTTCTGAAAGGTGTACCTACTGTTCAAAAAGAATAAAAATAATTATTGTTTTTCAAAAAACACATAAATTATCAAATTCCAAAAAATGGGTAAAAATATGATATATACATGTTTATGTTACACATTTACTTACATAATGTAAGCGAGTATTACATTATATTCCCTATTTTTTTTCTCAAAAATTTATTCAGAAACACATTAGTTAATTATAATAATTTTCCGCCCTAATTAAATTTTTAAACAATTATTTAATTAATGTATACACATAATGTATGCACATAAATGTATGTATGATATATCTTTGCAATAAACTAAATGTTAAATTTTATTATTTTCCATCCTGGGAAAACTTGTTTGTTGTCATAAAATTAGCTCAAAAATTGGTCGTTTTTATTATTTTATTTTTGTTATTAAGAGAGCAAAACTTGTGTTGCAAAGACCATTAATTGAAAAGAAGAAACCATTAATTCAAATACTATACTATTGTTTTCATAACTCCAGAATAGAAAACCATTATTTATTAAACAAAAAAGCACGTTTACGGAAAATCGGTCTGAAAACAGTTCGTGAGTTATGATTTGTTTAATTAAAAGAATGGGAATAATTTATTTATATTAATAATACAAAAAAAAAAGGATTGAAACAAACAAAAAAGCATAAGCAGTAAACACTACTCAACTATAAAATACTATAAATTAAAAATAGTAAGGAGCAAATTTCTTTCCTAATAGAATACCGTAAAAACAATTTATGTTTTGTAAGTACTTATACTTACACATACAATATATTTATTGTTTATTCTTTGTTCTTTTTTTTTATAAGGAATATGTACATGTAAGGAAAATTCCTTGATGGTAGCTGGTTTTTTATATGAAATGCATTACATATTAAAAACATGAAATATGTATATACCAAGGTCTTTTATGCAATTATTTTACAGATTCTTTGTATTTATTGTTAACTAGTATCTCGCAAAATTCTTATCATGATAAGAGTATGAAAATAATAATTATTTTTAATTAAATGTGAAACGAAATTTTCGTGCCAAATAATATAAAAAAATTTCCTTTTAAAGATTTCTACAAGTTATCATCATAAAACAAATTTCAACAAAATTTTCTACAATCTGAATCTTTTGTTCGAAAAAGTGAAATCTTTATAAAGTCGGATTACAAACTTTCAGTATAAAAATTAGGTGAGGTGTTATCAAATTCGAAGACATAACGCCCACGATTTTTTTGATTAACTTATAAGGGCCATAACGCCCGCAGTCTTTATGACTCTTTTAAAACGGGCCATAATAACATAAAGCTATAAAGCCCAAAATATTCAGCTTTATTTACATCTAACTTAACCAATGGCCTTATCGCATATCCTTCCGGACAAGGAGTTAAAACCTCTCAGCTCTCAACTCGCCTAGGAACTATTTCATAAAAAAATTAAATTTTGGTTTTGGGGTGGCGTTTTTTCGAAAATTTGAGTAAACAAACTAAAAGTAAATTCAATAATTTCAATGGAAAGTTCATCGATTTAACAGGAACAGGAGATTATTAAAAAGTTATAACCCTAATACAAAAGTACTACTTATTTGCATCCCATGGACATACATTTAAATTTTATGATCCTGTAAATTTGGAAATAATTTTCCAATTCAATGAACTTAAATTAAATATTTTAAATTTAACAACTTTATTTTGTGTGTATTACAATGGATAAAGGAAAATTTATTATATTTTTACACGAATTTATATCTTTAATACTTATCTATAATATTTTGTCTTTTTTTTTATATAAAATTATCAATAAAATGAAATTGGAATAAATTTTATAACATATCTGTAAATGGGTTTCGAACTGAATAAAATATATACTTACTTATGTATATTTGAATACAAAATAATTAATTACGTTAATTTTTATTAAACCATCAGCTTTACAAAACATAAATTTAGTTATTTATATAAATAATTACATATACATACTTACGTAATGTCATTTTAATTTTGGGAAGTCTTTTATATCTTAAAATGTGTAATTTATAATCATAGAAGATAGAGGAAGAACATAGATGACTGAAAATAAAATAAGAACTCAAACACTAGGGACTAGGGCACTTAGCGTGTTCAATAAAAATTCCAACCCGAAACGGTTATCAAAACCACTTATTGTGTAGTAAGAATAATAAATATATTATTATAACGTTTTATTTTATTTCATTCAAAATTTTTATTATGAACCGGGAACGGTGTGCAATCATTGCGTTCACTTTAATAATAATTAATTCAATAAATGGTTATTAGGTAATATTACTCCAGTTAGTAAATTTTTCATAAAACTTTATATTGCATTTAAATTGAAAATACAAATTTTTATAGTGATCTCAAGAATAACTTATTTAATAACTACGTATGAAGAACATTTTATTAACTTATAAAATATAACTTAAATTTTATGAATTCATACATATTGTGTGCACTGAAAAAAAACACAAAAACATTTTAAACGTAATCAACGCAGGTAAAGTAAAAATCAACGCAGGTAAAATAAGAAATCTTCAATTCCATCATAACGTAATATTTTTTTAACTTGAAAATTACTTCCCTAAAAGTTCAGTTAAAGATACTTTATTATACAAAACTTAAAGAAAATTTTCGCCTGCATCTATGGACACCTACTTACTGATTTTGTGGTATGCTGAAAGCTTTTATTTCGTTAATGTACCCAAATATGTTGAAAAACAAATATTTCTTTCTACAATAATTAAAATTGCTACATGCCTAACTTTTTTTTAATTCCCAATTTCCTTTTGAAAATATAATTGTGCTGCGATTATAGAATAATGAAAGAATAGAGATTATAAGATTATAGGTAGATTATTTAAAAAGAAAAATTAGAAAAGAAGATCGTTTCATTATGATATAATATAAAATAATATCATATTTTCCTTTCTTTCAGTGACCTAATGAATTTCTTCATAATTTTATTAACCTCTGAACTTACATATTTATTTGGTGATCTTATTATTTTATTTTTATTCAAAGTCTCATACATATAAAAATTTGTAAACTCTTTTTTAATAAGTATTCACTATTCAAAATGTTTATGATTAATGTGCAATTGTAGTATGTATCAAAAAAGTGCATTTAAGATAAATCTTTAGTTTTTTTCAATGTTATGTGTAGAATACAAAATAAATAATTGTAGTATTACCGAAACCATATATTCTAGGAAGAAACAGAATATAATTACAGCATATAATAATAGTAATAAAAATTCGAAAACAAAAAACTCGATATGAATATGTCGAGTATTTATCTGAAAAAAAAAAAAAATAAGATCCGGAATGAAGAGAAAATTAATATTAATTCTATATATTTATTTCAATTCTTAAAATGTATCTACTTTTTATAATAATTCTAAATCTTACTAATTTAACAAATAATTACAAATTTGTTTAATTTAATTATTATTCAAATTGAATTATTAAGTACTCTAACATTAATCAAATTGAATAATAAAATAATAAAAGTAGAAATAATCAAGAAATTATTCATTTTAAGAAAAACAAAACATTAAAAAATACTTGTTAAAAAAAATTAACAATGAGAGTGTAATGAAACTTTCTATAAAGTTAAAATAATAACACACACTTTCTACGAATAGTATTCAAATTATAAAGTATTTATTGTTTAATTTATTATAATATTTCTTACTTATTTTCTACGAATTACTTTTTATAATAATATCTCGGCGATTCCAGATAATATACTAATATTTTGTACATAGAAGATTATTGAACATTAACATCGCAAAGAAACACTGCCGCCTCAACTGAAATTATTATAATAATTTAAATTTTAGTTTAAGATTACTGTAAGATTTCATAAGGTTTTCAATACTGAAAATTTTCCTTAAAATCTAGTAATATTAAGTTCTATGGTTCTATCATAATAATATTGTAAATAAAATATCTCAGTAGAAGAGGCATAAGTCCTAAACTCTGTATGAAATTATATAGTATTTAATGTATATATATCTACTATTAAAATAAATATAGAATTGAAATGAATTGAATTATAAGAATTGCTACTCAATTTTAGAACGATTTTTAAACGAATTATTAAATTTAATATTTTCTTCAATTTTTGTATATTTTTTTTACAAATCATTTCACATTAAAATTTCTCCTTCCAAGATAAATAATCACATCACTGTCTTTTATAATAATAATAATAATAATGAACTAGCCAACATCCTTTGCACTCAATTCAAAATCCCAGAAGATAAAATAATAATAATTTATTTTTTTAAGACCTAATATTTTTTTTTACTAAATATAGAAAATAATCAATAAATCCAAAATTCAAATGAAAAGCTTTTAAAATAAATTTACAATGAAAAAAAATAAATAAAAATTTGTATCTGGAATGGATACCAATCAATTATGAATATTTTTTTTTTTATCACGTATATATTCGAAAGAAAACAAAAATATTAAAATTGAATTACTCTTCTTTTTTTTTTTTTTTAATAAATTAATTTAATATTTTTCTGTTTTTTATTTATGAGATATCGTTATAATTTGATATTGTACATTATTTTTAGAATAAAAAAAAAAATTATAATAAAAATTCCATCTAGAATTGGTCAGTTTGATAATTGCAAACTTTATATTTAGTTCATTTTATATTTGCTTTCGTTAAAAAAAAAAAAATTAAATAAATATAAAATTTATACTTTTATCATAAATATAAACTTTTATTTATAATTTATTAGAAACTTTCGCGCGCGTTTTGTTATGGTGTTTTCTTTGAATTGAAAAACCATTATTTACTTTTTCCTCATTTCTGGATTATCAACTTATTTTAGATGTTTTGCAAAATTAAGAAAAAAATAAAAAAAAACAGCAAAATCATTATGGATTAGAAAAAAATAAAATTAAAAAATAAAGAAAAAAAAATTATTTTAATGACCATTAAAACCATATTTGATTTAAAATTTATAAAGATAAAATTGATACAATAACAACAAAAAAAAATTAAATATTATAGACAGTACGAACTTTCATTGAAAAAGAAAAATAAATTTATGGAATTTTTGTAAAAAAAAAAAAAATTAAAAGGGAAAGTGTTTTAAAATTATATTTAATTTTAGATTCCATTAACCAACAAAAAAAAATTAATTGCGTATTTTTTTTTCATTCAAGAAAAACTTATGTTTAATTAAAAAAAAAATATAAGTCCAAACTAAAAACTTCACTATTATGTGTTACTTATAACTGAGTACATTTCTTATCTTTCAGATGAAAACATAAAAACATAAAATAATTTGATTCTCAAAATTTGAAACTTCTTATAACTTATGTTCTTTTTATGTAAACAAAATCTCGTTTGAATTAATATATGAGAAGAAACTTAAGAAAAAAAATTAATTTTTAATTCCATATTAAGTGAAGTCTTAATGACATTAATATTACGTACCTGTATTAATTTCCTGAAGACCTGATAATTTAATTCTAATTGCTCATTGCTTGACTGCCATTAAAGTTCATTTAATTGTTTGTTATTTTTTAAATGTAATTTAAATACACTTAAATGAATTTTATTTAAGGTGTATTTAATTAAAATTATGATTTTAAAATTAAGCAGACATAATAACAAATTGATATAGTACTCAATTAACAATATGCGGTGTATTGAATATCTTATATTATCTTCTATATTTATGTTTTTCAATTTCTAGTTAAAATTCAAATTGTTTTATTATAGTTACATCATAATTTATTCGAGTGAAATTCCTATAAATGACAATTCTTTTTATATCTTAAAACCATCTTTAGCCATTCTATCATCAAAAATAAATATTTCTATGTCTATTCTATACCATATATAGCCGCAGTTTCTTTAAATTGTTTCTAATCATATTATGGAAAATTATTGCAAATTGTTCTTATTAAAGTAAACTAGTTAGATAAATTGTCAGGGTAATCAAAAATATTATTAATAAATTTCAATGATTTTTTTATATTTATGTATGTCTAAAAAAACGTTAAAATGAAATTCCATTAAGTCGATACCTACTTTTTGACACTGAACCCCATAAATTTAATTTATGTTGTTCAGATTATTGACAAAATTATTCCCATTTCATGCATAAATGAAAGTAAAAAATAACAAATTTTTAGGCGCAAAAATACATATTAAAAATTTTTTTTTTATCTTCTTATGTAAAAAGTTCTAAATTTGAAATTTTTGCTTTATCAAAAGCTATTTATTTTATTTTTTTTTTGATAATATAATGAAAAAACATTACCAAAAAAATTTATTACGAAATAAATAAAGATGTATTGATTTATATATAAAATTTTTTGCACACTAAATGCTATTAGGCCCCATTAAAAAAAATAACAAATTTGATGCTTACTATACTACTATACATATAGGAAAGAAAATTTTTACAAGAATCTATCTCATAAAACAAATTAAACCACAAACAAATTCTTTAGGAAACAATTTTTTATGGATAAATATTTTTTTTCACATGATTTTTGGTTCATTTATCTCACACTGTGAAACATCATGTTCTAATTTTTTTTCGTAGTTCATAATACTATGTATGTAGTGAAAAAGTGACAATAAATTTATGATATAAAAATAGATCAATTACGAAAAATTAGAGTCGACTTTTTTGATTTTGTTTCGCTAATCAAATAATCTAAAAAAAAATTCCATAAATTTATAAAATAAGCTCAATTTGGGATCTATGCTCGTGATACCAACGTTTAGTTTTCAGTTTGAATGAAAAGAACTCTTTTACATATTACATAATGTACATATAATAGAGAATACACAATTTTCTTGCGTTTTCTCAATATAGCCATGAATTATCATACTTACATGTATGTAGTATCAATTAAATCAATTAAATATTAAAATAGTAATACAAAATTATAAATATGGCAAGTTTAGTCAGTTATAAAGCAAGAGATGAAAATCGATATAGCACATTTAATAATAAAGTTAATTGGAGCAACCCAAATATGGGATCTACAAATTCAGCTGCACGAATTGATAAATCTGATTCTACATCTAATGGACAATTATCTTTAACTAGAGGCAGCAGTGTGAATAGCAATGATTATTTAGTTATTGATAATTTTCAACGAATGAAAAATGTTCAAAGTGGTAGAAAAAAATTTCACAAAAAATATTCAAGTGAAAATAAGACCACAAAATATTTCTTTTGTTGGAAAAAATTTCAACTATCGTCATCATCATCAGCATCATCATCAACAACACCATGTTTTTATTGTTGCTGTTTTAAAACACGAAAAAATTCCAATTTAAATAAACGTAGTAATATTAAAAGCAACAATTGTTTTTGCCGTTCAATAAAATGTTACAGATGTTGGTTATGTTTTTATTGTTGTAAGTTTCGTTGTTCTGGCTGCTGTAATTGTTACAGTGATGATGAAGATGACGATGATGACAATATTGATGGAAAATTTGCTAAATTTCGATATGAAATGAATAGCCTGGAGGAAAAAAATCAATCAATGCCAGTGGTTGATAATAATTTAAAAGGTGAATTTATAACAATACAATTGGATGGGAAACCAATTGAAAAAAATATTAGTGGAGGAAATGACAGTGGTGGTGTCGGTGGTGGTGGTTTATTTGGTAGCTTTGGACGAAATAAAAAAAACAAAAATAAACAAAAATGGAATTGGGATGACAGTTTAAAATCAAATAATGATAAATTTTTAGAAGCTTTAGAATATGATAATAATGGTTTTGTTGAAATCGATAATTCTCGTAGTAATAGTTTAAAACGAATGCTAAGATTACCAAAAATTAGGCCAGGAAATATGAAAAGAAGAGGTTTGGCAAAAATATCAAATTATAAATATTATTTTTAGAACATAAAATTGAAACTAACAAGAATCCTATAAAATTTTAAATTCTTTTTAAATAATGCTGAATCAGGATGAAATAATATTTTAATGTCATTATACTTAACGTTTTTATACATAAATGTGTAAAAAAAAAATTCGAAGGGAGAAATTTTAGAAGCCTTTTAAAAAAAACTTATCAATTTTATTCAAAAGAATTTTTAAAACATACAAAAATAATATTAACGTCCTACGTATACTTTTACTATTATCCTTGCTGTTAACGTTCCAATGAGAATAGGATTATAAACTCTTTAAAAGCCTTTCAATATTTCAATAGAGTAGGTACAAAAAAAAATTTAATTTGTTAAGATAATAATTACTGTTCTAAAATATTTAACTTTCTAAGAAAGAAAATTACCAAAAAAAAATAAAAGAAAATTAATTGAAAGAAGTTCCGTCTGAAAACCATAAAATTTTTTTTGTTATTTTACAAAATTTCTCAAATCCTTGGAAATCTGTACATTTTACATCAAATTAATTTTTTTTTTTTTTTGTGACCTAAATTTTTGATGATAAAACTCAAAAGGAAAATAAATTACAACAATTTTGGAAAAGAATTTCCAATAAAATATTTTTTATTTTCTTTTAAATATTTAACTTAATTTTCTATGAACTTCAACAAATTAGAATTATTAAAATATAATGTATACCCTTAACATTTTGTAAATTAATATAGAAAAAATGTGATATGCTACAAACATTATGCATAATTATTATTTTTTTTTTAATTAAGCTCCAGTTCCATATCGGAAACGATCTAATTTTAAAAATGAACAAAAAAATGGCAAACAATATTATTTTCTTGCCTTAGCATTTTTTTCCTACAATCATTCTATTTTATACCATTTTATTATTTTAAATTATTAATCCAAAAATTATATTCTGTTTTTAATTATTTTAATTTGGGAACATTTTCCGCCTTTTATCTTATTCCTATTCCTTCATCAGATTTTTTAATTAAGGCCTTATTATTTAACAACGGAATGTGAAATATGCCGATCCGATAAGATCTAGGTACAGAAATTAAGTCAATGTAGGTTTATTTACTTTAGAAAACTTCAGAAAAAAATAAGTTTATGAATATTTCCCGCCTTGTAATAACTCCTATATTTAAATTTAAACGCAGTATGAAAATATTTTTCTCATTTAGGCTATACACTCATTATTTCTAGAATTCAAAGGAAATTAAATTTAAAATTGGAATTGATGCCCTTAAAAAAAAAAAAAAAGGTTTTCCAAGGAATTTATCATATTTAATATTTTATTAGTAAAAAATTATGATAAAATAATAAATGTAACTTTTCAAAACGTACCCACATAAGAAAATAGGCCTACATAAGATGAAAAAAATAATGTATGTATTAAAATTTATCACTTATAAGCAAAACAGAATTTTTCAAAGTCAATATTTTTTTAATAAACATTTTTTAAGTTTTTTTTTTCTTTGTAATTTTTTTTTATATATATGAAAATGTAATGGATTAAATTCTATTATTCTTTTATTTTTATTGTAGATTTTTAGAAAAGAATAAAAAAGGATTCCTATAATTTTTTCCTAAACGTAATCCTTTCACATTTGTGCACATAGCTAGCTATCTATGTATTACCGGATAATCAGTCTTAATATCAAAGAAATTTTTCTGAGAATAAAAGCCAAAAATTTTATTGTCAAACAAAATTTTTAAGTAACATGTTATTCTATATTTATATACCAATAAAGATATCATATTTAGGTAAAAAAAAAAGTTTTTAAGTTTTGAAATGTTTCTTTTAAAATGTGGTAATAATTTGTAGATTAAGACACATTATTTATAAGAACGAAAATTCTGACGCATTTAAAAAAAATGGATTTTCTTGAAATTTAGTGTTGTTGTTAAGATAGTTTTGAGTACCTCAAATTCAAAATAGTTCCCTTGTTGTCAATTTTTGACACGGAAGTTTCGCAACTAGCACTTAATAAAAATTCTAACTTTCAAACCATCAATCCCTTAACTTTGAAATTTTCAAGGTAGAAAGTTCTCATTAAAGTGTTTAAGTTGATAAATCGTTCGATTCTTAATATTCCTGGACTTCGACAGAAAATCTATGAAAAAAACAAATTACAATTTTAAGCCTTGAATTTTGACACTGCAAGAAATTGTACAAATTAAAAGAAAGCTCTCCTTTAATAAAAAAAGAAAGCTCTCCTTTAATAAAAAGTGATACATACATAACTTACAGCCTGGCATCATAGAGTTGTAATTATGTAATTAATAAATTTTAAAAAAATATTCAAAAATGTAAAAGTTTATTAATCTTTTAATTATGGAGGAATATTTTAATTAACGCCTCGAAATAATTACATCATCTAATAATAATTCTACTACTATTGGAACCTCTGATGGCACACTCTTTATTCCTATCTGTTATGTTTTATGGTGGGCTAGATAGATAGTCTGGACAAATTTTTATATAAATGCAGGTAACAAATAATGCAAGAACCACAATATCAAATTCTCAAAATCATTTTCAAGGTGTATCTAAATATCAGCCAGAAGGTATTTTTATTAAAACGCTAGCTGGTTATTCGAAGGCCCTTGTTTTAGAAAAAAAATTAAATACTTATCTATGGAGTTTATAGAAAATTTAAAAATTTGTAAGGTTTTTAAATTTATTGTTATTTTTTATTTCTTTTTACTAAAAGAAAATAAGTTCGTATTTATTCAAATATTATAACTCTGTAAAAAAAAAAGAATAAAATGGTTATATACAATAGACCTTCATAAGCTACAGATGTTTAAATAAGTTTAATAGATTTAATCTAATTTATTTTGAAACAAAGTTTGGCTCGAATATTCGAACAACTTTGTGAATGTTTAACGAACAATTTTTATGCAAAAGATTTAATATTACATATCGTCGGTCAGCGACGCAAACCTCGTAAGTCTGTTTTTGAAAATTTTACAGGAGACACAAAAAACTGTATTATTCTTATTATTATAATTAGCACAAAATTGCTTAAGATTGGCTAATTTGGAAGCGATATGGATTGAATAAAATCTGTAGCTTCTTACGAAGATTAGTACATTATCTTAGTTTCAAAAATGTGCAATGTTTGGCCACAAAAACTCCCCACCTAAATTTTCGAATTTTGTTTTTCGACAATAAGGCCGGCCGCACACAGAAAGAGCAAAACAGTATTAGTCAAAAACGTTTTTGACTAAAACTGCTCCATGTAGATGTTTCAATACAAAGTATATGGACTGACGCACACTGATCAATCACACGACTTAAATCACATTTAGTCACGTTTAGTCGTTTTGATGTCGAACACTTGATTCTTGTTTTATGTTTTTTGCTTTATGTTTTTAATAATAATGAGAAAATAATAAATTTTTGTATGAACTGAAGTAAAAAGTTTTGGACTAAAGCAAAAAAGTTTTAGAATAAAGCAAAAACGTTTTTGACTAAAGAAAAAACGTTTTTGACTAAAAGTGTTTTGTTCTTTCTGTGTGCGGCCGGCCTAAAAGTGCGTTAAAAATATTTAGAGTGTTTTTATGAATGTAGATCGGCGCAGATCAACAAAAAGGACAGGAAAATAAAAAAAAACACGTTTTGTAAAAAACAAGACTTACGAGATTTGCGTCGCCGACCGACGATATATCATATATGTATGTACATATGTAATGTACCTATATTAAAGTCTCGTTACCAAATTTAATAAGCGATTTAGTTTCCATTTTTTCTACTAATATTTTTAACTTTATATATATTTTATGCTCAATTTGCATATTTTCATAGTTGAATAATATGCAATATCATTTGTTATTTTTTTAAGTAATAACTGCATACAAAATATTTTGCACGCAGACAGTGTAAATCCTTTGAGAACAAAACGTGATTCATTTCAATTCAAAAGCATTACATTTAACTTTATAAAAATGGATTTTATTTTGTCAAAAAATATATCATCGAAATTAAGTATATAAGTACACAATGAATTTCAACTGCTATTGCGTTAACAAAAAAATACTCATTATAAAATCGTTTTTTACGTAAATTATAGTCATAAGCATTGCAATTTTTGTTCTGCAACAGGTATCTTTTTTGAATTTTTTGGCTAGTTTTTAGATTTGCTACGGAGGTATGTCAACTCTTCGGTAATGCGTCCGTTCTGATTGATTTAATATGTGTGCGTTTGATGTACCACACAACTTAATAATTTTTTAACTGCCCCTCGATCAGGTATTTTGAGTTTTTTCTTCATAAAATAAAAAGTTTTAAAATTTTTTATATCAAATTGCCTTTCAACACCGAGGATGCAATAAAAAGTTAAAAAAGTTTTAATATGTTAAAAAAGTAAAATTTGAAAAAAAAAAAAAAATTGCAGAAAATGTCCTATTCGAACGAAAAAATTTTCAAAACTATAATGTCTATAATTGATATGCCAACACAATAATCTTCTTTAAATTCATGAAATCTCTCATCATAGAATTGATTTTCTAAATCCTTTTGAATATATTAATTGACCGTGTGACATGATTTGAATAATATAATACACCTTTTGGGTATCCTCTTTGACCTTATTTCATGAATTTTACAAAATAAACAACTTAAAATAGAATTTTCCAAAACTTTTATATACCTATATTTATAACCATAATAAATTTATTAATATTTTCTAATACTCTTTTCTTATGTAGTAATTTCCCTAAATGCCACAAAAACGAAAATGGTCACGTATGATATGAACTCACGTTTGAAAAATTGGAAAATCACATCAAATAAAAAATTTTGCTCTTGACACAATATATTATTAGTTATTAATGTTTTTTTTTTTATTTGAGAAAGTTCATAATTTTTGGGATCAAAGAAAATTTTACGGGATTTCATACTTTTAATATTATATGAATTATTTATTTAAGGAAAATATTTTCGTGCAAATCTAAACAAATGAAACTTTTTTTGCCTTTTCAGAAGAAGCTGCTGCTGCTGCTAAAGCTGGTGATTGTAGTGTAAGTAATTCGCCTGTAGTTGGAGGTCGAAACGGTAACGGTAGTCCACATGCATCTCAGGGTTCAGCATCAAGTGATCCATGGCCGTCACAGTCAGAAGAAGATATTGATAGACTGGTTGCACTACATCAAAACCGTAATAGTCTCAGCTCGCTAGGGGCAAGTTTTTTTTTTTTTTTAATAATTTAATTTATATAATTTTGCTATTAAACTTAATTTAATGCAAATTTGAACGATAATTTAAAAAAATTTTCTAATTTTCATGGTACAACACAAATTGAAATTTCCCCATCAGTGTTCAAAAATTATTCAAACTCATAAAGACATATTATTTAATAAAAGGCAACAAAAATTGTTACAAATATAAATTAGTTCGAACTGTCCCCATTTCGTATTTATTTAATTTAAATAATATTAATAGTAACTGTTTCAATTTTCCGCACATTTAACAGATATTTAATTATTATATATATTTTTTATTTATTCAGTTACGTTCAGATTCTTTGGCAAGTGTATATTCAGGTGCTGGTGAAGGTCGTTATGGTACTGTTGTTGTTAAAGGACAAGTTGAATTTGGTATGCAATACAATTATAAAATGAGTGCTTTGGAAGTTCATGTAGTCAGATGTAAAGATTTAGCAGCGGTTGACGTTAAACGTAATCGTAGTGATCCCTACGTTAAGGTAAAATGGAAACAAAAATTTTACATTTCAATTTTAACTGATATTTAATGTTGATATTTGTTAAGAATTAATGCGTCTTACATAAGTCCCAGTCAAATAATCAGAAATTTTTCGGAAATCTCAGCAAAAGCTCACTAGAGTTATTTGAAGTTAAATGACATAATTTTTACGCTTGTTGCCCATATCTTAAGATCTATTTCAACGTTCTGAAGTAGCATCAAGTAATTGTCATAAAGTTTGTAATAATGTAATAATATTGCTTGATTATTTTCAAAATTTAAAATATATTTTAATATTAAAACTCCATTAAAAAGTTCATAAAATGTATGCAATGTATTAGATAGACTCAAGTTTATTTATTTAAAACTGAAAATTATAAAATATATATATAGTATACTTTTTATTTAGAAAATTTTCTAAAAACAAATTATTAGGAGATTTTACTTTTTAGTTTTAATTAGTTTTATACAATTTCATATTTATTCTAATTTTTAAAACAGATAACATAGAAAAACTAAATTTTAATCAAAATTATAAAAATATGAACTTTAGCATTTCACTAACTTCTAAATTTAGAAAGATAAACTTTTTAAACTATTTATCCTTTGAAATGAGAGTATAATGTATCTAAATCCATTAAAGGTTCGAAATAATTCCAATTAGTTGGGGTGTTGCAAATGAAAATTTAACTTTCATTCAAAGAAGTTTTATTATTCGTATTCGCAAGTAGACTTTGTGAATTCAGAGATCTAAATTTTTTACAAGTTTTTAAATAAATTAAAATCAAAAAACCATAAATATCCTTCAAGTATGAATCTTATAATTTTTTTTTATACCCTACCAACCATATTACACATATATCGTAATTTGCGATGTCATATCTTTTTTTTTTACACAGAGAAAAAAATTAAAACAAAAAGAACAGGCACTTTAAAAAAAAAAAACATAATCACAAAGAATAATGTGAAAATAATATCCTTTATATAATATTATCAACATTTATACATACATACTATGTTCATTCATTCATTCATTTTTATTTATGGTTTTTTTTTTTTCTTTAAGCTATATCTATTACCGGATAAATCAAAAAGTGGTAAACGTAAGACAAAAGTTAAAAAACACACCCTTAATCCAATATTTGATGAAATATTACGTTTCCATATGCCATTAAGTAGTTTAGAATCAAGAACATTATGGTTAACTGTATGGCATTCAGATATGTTTGGACGTAATGATTTTTTGGGTGAAGTTACAATAAATTTACAAGGAAGAGTGTTTGATAATCCACAATCACAATGGTATTTACTACAGGAAAGAGTAAGTATAAAAATAAATTTAGAAAAGGATGTAAGCAAAAATATAAAAATAGCAAATTAGTATTAAATTTCCATTTTTTTTTTTTTAAATGGAAAACAATAAATAATGTAAATGAAACTTGATTGAGTTTTCTTGAGAAAACAAAATTAAAGTAAATATTATGTATATAATTGTACATTGTTATATAATATGCGTACCTGTACCTACTATGTAATATGTATATATTTATTGTATCTACATATACCTATTTTATAACTTTTTAATGCTGAAAATTCATAGCAAATAATATAATGTGTCTTTATTAGCCGATTATTCAAAAATAATAAAAATAAATAAATAATTCGAATGTGAAAAATAGTAAATAAAAAATAGTAAACTTCAACAAAAGAAGTACAAATGTGTTTCCCAGAGTTGAAATTATGGTTCTACGGGATATTATAAATTTTCATGGAACTTTATAATACTTAAAGTTAATTACGAATCAAAGAAAATATTTGCCTTTTTATTTTTCTTTAAATAAATGCCATAGTATGTGTCAAATGTCACAGCTCTCGCATTTGAGATAGACATTGTCTGACTCCAATGATTCTTAATAAAATTCTGCCGAAGTTTTCATTCATATTCTGTTATCTATCTTTATTCAAAATCAAAAAGTTTAAGATTATATAAAATTCTATATTGGTTCGTAATCATTCCCTTGGTTCTCGAATATAGTATATTCTCTAAAAATAATTTTATCTTTCAATTTAATTTTAAATAAATGATTTTACACTTGAGTAAGAAAATTAAAAAGTTTTATTTTTAATTAGAACCAATTCTTATATGATAAAAACAAAATTGTTATTTTTTTATCATGATGTCTTCAAAGTTTTTTTAACCGCATTTTTTTCTCTTTAATGTTATAAAATTGAAAAAGGAGTGAATTTCATATTTTGTACAACACTTTTTCATTAATCCCAAAAGTCAACAAAAGGTCTAGACAGTTTTACCAAAATCAAATTTTCCACTATTGGTTTTTCATTTAACCCGAAATTATTATGAATTTGCATCTTTGAAATATGTATCAATTTTTTATTATTTGTTACAGAGGAAGTTATTACATTTTAAAATAATAAATAATATTATTAGGTTGTTATCCTTTGAAACGATGTTTTTTTTAATGAATTCAGAATTTATGTTAAAGTGAATATGAGAAGAATAATTTCCAATAAAAATTTCATTTTGTACTTAGATATTTTGAATATATTTTTTTATTATTTTTTTTATTCTAAATTATTAATGAATAATTTATAATGACCTCAATTTCTGTAAATTCAAGAAAATATTATGGCCTTTAACGCTTTGAACCAACACTTTATTTTAACTAAAATTTTAAGAATTTATATTTCATCTAATAATTTCGAACATCAAATATAATTAAAGATTCATGTTGTTATAAAGTTTAAGTTTTTTTGTTTTTTACAATAATTATATTTAATTTCACAGAGTGAGCCGTTCGATGAAGTAACTGTGAATCGAGGTGATATTATAGTTGGATTAAAATTTGTTCCCCCAGAACATGGAATGACATTAGCAACAGCATCATTGCGCAACAGTTTGACTCGTGGTAATAATGCTGCAAATTTAAAGAAATTCGGTAGCATGAAATCCAGTACATTGAAAAATTTATCTTCAAAAGGACAACTACATGTTTTGGTCAAAGAAGCTAAAAATTTACAACCAATAAAGCCAAGTGGAGTCTGTGATGCATTTTGTAAAAGGTATTTAACTTTGTCTACGATAATGTTTATCCTCCATGTCAAAAAAATATTAGTATAAGATTATTGTTTTACTCAAATCAACGTAAATTCATTTTAGCTTTACAATGTGCATTGCATGAAATTTAAAATTACAAATAAATCTATTTTAACCAGCAAGATATAAATGAATATTCAAACAATGAGATCATTTATTATGAAGATAAAAAAATAAAAAAGTGAATCTAACTCTTAATAACAAAATGTTTTTATAAAAGTTCCTATAAATAAAATTTAATAAATGCATGACATATGTTTGAAGCTAATCCTCTGAAGCAATTGTGTAATTTTTATGATAAAAGATTTTTTAGCATATTGACATCGATAATAGTAGATATACGTATTTAAGCACTTACAATTAAAGTTATTAAAAAAATGACCCTATTCTTGATTAGAAGATTGGTTCAGATCTTATAATAAATCTCTTTATACATATAAATTGTTTAATAATTTACTGAATTTAAATGATTCATTTTTCAGTTATCTACTACCAGATCGAACCCGTAGTTCAAAACAAAAAACAACGGTTGCAAAACGATCAAATAACCCCATTTGGAATTATACATTTGTTTATGAAGATGTATCGTTACAAGAACTTTCGGAAAGAGCACTTGAATTAACAATATGGGATCATGATAGATTGGCGAGTAATGAATTTTTAGGTGGTGTTAGATTTTCACTTGGTTCAGGTAAGAATATTAACATATTAAATATAAATATAAATAAATAGGTGAATAAAAATGTATTTATAATTAAATTTTTATGTTACTTCTTTATAACATAAATAAGATTTATAAATATAAAAATAATGGTTTTTTCATTAAAGTTAACTTTATAAAGGGAATCTTTTATTTAATAAAGTCTTTATTTATGGTTTATGGGAAAAATTAAACCTTTTTTTGTGGTCTCACATTTTAAATTTATTTTATATATTTTATTAATGTATATTTAAAATACACACGTTTAACTTTGTGGTTGCAAAATTAATTTGTATATAGGAAAATATTATTTTTTACCTAGAATGTATAAAAAGTTCTAAATACAAACTATTTTCCTCCAAAAAGACAAAAATTCAAAATTCAAAAAAATGTATACGTTTTTTTCTAGCTTTGTAATTTAAGCATTAAAAAAGGGTTACAAAAAAACACCACAGATAAACGAATCTTTAAGAAAAATTTAATAAAAAGTTTCATTGATAAAAACTAAATAACAAAATTATAAATATTTATTTGTAAAAAAGTAAAATATATATTAAATAAACATCACTATATTTATATAATTAAATAGAAAGGTTAATGTAGGTACTACTACTGTTCAATCTATTTATCTGTTCAAATTATGCATTTTTTTTTGACAAGCATTGTGCTACTGAATCTTAACTTCGTCTTACGTATTTTGTAAAATTAAACTTATTAAATTTATTGAATAAAGTTATATACACAAAGGTTATAATTAAAAAGAAAATTGATGTTAAAAACAAAAATTAGCGCAAAATGTATCAACATCAATTTCTTGCCACAAAGTTAGAAAATTGCTATTATAAAAAGAATATAAATTTCACAGGTTTCTGCGTAATCGCAAATAAGTATAATATAATTTTAACCGCAAACTATATATAATATCCAACTTTATTTGAACAAAAAAGTTAAAATTAAAAACTTCTCCAATATAATAAATTTAAATTTATTATTTTTTAGAATTCTAAATATGGAAAATCTATTTTCAAAACTTTTCGATACAGTATATCTAATTCATATAGCATAGTGACAAAGACACCACATTAGTACATAAACATAATACATATATAATAAATAATTTATAGAAATGATATTTAATAATTAGAAATTTCAAATATAGGGCTAAAATAAAGATATTTTAACATGATTTTTAATTATTAAAAGTGGAAATTAATTAATTAAAACTACCTGTGTCTAAAACTTTTTTTTTTTTAATTAACGAATTTGGTTTATTATCTACATTTATCAATTCATTAAATAAAAAGTGTAATAAAACCCGAATAATTCCCTCGGAAAAAATAATAATAATTTAATTATGAAAAATTAAAGAATTTGTTTTTAATTCATAAATTTATGTTAAAAAAATATTTTGTACGAAGATTTATGTATTATTAATATTATTAATTAATATTATTACTATATTGAATATTAAGATATATCGATAAAATTCTGTTGATAAACAAATTTTTAATAGTTAAATAATGTTAGTTATTATTGTTGTTATTATTACTTTGGGCTGATTCAACTATATGTTCAATTGATTTATTTAAATAAAATCAGGGTAGTAGCACCTACAATACATATTTTTCATTGTTACATAAATCTAAAATAATCAGTTAGTTTTCAGGGAATATTTTCTCAGTAAATTTATAAAATCAATTTACATCCATTAATTTTTCTCTATTTTCAAAACAAATCTGATCGGTTTTGCATCCTTAATAATTAAATAAATTGTATAAAATAACTTTTTCCTTACTATTGTGGGTTTCTCAATTTCCTTAAGTAAGGAATAAATTATATATATATAAACAAATTTTATTAAAATACCTAATTTATCTTTCTAACTAGCTAGATAAGTTATTTATGTAAAAAAAAAATATGCAATCACAATATCTATAAACATTTTTTATTTATACATTTACGCAAGTATACAAACAAATCGAATATTAATAAGAACAAGTAGTGTAAAAAAAGCTTTATTCAATTTGGTTTTGATTATAAAAGATTTTCAATAAATTTTTCAGACAAAAAATACATGTATATACAAAAAAGTTCGAAAAATGAAGATAAAGTTTATATTATCCAAATAGGCTTAACTGATATCTTCCAATACTTATAATACTTTCTTTATATGCTATGCAATATAAAAATTAAGGAAATTGTTTTCTTTTAAAACTTTTCCCTACAGTGAAGATGAAGACATTTAGTTGCCAGCACTAGTATTAATATAGTTTAGAAGAGAAATAGTGCAAATAAATTTAATATTTGTGCACATTATTTCTCTTTAAAATTATTTATCGACAAGTGTTTATAAATGTAGGTGTTCCATCATTGAACATAAAAGCATAATGAACTAAAATCGGAAGCGCCTGTTTTTCGGCTTAGGTTGGCTGACAAAATGTTTTTAGTTTCGGTAACATTTTTGAAAAAAAATCTGCAAATATTGATTAGGTTCGATGACAAAATGGTTTTAATTCCTAGATTCTAAAATATTGAATAATCTAAAATCAATAATCCAAAAATATTAATATGTACAATGTACATATGTATAAGATGTTTCTTAATTTTTTAACAGTATTATAAAATCTCTAATTCTGTAATGATAAGTTCAACGACAAACCACAAGATGACATCGAAATGACAAAAAATAGAGGGTTTTCATATTGCAGACATAAAAAATAACATAATTTAAAAAATGTCTTCAGTACGAATGAGTCTTTATACATATCTAGAAAAGAAATAAAACCATTTAATAAATCAAGAAGTAAAAAATTTTATTGTCTTCCTAAAAAAAAACTTTTTCATAATCCTTATTTCTGTTTTTAAAATAAAATATAAAATTTAAAGTTATTTTTTTTAAGAAAAAAATTCTTTAGTACAACATTTTATAAAAATATTTTTTTTAATTCTTTAAAAACTTTTTCAATAAATTATTAATTAACTTATAAAATTTTTTCCCTTGTTTTATACTTTTAGGTAAATATTATGGGAAGCCAGTTGACTGGATGGATGCAACTGGTAAAGAATTATCTTTATGGCAGAATATGTTAAATCGACCTAATTTCTGGGTTGAAGGTGCTTTATCGTTACGTTCATCATTAGATGGAATAAAAGATTAAAACGAATGAGAAAATTTATTATTATGTATAAAATATTTATTTTTATTTTTTCAAAACTAAAAGAGTATAAACAAAATATTTAAAAAAAATTTTTTTTTTTTATGCCTTGAAGGTGTAAAGTTAAAAATAAATTTCTAGATTAAGAGCTGAATGTAAGAAAAAAGAGATTTAAAATATATTTATATATTATATATAATATTAAATTCATCATATTTTAAGTATTAACCTTTAAGTGTAATTTACGTTACTGATTACAAGAACATTCTAATAGCAAATATTTAAAGTTGTGTTTTATCTTCTGTAAAAATACATTAAATTTTTTTTAATTAGTTGATTAAGCCAAATAGTTTTCGAATAGCCAAATAGTTAACCGAATTTTATTCATCAACTTTCGTGTTAAGTTTTTCATTTCTTTTTTAGAAGAGATTAAATAAACTTACAAAAAAAAAGGCGTTAAAAAAAACAGAAGATATTTCAATATGACTTTAATATAAACCTTTTCTTTTCTATCCTGATAATTGCTCAAAAATTTCTATGGTTTCAGAATAAAAACTATTTTCGTTATTTGAAGAATTGTTAACTAAATGAATGAAAATCTTTTTTCATGAAGTTTTTTATGGTTTCCATATTTTAATTATTTTAAAGTGAGATCGATATTGAGGTTACATTAAAATAACTTCAAGACTGTTTTCAATTTAGCATATACCGTTTCTGTATTTAAAAAAAATTAACTACAGAAAATTAAATATGAGAGTGGATAATTAATTATATTTATTCATAAATTATAACAATTTGATTTAAACAATTTAGTATTTGAATTCAGCTCTTAATCCGTATGTAAGGAAGTTATGAAAATCCATGACGATAAATTTTGTAATTTAGTATTCTTTTAATTTAAATTTAATCAAATTCTCCTTTACTCGTACTTTATACAAATCTAATTTCGCATTATGACATTCGAAAAACTATATAATAATTATTCCGAAAACTTTATATTTATATAAAAATAACTTTAATATTTAATTCTAATGACGAAATCGTATTTCGAAAAAAAAAAAAAAACGATTTATTAATCAAATACTTATAAAACAATTTTTTTAGTAATAAATTCAATGTAATGTTTGTAAAATTTACATTAAATTATGTAAATTAAAAAAATTAATTAAATATGACGTTTATAAGTTAAAAAAATGTATTGGTTAAATAAAAAAAAATCTGTGAAAAATAAAATTTAATTTCTAAAATCTCTTTACAAAAATGTTTTTGATACCTAGCTTTTTTTTCTTGACACGCAAAATGGAAAATTGTTAAAAGATTTTAATATTTTTTAATATTTCACAAAAAAATAAAAAAATTATTGAAATCATTGAAATATTGTACTATCAAAAAAAATTAATATTAAATAAATATACCTACACTACATATAAAAATAAAATTGGATAATATATACATAATATTTTATATTGTAATTTGTAACCATATAAAATTACGAATAATAATCATTTGATAACAAAATAAATAATACCTAATTGTAATCAATGAGAAAAAAAAATTTGTATTTGATTTTTTTTTTAATTATTTTTATTTTTCCAAAGCCCCCATAAAGAGAATTTAAACATGGCCAGTTCTAGGAGCAATATTATTTAATATTATTTTAAATAAAATTATTTAATATTATTTTAAATAAAATTACTTAATTAAAATATTCCAATTTTTCTTACACATATCATGATCTGTTTTAGATCAATAAGAATACGTATTTGAATTGAACGACAAATCGGACCATTTAATGTTTATTTGGCAGCAAAATAATTTTTGGGGAACAAATCAACAGTTTTGTTAATACCAAGAGATGCGTAAAATTCCAAACGAATTTCAAATGTAAAATTATTTTCTGACTCGTTTATTAAATACTTAGGTAGCCTTGAATTCAACATTCAAGGCATTGATGAACGTAGAAAAACAAAATTTTAGGATCCAATACGACAACTCATACTTTATAATTTCTGTTAATAGCTATTTTTATTATTCTTTTTTTGAAAAAGAAAATATATGATGAATTAAAAAGATAAATAATGTATATATGAATATATTTATGTATGCATTTGTTTATCTGTAATTATAATTATAATTAAAGAGTATTACCGAAATATGTACTTCAAATAGATGATTTTAGTTCATGTTCGGTAAACCAATTTAATACATTAAAACAAAAATGTTTATATACATAGTTACTTATTATTACATACATATACTATATTTGAATAATAATCTAAAACAATAAATAAAAATATAAAAATATATATTTTGTTTTTTAAATAAATCAATTTATCGAGAATCAAAAAGATTTTCTTATACATTAGTATATGCATTATACATGCTCTATTCAAGTATTGTGAAAAGCTCTACCTGGTTTTCGAAAAAACACAATCAATGGAATAATATCGACTCAAAACATAGTAGTAATAAAGCTTTTATACTTGATGTAAAATGAAGATTTTTTAAATACATGTAAAATGAAAATTTTTTTTAATACATTTTCGTAGAAAATTTGGAAATAATTTTAGTAGTTCAGCTAAATCTTATGTTTGGCAAGTAAATTCAAATATTTTATATTATATTTATTTATTTTCCTTATAATTCATTTTTAATTTAATTAATTTTTTCCTAGTCTGCACTCCGACTCAAATCACATTTTTTACAGCTTTTACAAAAAAAAAGAAAAAAATCTTCGTTTTAACTCTAATTATTTGGTAAGTAGATTGACACCTTCTCAAAACAAAATTCTTCTCTTTTTGAATCAAAATGATATTAAACTTAATTTTTATATTTTCATTTTTGATTATATTAACGTATTCTTCTTTAAAGTCTAGTTTTGTATTATTGTAATAAAAACTAAAAATTTTATAAATAATAAACCGTTTCTCTACATAAAAATAATAAACACAATTTTATTGTAAATAGTTTAAATTTATTTTGCTTTTTATTTTATTGATATTTTTTTAAATATATTTGAGTAATGTTATTCAGAAAAAGAAATCTTTTAGAAAAATATCTAATTTATGCAAAACATAATTACAAAATACCACAATGCATACAAATTTTAATGTTAAATTGGTCAGAGATCAGTTAATGTGTTACATAAAAAAAACAAATACCTAAAATATATACATACATATTTGATATTTGGAAAATAAAATTCAAAAAGAAATATAATATACAATATATACACAAGTAAAAAATAAATAATTTAAATTATTATTATACAAAAATTCTTAATGCATGCTGAATTTATTTATATTCAAGAAAATGTAAAAATTGGTATATAATATTATATATAACAATACTGAGAATGAGGACAACATAATAATATACATAAATCAATGAATTTAATTTTATATTTTTTACAAATTAAAACCAAAAGTAAAGTGGCCTTTACTCTCGTAGACATGGGTTAAGTTAGGAAAAAGGAGGTTTAACAGGCGACAAAGTTTTTGCTCGCGTAGCCATAGGAAAAAGGACGTTATTAAAAGAGGATAAAAAAAAGGTTTTAAAAAACAAAAAAAAAATACAACTTTATCTCCAATATTAGAAAAAAATTACCATTTTCAAAAGAGACTTAAAGCCAGCCAAAAATTACGCGATTATGGCTTTAAGCCGCTTTGAAATTGACATAAGGCCATTATGGCTCGAAATCACTGAATTTTTTAATATGAAAATGCGATGATCCCTTGTTCAAAGAGGGGTATAAGAAGTGATGATTTATGACATTTCGAACACTGTTGTTAGGCATTATCTCTGTTAGTTGTATTTTAAAGAATGTAAATTCAAACATAATATTATTGAATTTTATTATTTCTTGGAATCATATAGTTTCAGTAACAAAAATACTAACTATTAACAAAATAATTACCTACTGTCTAATTATTAAATTAGCATAAACAAATAAACACAATAATTAATTTGCACTCATAGTGTAAAGGCAGTATTTATACAAAGAATCAAAAAAAAAATTGTTAATGACACAATTTGATAGTAAATAGGATTAAGCTTCGAACGCCACAAAAAATTCTTGAAGATTGATTTCCAAAAGATCGTGAAATGTTTAGAACATTTACTTTAATTAAAACTTTAAAGCGAATTTACTAATTTTCCATTTTTATATATAAATTAGCTTTTTTACTATGACTTCAGTATTACCCATGATATAAAATTAATAATCTATGAACTTGATTCGATTTTTAAATATTTATTTTTGCATCCAGTACTTCCAAAACAATTTATATGAATAAACTATTCATTTAAACTATTCACTGTAGGTCTAATGATTTAGAATTTTTTTTAGAAGAAACTTGTTTATATAAAAAACAAAACTGTGAAATCGAAAATTTCTTTAGATACATTTACTGCTCTTTTTAACTATACCTACGTTATTACCTTATATAATTTTTTCCTAAACTACATAATTTCTTGTCAACAATTGTGTTATTTTGGGTACTGAAATTGATGGGTTACCTGATACGAGATTTTAGCCAGAATGAGAAATTTTAATTTTAATTTTAATTTATGTATTGGAAATTTCATTTAACTTCTGAAGACATTATTCACGGAACTTCGACTTCAATTAAGATTTTTTTCAGTTTAATACATTAAGAAATTTTTAGTCATATTTCAATTTTAATATTTCAAAACAATCTTTCCTTCCTTCTGGAATACTAAATTACTTATTCATATATTTAATATTGTAAAATCTAAAAATTGTTGATAATAAATTAAATTTAACGAGCCCACACTTTAATCACTTTTATAAAATATATAATATCGATCTAAACCAAGAGCAAAATTAAATTTCAATAATATAATATTTACAAAATTTTCATACCGATTTTTTTCAGATAATTAATTAATAAATTTTAAGATTACGTTAATATTTACGAACATTTGTACTTTTCCTTGTTGAGCTCAACCTAAAAGGCCAAAAGCAAGTTGTTTTTTGTTGTTTTATTTAATGTTAGTATTAGGAGATCATAATTGAATACAAAAAAAATTGTCGTAAAATATCTTATATTTAATACATTACATTATATCACAAGATTTTACGATAGTTTATCTAAAGTTTACACATACATACATTACTTAAAAAAAAATCTCTAATGCTAAGTGATATTTTTAATAATAACTAAGAGATAGAAAAATGCACACAAAATACCTTCTAAATAATTTAAAAGTAAAAAAAATTTATAAAATTTTTACGAACAAAAATCATAACGTGATACTTTTTTACATGTACATGTAATTATTGAAAATATAGGAAAACATTTATGTAACTATCAGAAAATATTATAATATAAATTGGAATTGGAAATAATAAAAAAAAAAAATTGTAATCATCATTGCTTTAAATCTCATCTTTTTATTCTTATTTTTTCACCATTTATCGTTCTCGTTCGTTATAAATAAAGCCTTTTAGAGATTTTGTCGAAATTTTAATAGTTGTAAATTTTGTTTCGGTTCGAATCCAAAAATTAATATAATACTTTCTAGTAAATTTCTTTTATAACATATAAAAAATCATTAATTTTTATTTGCAATGTTATTGTGTCCTTTTTTGGACAGTGGTAAAAATATTACCTAAATGTAATGTTCAATAAAAGCTTACAAAAACGAAAATTTCTAAACTAAACTCATTTTATTGCAATTGGCATGCATGCTAAGATAATTATTGTTAAAAAACTAATTGTTGGCAAAATGACACTATTGCTTTTTCAATCCAAATGTTGTAAGTTTTACAAGTTGCTTAGTCGAAGAAACTTGTGTTTTTTTTTCTTAAGAAATAATTTCGATTAATTAATAGCGACAAAATCCAAAATTTATTTTCACATCCTTTTCGTAAATAAAATATACAATTATTGTATACATACTTACTTGATTTTAATTTCGTATCAAAAATCGTCTTAATTTTAATTAAAGCATCTAAAACTGCACTTCATTTTCGAAAATTTATTATCTTTGTAAGATATTCCTAGAGCTTTTTTTGTGAAAAGTAAAACAATAATTGTCAAATTTTTGTATAACTTTAAGTGACAAAATTTGTAATGTTTAAAAAAAAAAATTTAATTGAAAAAAAAAAGTTATTAATTTTACTATAAATAAGAAATGCTGAATTATATTGTAAATTTTGATGCAAAAAAAATACATTAAAAAGTTAATAAGTTTGGAATAAATAAAAAATTTGTCTTTTTCAAAGGATATACTTATCTTTTTGTTTTATTTCAACTAGTTGCTGAGCTTATTATACAACTTTTTTAGTGCCAATATGTGTATACTTTTCAATTTATTGAAACATGTTTTTATAAGAGTTGCACAATAAAAATTGAATAGAAAATTAAAAGTTGTAGGTCAAAATTTGGATGAAATTTATTATAAATAAAGGCTTAGTCGACTTTCAATTAGATATCAGATGAGTATTACAACTTACAACGTGGTAACATTATGCTTAGGAATTCGTGGGTGTTAATAAATTAAAAGAAAAGAGGAAAAATCCAGAGGAAAGTAATTACTACGGTTATAATTACAGGTAAGGTTCATAGAAATATAAATTATATGTACATTCAATGATGACCACATTTTAAGTCATCAAATGTTATAATTATTTTTAAATATATAATGTTCACTCTTTCGCTACGACGCAAACCATCTCGTCTATATATCACTCAGACAAGAATCGTTAACTTAATCGTTTTAACTAGGACTATCGTTTTAATATAATAACTCTGAAATTTACTTTAGAATAAAAATTAAAATTTTTTACAATTTCTTCAATAATTTTTTAAAGATTTTTCTTTTATTTTCAATATCTAAATATACAGTATTATTATAAATATTTTTCTTTATATACAGAAAATTAATGATTCTTAAATTGATAAAATTTCGTTGTAAAATAATAAAAATAGATAATTGGAATGGAATATATTTCAAATCATAAATTTTTATTAATTTTATATTAATAAAGTTGGAAAAAAGCTTAAAACTAAATGTATTATTTCAAAAAAATCTTTAATCACAATGAAAACATTTTTTATTAAAAGCTTACATAAATTTTACTCCAAAAACCAAAAGAAAGTTCCTAGCATTAGTATAAAATCTATATCAATACAATCTAGAAGCAAAAACGGAATGAAAATTATGTTGTATAAAAATGTTTAAAAATATATTTTTCTCTCATTTTCAATCAATAAATGGAACAGTTTTAAAGTTTATGTTTATAACTATATAATTACATAATTTATTAAAAAATTGTTAAGATGTTATAAAAATATCCAATAATATGTGAAAATTTAAATCATAAATTACGAAACATATAAATAATAATAAAAAATAACTTTTAGAATATTAACGACACATACTACATAATTTGTACGCACGTTTTTGTATAACTACCTATGAATTCTTTTTAATAAATAATTGTAATTCAATGAACGTAGTGGTAAAATTTGCAACGAAAGTAGATATAAAATATTTATCCGAGTAATTTCTTATAAACATAAATAAATTTAAAACATGATTTAACTTTATGATTTAATTGAATCTACTTTGTGGCCCGTTTTGAAAATTTTTCCGGGCCGCGAGATTCATCACACCGTTACAAAATACTTTTATTTAATAAGGGCCAAAGTAGTGAAAACCAATGCATTAAAAAAATATGTACATTACCTATTTGTGCATCCACATATTCAAAAATTAACTGTCGAAATTATGGGAAAAAATTAACTTTGATTTTAAAACAATATTCTTGCGAATATATAACAGATATTGCCTGTTTTATTCATGAGTTTGCAGTAATGAGCTCGAAGAATAATTAAAAACTGTAGTGAGAAAAACTGTTAAATAATTTTATTTTTTTAATTTAGGGTAAAAAAAAAAGTTAGTACCTATGGAAAAAAAAATGAATAAGGGGATATTATGTGGCCCGATGAGTTATGATGCATTTCTAAAGTGGCTCGCAAGATCATTTGGGTTGGCCACCCCTAATCTAGTACGACATTATTATTATTTGTTTATTTTTTACTACCAAATTTTCAGTCGTAATGGTTAAATCTAACAAAAATTCTTTCTCAAAATTAATCTCGATGAAAAAAGAATATTATACATTTCTTTTTTTACTCAAAAAAATAATATATAGTTAAAATTAACCATATATAGACATATTTATTCAAAGAATTACGAAGGCAAAGTAAATGTACTTAAATTATTTTTTTTAATTATAAACAATGTTATAATATATAATATGTAATTTTACCATTGCATTTAATCAACGTTTAATCATAGGAAAGCTACGTTAAGCCGGAATATATATTTTTTTATTTTTTTTTAACTGTACTGTTGGATACAAATTAAATTTCGGGGTTTTTTTTAGCAATCCTCCATTATTAAAATAAACGCGTTAAAATTCTTCATTTTAAGAAAAGTTTTTCAAGTTAAAAATTCTTTTACCATAACTTTATACTCAAGAACAATTTTACATTTCCACTAAATATTTTATACAAATTATTTTACAAAATTAATTCAAGTAAACTATAGGTATTATTTATTTGATTGGGATTGATATTTTAAATTTGATTTTTTTTATTGTTTGTTTTGTATATAGGTTAATCTTGTTCATAAAACTTTTAATAAATTTTCAAGTTTGATATAAATTCATTGGTATTTTCTCAAAAATTTATTTAATTTTTGTTTTTTATAATTATTATTTTATTTCAAAATATTTTAATATGTGTTGTTTATACATTTTTCTTTTATTTAATTGTAAAAAGCATATGTATAAAGGCCATGTTTTTAAAGCAAATAAACAATTTTGTTTTGAAAACATTTAAATTTTTGTTTTCAATTTTTTTGTTGGTGTTTACGATTAAAGTGCAAAAACATTTTCATATAAATTTTTATTTTCACAATTTAATAATATTAAAGAGAACTAATAAAGAAAATTAAGGACATTTTTATTCACTAAATAATTTAAAGAAAGTATTAAACTTATCGACCATAATATGAGACCAACTGACAAGTAATTATTTATGTTTAATATTTGCTAAATTAAAAATTGCATCATCTATTATTTAGGACATTTTGATTCATTATTCACAAATATTAACTTAAAGGACAATATGTATAATACATATAATATATAATATAATTATATATTATACAATCAATTATAATTAATATTATATAATATAATTATATATTATACAATCAATTATAATTAATATTATATAATATTTATAATACTTATTTTAAGCGTTATAATAACGAATTTAAAAGCATTTAAAATGGTAATTTTTTATCCAAATAAGTCAAGTTTCAACAATTCTTGAATTAAGAAAATTCTTAACGAAGAAAAGTGAACTACATAAAAGTTATCACTTAAAGTTGGTATTTAAAAATTTTGTTCTATTTTTCTTTTTAAACTAAACAATAAATATTAGTTTTAAGTACTGAAAAGGAATGTAAATTGTTTATTTATTAATAATAATATTAGATTATAAGTTATAAGAAAAAAATTAAAGTTTTTGTATAATTTTCGCACCTCCATAATATATATTTATTAAATGATTAATTCTCTACGTCACAATAATCAATTCTATAATTTATGATTTTTCAAATCTATCATTGACAAATATTACAAAAATATATTTAACTTTTTCTATTATTTACAAATTAATACGTAAAAAAGTAGTAGATTTTAGGGATTTTAGAGGCATTGGTATTGAAAAATAAATTGTGATTTTGAATCATAATAAAGTCTGATATAAGTATTATTAGAGATAATAAAGGATAAGATGTCGGATTGAATTCTAAAATGGTTCAAAATTTTTACCAGAAAAAATGGACGTACTAGTACGTCTATTTTATTTTGTAGTCAGTATATACCAAGAACGAATTTACTGCTTGGATTATTAAAAATGCATTTTTTTAAATAAAATTTAGAGCATACAATAACATGTCTAATAAATGCTTGGCAAGTTTGTGGGTAATTCGTAAAAGAAAAAAATGACATGAAATGTGACATCTCATATTTTATTCTACCTGGTATGCATTTAAAATGCACATTTAATTAGTATGAAAGTCTCTTAATTGCGCATACTATTTTTAAGTATTAATAAAAAAATATTATTGTTGAAGTGAAAGTATTTATTTTAAATTGATTCAAAATTTAGGATTGGAATTTCAAGTTATGAAAAAACTAGTTTTTTAATTCATTTCAGTTAAAATATTTCTTGTAGTTACTACTTGTTTAAATGTACTATAACTTTATTTTCATGTTTAAACAAAATTTATTTTTGGTGGTTGTTATAGAAAATTTTAATTATTTTGAATATATTCAGTACCAACACCTCATTATCAATTTATTAAACAGGCAAATTTTTAGTTTCTTTTATTTAAAATAGCAAAAAAATAGATTTCTAAGAATCATAATAAAAATAAGGTTTACTAAATTTATCTAAATTAAATTTGCTCACATTATTCATTCAAAAATAATACCATAAACAATTTTAATAATTTTTCATAATTTAAATTGTTTTTCAATTTATAATAGTGAATTGGGGGTGCCTTAGCCTAAAGACATAACATAAATTTATTTACAGCTTTCAAAGCGACATAACTTAAATCACAGAGAAATAAAGAGGAATAATTTTGTACAACTTTTTTACTATGAAAAATAATTAGACCCATTTGAAAGTATTTGAAAAAATTGTTCGTAAATGGAAACAAAACCTATATAATACTATGAAATGGAGCTAATCCCCATCAGTTAATTTCATACTTATAAAAGTTGTATGAAATAATTCCTCTGTGTACATTATATTTCTATGTGCTTAAATTTATGTTATGTCTCTTTAGGTTAAGTACACACCCGATTAATTCAAAAAAGAAAACTAAACGACTTTTTTAATGTAGGTACACTGTTATGTGTACTTAATTATCACATTATATTAAATGTGGAATGTGCTAAAAATAAATGCTTCTATAAAATAAAATAATAGACCACATTGGAAATGCAAATAACCTCTTAACATAACAATGCATGTGGGTGATGTAAACAATAGTTTCATAAGCAAAATTATTCTTCATTCTTAAATTATGATTCTTAGCTAATTTATTTATTTGACACTACATAATATTTGATTCATCATTTTATCACCAATATGTTATATGATAGTATTCCACTCGTAGTTTGTTATAAGATGTTCAAAATTTCCAACTATCCAAATTTCCCTTGCGGTTTTTTCTATTTTTTTGTGAACATAAAAAAAGTAAATAGAAATAAACTTATTCATAAAATATATTTATATTTTTAATAATTTAGTAACAAACAAATTTTTTATTTTTATTGTAAACAAATTCATGCAGTTTTAGAACATTCTTTCATGCTGGAGTTTTTATTTCAACACATAAACTAACTCTACTTTTGGAAATTATTACTAAACTTAACAATATTTTAAAACTTTTAATTTTTAAAGATATAATTGTTATTTTAGTTGTGAAATAGAAAACTTTAGGAGCTGTTACATCACTGTAAATTTACGGTGTAAAGGCATAAAAAAGAAAGTCATTGAAGCGTTGCGTTTAAATTTTGTCAAAAAACTAATTTTGCCGGTTTCAGAAAGATAAAGTTAAAAAAAAACAACCCTTAGATGTAAATGAAGGCTACAAATAATATAATATTCATGCAACATAGGCAAATAATTTTTTTTGAACGAAGAATGAAATATTGTAATATTAAACAATCATGAGCATATCGTTATTTCCTTTAATCTTAAATCAGAAATAAAAAATGTTGTTTCTTAATTATTGTAGAGGAAAAAGAATGGAATACGGAATATTGTCATTATTTTATTTAATGTACTACATAAATTTTAGGTGAAAAATAATTATAATAATATAAAAAATGTTAAAAAAAATTATTAATAATAATTTTATAAGCTAGCAAGAAATCTGTATAACTTTTATTTTACAAAATACAAGCACAAAATAAACAATATTATTTATATAATTATTTTTAAAAATATGAATAATACTCAATATAACAAAAATATATATTTTTTACATAATAAGTTTAAAATTAAACTTGAGTTACGCACTGCGCGTATTTATCCAATTCAGTTTTCAGTCCTTTCACTTTATCAGCTTCTTCCCTTAGAGATTTTATTAATTCTTCAATAATTTTTGATTGCGTCTGAACAGTCATTTCTAATTTGGCAACTTTTTGTTCTAAATCGAGAACACGTTGACAAACATTTTCTTGCAATACTGCTGTTTGTTGATGTGATATTTGTTGATTAGAAGAATTGATAGTTGTCGTGGTCTTACCACCTTGATTGGTTGTAATAGATTGATTCACCCGTACATTTTGTACATCCGCAGGTTTTGGGACTGTATTTCGATTCGTAGGTGATATACTGCGATTACGTATTGACAAACTATTTGGCCTTAATTTAATATCATCGAGTTGATCTGGTTTAATACCTGTCATTGATTTTGTTGTATCAGACGTTGATGTTACACTTGATGTTGCAATTATCGCGGTTGAGGTCGTTTGTGCCGTTTGTGCCATTGGTGGAGCGCTTGGTGTTTCCAACGACCTTCGTTGAACATTAATTGGCTTACTTATAGAAGCCTCCGTCTTACCATAATTATTATTATTATTGTTGTTATTATTACTAACATTATTAGAGTTATTCTCTGAAAACGAATTTCTGTCTTTCTTTTCTAATGAGCTACGATCATTTGATTCACTAGACACGGATAATTTCGTACGATCCATTGGCTTTGGATCACCGACAACTTTCTTTTTTTCAACGTTAGCTTTTAATTCAGCCATCCAAGGAGCTTTCTGCTTCTCCCATTCTCGTGGTTTAGGTTTCGCTAACTCAACGTCATCCACGTTATTACTTGGAGAAGATGATTCAATTTTATTGCATTCTATTTGCTCTGCTGCCCCATTTAAATAAACCGAATTATTATTATTACTTTCTCCAATTATATTAATTGCGGCAGAAGGTGGTCTACGTTTTGGAGCTTTAACTCGCCCCGCTCGCATATCAGGCAACATTGACGATCGTTCAACTGTATCAAATTCAACAGCATCGACGCTACGAATTCGTTCCATTTGAACATTTTTATCACCTCCGTCAGCGACATGATCTCTAGATTGTTTCGAACTTACTAAGCCATCGGCAGAATCTTGTGATACGGAAGACGTTAATTTTTGTTCAACAGATTTGCTTACTTTTTTCGTTAAACCAGACAGTAAATTTCCTGCAACACTTGTCACAGATGTTGGCTTTTTTGAAGGTGCAGGTATTGTTGGCTTCTTTGTCAAAACAGGAGGAGGTGTTTTCTTTTCCTCCTTGATATTTTCCATACTTTTACGAGTTTCAGATTGCTTTTGTGTTTCAATACTTTTTCTAGCTATTCTTGCTGCATCACCAGCTGCAGCGGCGACCTGCGCGGCAATACTAGCACTTGGTCCACTTAAATCAAAATTTTTATTTTCTAAGGATTTGCGTTGAGCAGCGACATTACCTGCAGGAATACCAGTTTCATTTAATATATCATTCAATGAATCACGAGATCCAAAGCTATCTTTGCGGGAACTTGAGTTTATGTTAGAGCTATTTCCATGTGCCGAAGCGTTACTGCCGGATTTCTTTATATATACTAGATTTGGATATATTTGATTTGTGGTTTGATGTGTGCTGTTGTCTTTTGATGGCGAAACTAAAATTAGAAAATTTTATATTCAAAATATGATTTTATTTTCAAACAAAATTTAAGATAAGAAGAAATAAATTATATTGTGTTTTGGAAATGAAAGCAGAAAATGAATTCTAACTAATTTGATTAGAAAAAAACAAAAATGATTTGATTGAATACGAAATCGAATTAATTGTTAATGCACTAAAATTTAAAAATTAAAAAAAAAAATCAATATGTTTATCTTATTTATATTAAGCTTAAATTTGATATTATGAAATATAATCATTTTAAAATTTATTTACATTTCAAACTTTTAAATAAATTTAATCTAAGTCAAAAATGAAACCAATTTATGCATTTGCGATAAAATTTTACTAAAAAAAAATAAGAACAATATTTCTATCAGCCTAACAGCTGTTGAATTTTTAATAAAAATTTGGCTTATTATTATAAAAGATTAACCAGACAATGCCTAATGATTCTTTCAATTAAAAATTTTAATTAAAAGTTAATTATGAGACAAATACAAAAAAAACTACACATTATTATACCTACATAAGAGAAAAATAGTCAGGAAACAAACAATATAATAGTTATATGAAAAAAAAACTGGAATACCTAGATATATTTTTATTAGGTATAGGAATTTAGATCTAAAAAATTAAATTAACTTTTTTTTTTTTGTTGTATTTCTTGTTTCCACATTAGACAACAAAATTTATTTAATTTGACCTAAAACTAATTATCAAAAATGTCGTAAAAACGTTATACGACTTTTTTTTAATAATCGTTAACTTAAATTTTCATTAATTTTGTGTAAAAAAATATCTGAAAATAATCTTAATTATCGCAAGATTCTTTTATTTACTCTTTTTTTTTCTCTTCTCTTAATTATAACAAAAGAGAATTTTTAAGAAAATTTATTTCCTTTGTCAAAATGATATTTGGTTCATATTTAGACTTTTTTTTTTTTTTTTCTTTAACGAAGTGTGTAGAACTGTAGATACTTGAAATAATATAAAGTTAATGATATGATGATTTCCCTTTCTTGGATTATTTCATAAATTAAAATTTTAAAACAACGATTTAATTTTTTTTTGTTTCATTTTTAGATAAGTTGATATTTTTTAAAGTTGATTGCAACTGCAAGAACTGCGAAAATAAAAATAATATTTTTTAAAATTGCAATCAACTAATTTAAATTCATCATCATCATAGTGAGTAAGATATATATTTATTTAAATGAAACTTATATTTTTAATAATTATTAAAATAAAACCCGCGCAAATTATTAATTTTTGAAAATATATAATGTATACTATTTTTTTTTTGTTATACCCTTGAACAAACAATTTAAAAATTTAAATTTAAATTTAATATTTCTTGTACACATTTTTTAAAAAAATTTGATGAATATTTATTTATTTGTATTTAAGATATCGTAGCTTAATAATAAAAGTATAAATAGTATAAATTTATAAAAATAATAATAACCAAATAGTTAAAAACATAAATTCTTGGCTTTCACTTTCTGACCTTGTTCTATGTACGGAATTATTTATGTCTCTTTTATGTGTGCAAGCTTTTTTCTTATGCATAAAACACAATCAATGTTTACTATCAACATATTATGAATAATAACTTTATAACTGAATTTATAATTTATAATAATTTATTTTTTTTGATTATTTTTTAATATGCAAGACCTTAAAAATAAAATATTACAAAAATCAATAATTTTAATCTATTTAACACAAAAGAAAAAAAAATCTGAAATAATTATTACAATAATAAATATAAAATATAAGCTTCTTCTTTGCTTAACAAAAAATAAAAAAAAAAACAAAAACAAAAATTAAGTTTTAACTTCTTGAACGCGCTTAAGCTGACTATATGTGTTTATTACGAAAATATTTCACTAACTTGATTTTTTTTTTCATCAAATAATAATAAAAAAAATAATATTTAAATCGAATATATAGTATTGACTCACACCTACAAGAATAATTCATAAATTACGTTATTTGTACAAAATTAATAGCCTGGATAATTCGGGCTAAAAGCTAGGACATTCACATAAACAAAATTAATTAACTTTGGGGTTTCTTAACTTGCTAAACTAAAACGATGGAGAAGACGATAAACCTTTTTTAATGAGTTCTCTGATACAATTTGATCTTAGATCAAATGTGAAATAACTGAATGTTATGGAAAAACATTTAGTTATTACTTTATACAAACAATCATTTTCAACTTAAAAAAAATATTAACATTTTTATTGAAATTAATAGATAGATACGTTATTTATTAAAAATTAATGTTCGTAAAAAAAAATTTTTTATTTTGCATTTATTTTTAAATAGAAACTGATTTGGTCTGATGTAACCGTTGTTGTTGTTGATGTTCGATTGGTAAAATAAAGATACAAATACAATTTTTAATGTTTTTTAAATGAATTCATATTGATGATTCTTCGATAGTAGTAGAAAATTCTTATTAACCAATATACTTGATAAATAAATACTAAAAATGCTTCTTAAAAGAATATTCGAATTATTATTTTTTTTTTAAAGATATGAATTTTAATTTTTGAAGATCTTAGCAAATTTTTTGTTTTTCTATTTAAATCATTACAATTCTAAAGCATAATTGTGTCATATTACATAAAACCACATTTTATTAATTTTCATTTAAAGCGAACATTTTTTATTCTTCCTTAAAATAGCTCACAATTATTTTATAATAATGCAACTATTGACTTTACTTAATAATGCATTTTATATTTTGTTGTCATCCGCGATGAGCCTTTTTATTCAATTATAATGAAATAAATTGCACGATTAGAAGTTCAAATCTGATAAGTTATGTATTAAAAAAATGAAAAATTTTCTTACAAACATATTGTGTTGTGCTAAGTGCAATTCAACATTTAAAGATTGTTATCAAGATTGAAAAAATTAAAACTTGGGGTTCATACGAAGGGTTATAGTTAAAATCCCATATTTTGTTCCCTCACATCTAAACTTAAAATGAAACCAAAAATAAGTAAAAAAAAAAGTAATTTTTGCAAATTTATTATTTAGAATTTTTATTGACATAATTTAAGCTTTCTTATGTGATTGCGTTTGAAACCGAAACTGTTCTTGGCTGTACAATGCATAACTACTTACATTATATTTTCAATAAAAAAAAATATATAAATATTCATGTGTACTATTAAAAAAATTTGTCTTTGCTAACTATTCTCTGTACAGTACATATTGTGCATGTAACATAATTTTATTAATATGTTATTTATATTGATTTAAATTAACTACAATATGTGTATTTTTGGTGGCTTTATATCGATTGAGATAATCAAGTTGTAATTTTTTGATGAAAAATAAAAATAAACGTTAAAATAATAATAAAGAAAAATGAAAACCTGTTAGACACAGATTTACTAAAGATATGACACTTTAAGTGCCAGTGGGTAACTTTTGTTATGCTAAATTTTATTTATTTAAAATTTATTTTTCTACTTTTCATTAAAACTTACATACATTTTAATTTCAATATGAGTGCGGTTTTTTTTTTTAATTAAATAAAATTTAAATATTTAACACATCTTTTAAAAAAGTTTTTTATTTATAATAATTTTAAGTTTATAACATCATAATATTATTTTTCAACAGCAATAATTATTTTATTTCAAAAAATTCTGAGATCATTTCTTTTTTGTTAAAACTTAAAAAGAAAAAATTAATAGCAAATAAAGAAAGAAAGAAAGGAAGTTCTAGTTTTATTTTTTCTTGTACGAAGAAAAAAGTTTTTGAACTTGTTTGTACCAATATTGTGACAAAATATATTAAAAAGTATAAAATAGCTGCAATGTTGTTGCTTCAATACTATTATGTACAAAATAATAATATTACCAGAAAGACTTAAAGTAAAATGAAAAGATGATTACATTTTTCGTGTGAGGTAATCTTATTGAAATGGAATTAAATTCTTTTTAAAATATTTATATTATTGCTTCAAAAAAAAACTAAAGGTAAAAACTGTAACAAAGATAAACTTTGATAAAATTGTGCCAGTAAAAAAGACGTAATAAAATATTCAGATGTCAATTTAAGCTGAGTTACGTGCAAGCAAAATAATATGATATTGTAGTCAATTTTCGAATTGTAACTACTTGTTGTAAATAGTATATAAACTCTGTCTTGGAATTAATATTTGTGCATTGTTAACGTAAAACAGACCTTAATTTTGGCAAAATCTATTAAAAATTTATTTTTTTATATTTATCACAATACATTTTTTTATCGCCTTCATTTTATCTTGATTATTTGGTGTTTATGTAACGGATCGATTTTTGATTTTTTTATTACAAGCCTTTAAGACCTTTACAAAACGTTTACTACAACTGATAGAGATTTATGTAGTTAGTATCTAATTCAGAAACATCGTAAAATGCGAGTTGTAATGAAAATTTAGAACTTAATTATTTAATAATTAATGTATTAAATTGTACTTTTTCCACAATTTACTGCAGATAAAAATATTATATTTTCAGCCTTCTTAAACTCTAGCTGTTAGAATAATGAAATATGAAATATTAAGTTTTGTACAAAAATTGATTGCAAATTTTTATTCCACTGTTCCCAGTGAAGAAATAAAATTAGAAAGATAAATTTAAATGACTTAACATAACCAATTTAAAACAATAAATGCTTACGAATTTCACTTTCAAAGATATTTCCTTTCAATATCCCCTGTAAACTCTGGTCTTTAACGTGAATGAGAATATGGAACTTAATTTTCAATAAGAGTTTAACTTATTGAATTCAATAAGATTTAAACAAGGTATAATAATAAAGAAATCTATTTTTTTTTCCAATAAATAGAAAATAAAATATAAAATAAATTGTTGTTCACACAGTTTTGTAACATAAACTTCTGTAAAACATTATGTCACTAAGCTTTTACAAACTGTTATCTGCTAATTATTATTATATACGCATTATGAATCTTTACTAATTATCCGTAAACCAAGATTATGCATCGTCATCTAAATATCGAAAATATCACTTATAGATGTGCAAACAAAGACTATCTGGTAGTAATTTAAATTTTGTATGTCAAAAACAAGGTAGAATTTATATTTTTATTAATTATAATATAAGAAATATTATATTGATACAATGAAATTTGTTTATTCAATGAAAATATAATAAAAAATTAAATTGATAGAATATTACCGGAAAACTTTGAATTTATTGTTAATGCGAGACTTTTTGTCTTTCATTTAAAATAAATGTTTAATACGCAAAGTAGATTTTTTTAACCTATGACCTAATATAAATAAAAAAAACGTTAATTTTATATGCAAACGCGTTTTCTCAAATTTACTTTTTGTTTTCTTAGAATTATTAAAGATTTACATAGTTTGATAGTTTTTGATCGTAAAAATTCAAATATTGAAACAAAGCATTTGGATCTTTGTATAATGGAACAATGTAATTACAAAACAATCTTCACTGTTAACCCTATGAATGAATAAACTTGGTTCCAAGGAACTTAATGCAAAGAAAATGGAATAAACGTGAATGAATTTACGTTCAAAACGAAATGAATTTACGTTCAAAATTAAATTGTTTCCAAGCTCAAAATAAACATCTAATGAGCTCACAAACATCCAAAATTATATAATGAACTTAAATTCGAAATGAAAAAAACTTACCTAAGCCTAAAACAAAAAAAAAAAGTAAGATTAATTTTAGCTCATTTACATTAATATTAGCTCATTTCAAAAATAGGCTTACGTCCAACTTCTAAAATTAACTTAAAAAAAATGAACATATAATCTAAATTAAACTTAGACAAATAAAAAATTAATTGAATTCCATGAATATTTTTAATTGGAATCAAGTTCATTATATTTATATAATTGTATCGAGTTACTGGAAATATCTTCTAATGATATTCTAGATACGAAAAACAAATGCACTACTTTTTATTGTCTTTTCTCTGTAATATGTAATATGTTTGTATCCTTTGTCAATTGTTCTAAAAATATCATAATGTTAATGTGCTCCACTAATATTGATTAAGTAATTCAAAAATATTATAAAATGAAGTAAATTTTTATCTAAGGTGATTGATGTTTTTGATTTATTATCAGTGCATATTTGAACGATAAACTGGGTACTATGAGATTATAATTTAATAATTATCAAAAACATACAAAACGATTCAAAAAAGTTTGCCATACGATCACCAACATATGAAAAAGAATTTCTCCCTGGTAGTGGTGATGCTTAAGTGTTTGTTTTTGTGTATTACGAATAAAAAGACAAAAAAATAAATAAATTTTCGAGAAAAAAATGAGTTAAAAAATTTTAAATTATTGAAAATAAAAATTAATTTTATTTACATCAGACACTGACTTCTCTATATAAAAGACGAAACATCAAATTTGTCTATGTATTAAGGTCGAATAAGCTTTTCATACAAAAGTCAAATTTTTGTATGAAAAATTTATTTTTATTTTTAAAAATCTTTTTTTTTTATACGAAAAACAAGGATTATCCATTTGTCATGTAAGTATAAATTTTTATTAATATTTTTATAATTTTTCAGTAATATGCATAAAATCCGTAATATTTTTGGCAATACAAAAGAAGAGTGTTTTAAAACCGTTTTATAGGGGGGACCCCTGCTCAAAATTTTTTTTTTCTACAGTGACGGAAAAAAAAAAGCGTGCAGTCGAAAAAAAAAAGATTGAATGAAAAAAAATGAATTAAATTTGGACCATAAAAATATATTAGCCGAACTTGCAATTCAAAGTCTGCAAACAGAAATGTTTGAAATTGATTTTCAGGAAAGTTGCACTTGTGGCATGAAAGCTCAAGCGCTTTTACGTTACCTTTCTTCACCACTTTGTAACATTATTTTAAAAAATTTTTGTAGAGATGCTACCGAAGGCTTTTATAATAAAAAAAAACAAACTAATTTAATAAAACAAAAACAAATTAAGGAAAGAAAACCTCTTATTTTTAAAAATTAAAAAAAAATTAAAATTCAACATAATAATAAGTCGTGCAATTTTCTAAATGGAAGTTCATTGTCCACATTTAGTTTTAACATAATTGTGTCGATGTTTATCAAAACTCGTCAATTCCACTTTTCAAAAAAAATGAGTATAATACATCGTTGGATTCGTCTTCGAATGTGCTATCAGTTTTTGCTATTTTTAAATTTAAAAAAAAAAATGGAATAGACGCGGTTTGATAAACATCGACACAATTTTTAATGTTACGTTTTTTTTTTTTTTAATATTGTTGATATTCTATAAGTTGTACCTGATTAATTTTGTGTTTAATTCTGATTTTGTGTTTAATTCTGCTTAATTTTGTGAATTCGAATAAAATTTTATTTTCATTGTTTAAATGTTGTTTTAGTCATAATTGGTCATTTTGAAGGCTTTTAGTTTTTTATTATTATTTTTGATACTTAGGCCTGTCGAACTTTCACTATCGAAATAACACAGCCGCCAATCTATGTTTTAAGTTTAATTAGTTTACCATCTTACTTTTTTTTTGTAAATGATAGGTATTTCTGTTTTTAAAATTATTTATATTTTTCATATTATAAAATTTTATTTTTTTTTTAAAAAGTAATAAATTTTTTTCCTACAGTGTACATTTATTTTGGTCGAACCATTTGACAGATAAAAATTTATATGTGTAGTCTTTATATAGAGAAGTCATTGCATCAGATAATATTTAAAATTACGAGTCCCACAAATTAAATCAATAACTTTAAACAGCTACTTTTCATCCTTAGATGAGCAATTGTATTAAATTAGAACCAATAGTTTAGTTGTTTAATTTAGAATAGGTACTACAATATTTTGGTAAACTAACCAAATTAGCAATATAAAATTTAATCGTTATCAATAAAACCCAAAGCTTATTAAAGCTATTTTTATAGAACTCGAGGGAATTCATCGTAAAATTATAAATTTGAAAATTAAAATGAATTTTGTAATGTAACAACTTACCTTCTGGCGGTAATAAGGTAACAAAATTATCGGGAAATACACCAACTTTTCCTCTAGTTTCACCACGCCACCATCCTTTATCGGGTAATTCTTTTGTTAATATGGTTATAATATCACCCATTTTTAATTCCAATTCATCTTCATTCTGTGGGTCATAAGCATATAAAACCTTACAATACTCGCGAACTGGTTTTGGCGGTAATAACGGAGCATCTTTATCGTAATTACTATTATTTGTAATACTGTTAATGCTATTGGTGCTGCTAATATTAAGTAAATCTTCTTTAGAATTATGAAAACTATTTCGATTATTAATTTTATTATTAGATATGGAAATCTGTGAATAATTTGGTGGAGCTGCTGTTGTTACTGCTGGTGCTACTGACCTTCGATTCGCTAACACTGGGGAAGGTTCTTTTTCAACAACAAAATTTGATGGAAATACACCAACTTTATCATTTAATTTACCCCTCCACCATCCTTCTTCAACCTAAAAACAAATTAAAAGAAATTATTACAAATATTTTTTAAAAATAATGTTTTTTCCGTTATATTTTCTAATTCAATCAATTTAGATATTTAGAATAACAAATAAATATGAGATCTAAATCAACTCTTAGTTAACAAGATTAAAAATGTTATTGTAATTGTATAAATGTTATCAATATTTACCTCTCCCAAAAATTCAACAATATCACCAACCGTAAGCGATAATTCATCATCATTTATTTGTGTATAACTATAAATAACTCTACATTTTCGATGAACAGTCGATGATTTGTCCCTAAAAAAGAAAAATATTTTTAGAAATTTTTTTTTGAATAAATAAAATTTTCAAAGATAATTGAATTCAGTTTAGTTTTTGGTGAAAAAATAATTACCTCAATATCACAGAACTTTTATCATCGCTTGTGTCTATCAGTCGAACAAAATTATCAGGAAACATACCCGTTTTACCATTAGATGCTATTGTACCTTCCCACCATCCTCCTGGTTGTATGTTGATATTATTTATGATGGCACCTTTTAATAAATCAATTTCGTCCGGCTCTTTAGCTGTATAATCATATTCAACTATCGCAACCACTATAAAAAAAAATAAAAGAAAAATTATAGAAAATAGAAATACAAACTACTCTAAAATAAATGTTAAAATAAATAATCGAATAATAAATAAACGAAATAAATTAAGTATCTACTCTACGGTATAAAGTAGTCATAACTTTTTTTTGCTTTTTTTGAATGATTTGATTTCGTTGACCATGTTTTAGACTGAAGTAATCTGATAAATCCGTATAATTAATTCCCAATTGCTTACATCATTTTAGCCTATTCAATATTTGTTTGTATGTAGTAAATTAGATATCTTTATCACTACTTTATTTTATCTCTACTTCTTTATCTCTATCTAAGTAATCACTGGCTTAATTATAATTGAAATAAATAAACATTGTTTTGAAATAAAAAATAACACATTAAAGAAATTTAAGTAAAGTAAGCGATTGAAACGCACGGAAATGCAATTTAAAAAATACTTTTCTAGTTTACGACTATGGAAAAGTTTATGAAATCGGAGCTTAAGAACAAACAAACTCGAACAGACAAACTTTCAGATCTAAATAAAATTGTTTTTCTTATTCTCACGAGTCATCTAATTACCCAAAACGCCGCTCAAAACAATGTTTCAATAAATGGGAAAACACAGGAATGAAAGGGATAATTATTTTATCCATATTTATTTGGTATCACAAAGGAAAAAAAAGTATGATATCATATTCTCAGATTTTGAAAACGGTACATTTAACTTAAATAATAAGTACCTACTTCCTTATGATAGAAAAAATAAATTATTGAGTTGAATTTAATAATAAAGTTTTGGAGAAATCCATAAAATAAGTGGGTTTACATAATTTTGTAATTCCACCAGAAATTAAATCTAGTTAATTCGATATTATTGAATGAAATAAAAAGTGAATAAAAATTAAAAGTTATTGTTTATGTGAATATAATTATATGTTTTAGACTTGAGGAGTTCATTTTTGAGAATATTATGTACCATAAAATATCAAATGCTTAATATTTTTATTTTTCATAGAACCTAAAATTTAAGTTTAATGAAATGAGAAAGTAAATGTATAAATCTTTTTTTTTATGGGTTATCCCTGTTAACAAACTTAAATCAATTATGTATTTTATTTCGAATGCCTTTATTTAGTTTTTTGTCTTGCCTTTTTTAACCCTAAATTGTACAATGGAATGCATTTGACTCACCTCAAGTAAATATTTTTTAAAATACATATTTTTCATAAATACTTAATTAATCTTATTATACAATACGTAAATAATTTTATAGAAAAGAAACCAATTAAATCGTTTAATAAATTATAGGCAAACTAATAAAAATTTGTTTATCCATAACAACATACTTTATTTACTACTTAATATTCGTTTATCAAATTAAAGAAGCTATATAATACCATAGATTAAGAATACAGAAAGATTTATAGCTTCATACAACATTTTTTCAGCCTTTTTTGGTATTTTTATGTGAAGGTGTTAGTAAAACTAAATAAAATTCTTTTCATATATATTGATAATTATCACGTATTTTATTTTGTTCATTCACATAAAAATACCAAAAATAATGTTGTATGAAGCTAACAATCTATGTATATTCTTAATCTATGATAATACTTATGTTGGTTTTATTTCAACTTAATAATTAATATAAAATTCTATAGAACAAAAATTATGATGATATGATAATGACAAAAAATAAACGAGGCAAGCTGAAAAACAAATGGATTAAAATTCGCTTAAATATGTTCGGACGCAGATCAGACAATTTGAAATATATGTAAAAAAAATGTTATAATACACTAAAAATTATGGGCACATAAAAATATGAATTAAATTAGTATTTTTTATTAAATATTTTTCATTTAACTTGTACCAAGTTAAGTATATCGATACCATGGCAATCTTTTTTAATTTTTTATTTCGAATAAACAATTAGAAAGTACAAAATTCTGTTGTAAAATTGTTTTACTAATATCTGCGTACTTAGAGACTATAATCCCAGACTTCAAATTGATGATCTCAATTATTCATTTTTAAATTGCATTACGCACACAATAATTCCACAAAGGGTTAAAAGAAAAATTTAAATAATTTTTTTTTAACCTCAATCACCACACAATTTTATTACATTTTATCATTTACTTTTTTTTTATATTTTTTTTATTATAAATAAATCTGTGTACAATACCATTTTTTTTAGCGTTATTCATATCTAATCTATATTTCCAGTTTCATGTACAAAATATTCAATTTGTTATGAGTCATTTTATAAAATTTTATTTTTAAAAAAATAAAAAATTAAATACGTGAAATGGATTCATGTATGCTTGCTCTTATTAATCTCATAAAAAATAGATTAATTTTCCATTACTGATTAGTAAAATTTCATATATATACATACTTAATTTACTTCAATAAAAATAAAATAAACTAGGTAGTTATAATATTATTTATATGAAAAAAATCTTTAATTTAAATTATTTAAAGTTAAAAAAAAAAAGGTTTTATTGATTCTATATTTTTTTCCATTTTCCAATTCGTTTGCCTCTATTAGAACAAACGAATTTTCGTTAAAATTCTACTATTTTTTGAAACTTGAACCGAAGAAAAATTTCGAAATTTTAGAATTAACGAGCAATAGAAAATTTTTATAAATGCACTTCAAACAACTAACAACAAAGACTAAATTGAGATGAAGTTTCATTATTTTTAGAAAATTCAAAGTTTTTTTATAAAAATTCTTATTGCGCAAAAAAAGGGCATGGTTCTCAGATAATTTTTTAAATATGTCATAAATGTTATTTATACTATGTATGTAGATTTTGTAATTGAGTTTGGAGCGAAAATATGTTAAGTTTAAATGTTTTTCTTTCATTCATATTTTTATTCTTTACGCCCAGAATAATTATTTTGGTACCTTTACGAATGACATTTATGGACCGATTTCGTTATATATATTTTTTAAATCCCGGTATTACAATAATTTTGTTTGCTCAATTTTATTAAAGATTTTTGATTAAGGTGATTTTTCGCCTTAAAATCATAAATGTTTTTTAATGATTCATCCAAATCAAAATCACATAAAAGTATTTACAATCAAATTTCTAGTGAAAGCAATTTCTGGTTTCTATAAATTGAGGTAAGTATGTATTAACTTTTACATTATTAGTTTCTTAAGACTTCACAGAATAGTTTCTTAAGACAGCGATTTGGATTGTCCAGCCTATCAGTTAGACATTAGAGATGAAAGATCCACCGCATTACCAATGCATCGTGGAATGTTTAAGGTTTCGGTTTATTATATTTAAAATCCGAGTCTTTTCTGCAATATTAAATGGGCTTCTAAGCTTCAGTATAACTTTACATAAATTACATACCTTATATACATCGAATCGAATTTTCTAACAACACGTTGTAATTTTAATTTAAATCGAAAATTTAATTACTTATCTATTAATAAATACTAACTTTATTCTGGAAATAACTTTAAAAGTTCAAGGTATTTAAAACTTATTTGGACAAGTAGTTATTATATAAATTCAGTCAAAATCAGGTTTACTTATAAGATAAAATAGAAAAAAAAACTACTACTTATACTACATAATATTAAAAAATTTTACTGTAGGTATTTACAATAAATTTATCTTTTTTTGGCATTTTATTTTCCATTATCACCTTTTTATGCGGAAAAAAATAAAATTAATTAAAAATGAAATAAATATTGCACACACATTGTATATATAATTTTTTTTTTTTAAACTTAAAATAAAAAAAAATTTTAAAATAAAAACAATAATACCATATATGGTAAATGTTTGTTTTTATTTTTATTTTGAAACTACAAAGAATTATGTCAGACAATCTGAGGAAAATTTCATACAAAAAAAAAAAACACTACACAAAAAAAATAAAATAAAATAAATGAGGAAAACCATTAAATTTTTTTAATGTTGGTTTTCCCAAAAAGTTATTATTATTATTTTTTTGTTTTAGATAATGCTGTAAAAATGTTTTATATTTTTCAGGTTAATAATTATGAAAAAAAAAAAAAAAAATAATTATGCTAGAATTTTTAATTTACACATTGTATGTATTTTATTTTATTAAAAAAAAAAAAAAAAAAAAAGGATTGTCATTGCACACTTACATTTCAATATGATGAATAAAACTATATTTTTTTTTTATTTATTATACATATTTCAAGGCTCATTTCTTTTGCTCTACTTGACATTATGACAGATATGTAGATACACATAATAGATGTATGAACATGAATACTGATGATTCAAGGCCAAACCCATTAAAATAATATTTAACTGAAGAAAATTCTACTGAAATTAAAATTTCATATTTGAAATTAATTTCACGAAACCTAACTAATTCAACTTCAACATTCAACGGAGAACTATTATTTTAACAAAAAAAAAAATTGGTTCATGAAATAAATATTTTCTATATATATATAAAAGCATCATATCATCAACAGTTTTTGCATCGATTGTCATCACCTTATTCAATATAAGTTTGCTATAAAATTTATTATTTTTTTCAAATTTTATATTTGAAATTCAATGAATAATATTTCAATTCTATTTGCAATCGAATGACAAAGAAAAGACAATATATATATTATATATTTAGTTGTTTCTTCCATGATGGAATAGTAAGTAGTTGATAATAATAACCATCCAGAACTAGGTAAAAAAAAAACTAATATGTAATTTCTTCGATACTCTACTTCTACTACATACTTATATACTACTTCTTCGTGAACTCGAATCACAAAAATATACTTGGTACTTTCAATATTTTTGAACAATTAATCAAAACTAACATTGCTGCTTCCTTAGCTTTAATAATTTAATCAAATCTTTGAAAAAAGAAAACACAAAAATTTGGAAAAATTATAGAAATTTTTTTTTTCTATTTTATTAACACTAAAAGTCGCAAGAGAAAGATCAGCAGATTGTTAAATAGTTAATTGTAATTTTTGTTTTACGCGGTGTCACTTGACTTCGCAGTCATTATTTAAATTTAATTATGACCTTAACAAAAATTCAATTTAAAAATTTCAAAAAAAAAAAAAACATTAAAATTTATTTCAGTAATATTAAGTACGTACCTAGTAAAAAAAAAAAAAAATCATGGGGTAATTTTTATTTAATTTCTACATTTTACGAAGAAAAAAAAAATTTAGATATAATTTTTATTTAAAAGAATTCTCTGCAAAAAGAAAGTTGATTGAACTTTTAAATTACATTTATTTTTTTTTTTATTACTTGAAAGAAAACTAAAAAAAAAAAAGTAAATTAAATGAAGAAAAATAACGAACTATTTAAACACAAACACTCCAAATAAACAGGTTATACAAGTAAATATGTAAAGACACGAAATTATATTTATAATAACTTTGTTTTTATTTTTTTTTATTATATTAACGGTTGCACAACTTATACACTTTCAAATATAAGTTTTGTCGTAGGCACAAAGTGACATTTTTTGGTTTTAAGATATTCGAAAAAAAAAACTTCATGAAAAAAATTTATGAAGCCTCAATTTTTCATTATTTTAATTATTTTCAGCTGATAATGGCAAATAAGTAAGTACAGTGAAAGCTCGTTTATCTGGGCTCTTATTATACGGAAACTCTATCTATCATTCTTAATATTGGTGATAATTTATTTTTTTCCATATTTTAAATTATTTCCCTTTAAAGACTTTGAAAGAGGTTTAAACAAGACACAATTTTTCAGTAGATATATTAATTTGTTTTCTATACAATGGATATGTACATTATACGTGTTTTGTCTGGAATCGGGCTGCTCGGATAAACGAGTATGTAATTAAATTTATCATTGTCGACTGTTCATAAATATTTTTATAAAATCATGTAGTCCTTAAGTCACTGTAAAGTGATTCGATTATAAATGGCGCGAAGTAATCCACCGTAGTTATCAACGATTTCACAGAAATTTACGCACAGCTACGCGATGTAGAGTTTTTTCTGAAAAGATTTAAGGAATTTCAACAACCTATACCTTTTCTCGTGACCTCCATATTAAAATAAAATCTTGGATAATTTCACATTCCTGTTATTCAATACAATTTGTCACCATTTTTTGGAAATTGTAAATCAAAATATAAAATAAAAATAATAGAAATAAAAACGAATTGATTATGAAATCAAACTTTTTTTTTTTAATTTGAAAAATCTTTAAAATCCTTTACTTTAACCTCCGCACATTAATTAATAAGTCATCATTGTAAATTATGACTAACAATTTTTCATATCTTAAATTACTAGTGAAGCATAAATGCAAAGTAAAAAATAGTAAAAATAATTATTATATAAAATGTATTTTCAAGAAATAACAAAAATTAAAAATTCTTTTATTCAAGTATCTCTATTTATATAGTTTGAAAAGTAAATAAAAAGTACACAACAAAAATATACAAAATAAAGTACCTACATATATGTGTACAAAAATATCCAAAAGTAGATAAAAAAAAAAATTTTTTATAGTTCCAATTTAAAGATTATGTTTTCTAATAATTTTTTTTTTCTCTATTCTCTATGTTCGTTTTAATTTTATTTACCACGAGACAATCACGGTTATAGATTTCAACTCGATTGAGGTAGAAATAATACTGTTTTGAGAATTTCATGAAAATTTTGCAAGAAGTATAAAAATTTATATATTTTTCTTTTTTTTTTTTGTTAATTTAATTTTGTAATAGTACAAAAAATTGTAGGATTATAAAAGAGAAAACTATTGAACAAGTTCAATTTGTTAAAAAAAAATTGAATACGCCCGAACTTAGATCTTATGTCCATTGGCCTTTTTTTTCATATATAGGTAAGTATATATATATTTTTTTTTTAATCCCACTATGTATCATTAAATTTAGCAGTTTTTGTAATAAAAATGTTTGATAATAATCTTTGTTTAATTCATTGGAATTATTTCTTGTTATTATTACATCCATCCTCGTATCCAGGCATGCAACTTTTATATCCATCCCATAAACATTTTCTAAGACATCGATGGAGTTACAATTTTCTTTTTGCACAATGAGTTTAAAAATTTATTTTTAAAGAAAAATTACTTGAATATCAGGTTTTAAGTTTCAATCAAATTAAAAAAAAAAAAAAAAATGGTTAACCAGGTAATTTCACTTGGTTTCAAGAGAGACTTCAAAGAAATTTCAATTGTACCATTGATGATAATAACCATTTTACTGAGAAATATGGGTAATTTTTTTATGCATAGTGAAAAAAACTATGTTTACA